>OZ020223.1:22233987-22288987 GCA_963971325.1 Aphodius granarius
TGTACGGTACGATTAACTGTAAAATCACTTTCTTATATGAAATAATTAACCGCAAAATTACGTTTTAACAGTGAAATTCCTGTCCTGTCTGCTTAACTTTTAGCTTTGTTTATATAGTATTATAATATAGTATAATGTACAAACAGCGCTTTTAGTAATGTTTGGAAAATATACCATACGTAAAATATTATTTACGTATGGTTTGTAAATTTCCTACACAACCTGTAATTGCACATGAAAAATGCGAGCCACAAATAACCAATGATTTTTATGTGATTTCGCATACATTTTTCTTTCAGTGATAGTTGCGGAAACGCCGATAACGCGGCAACCAACAAGGTACCTTGGCTACGCGGAAATCGGGGATTCCTGGACATTAACGATAGCGTACTTATCTACTATCAACAAAACGATAATTACCAGAGAGTACAGTCACGTAAAGGTTTATTATACAACTATAAATAAACACGAACCTTTTGTTCAAGTTTGCTAAAGCAGTTTTCAAACAGCTGTTGAGAGTGTCTGTAGCGTTAGGCCGGAACATAATCAATCTCTCGTAGAGATGCAGAAAAACGAAGATTGTCGTTTTTATTACACTTCGCATTGCTCCAAAGGGAATAATTGTCTCTTTAGGCATGAACCCACCGCGAAGGGATGTACAACCGCTTGTATTTACTGGAAAAGGGCAGATGCACGAATATCAAGTGCAAATTTCGACACTCAAACCTACAGAAAGATTGTGAATTCCTTTGCCAACTATCTTACATATAAAACTCTAGACGAAGCCCGGGCTGGTTCTATAATAAATCTAATACCTACGACATACTCCATAATGGATTCCAATAATCAAGTCAGACATCTAAAAATTGGCTCAGAGACCAATGAAACTACCACCATCGTCGACTCTGCTACTCAAACATCCAGAGGTTACGTATTTCGGATACCAGGAGGCAGTCATCATACAAGGTCACTACATAGTAAGGTTATTCAAGTTGCTATCTTTCCTATAGTAACGCTTTCTTTCCCCCCTGAGATGCCTACGTTCTCATCGCGTGACGTCATTTCAGCCGCGAGTACGGGTACGGCTTGGCTTTGAGTATTCAACCATTTCTGCTTTGCTTTTCGTCAGTTTCGCATCGTAAATTTTTCGTTAGTAAATCTTTCCATAAATTTTATTCTGTTTATTTCACAGAACATTTTTTGTATGATCAACAGAAAAAATCAAAACATTTAAAGAAAAGAGTGGCTGATATAAATAGTAAATTAACAACAAAAAAAAAATGAAAAAAGTTGTGCAATAAAGGTTTATTTTTTTTACCAATAGTATATTTTGTTCGCCCTTATTTCAGTTCTTTCATTTCCTCTGTTAAGATATGTTGTACTGCCTGCAGACCTCATTTCTCGGTCCAGGTCACGTATATACATTCATTAGGCGTTCTTCAATATTAGTAATCAGTGTACAATATGCTCTTCAAAGTAAAAAGACATACAAAATGATGACTAGTTTAATATTAAACAGAAATTACACGGAAATATATTACCTCCAAATATTTTGTTGGTTAGGTAAATGAGGTCATATAGGTTACAAATCACAATACAATACTTTTTATATGTAAATAGAAAAATATAGCAACATAATGATGATTGTGCGCTTTTTGGAGATGTCGTCTGTTCAGTTTGGAGAACAGATCGGAAAACATTTTTCACACACGAACCTAACCTAATCATACATCGAGAATAAGCGCCCAAATTGGTGGCAGCGTTCGGCTGATGTGACGTCACGTCTCTCCTTTCCCCGCAAACGGAGAAATTACAAACCTAGAGCACCTTACTAACTTGATTCACTTTGGTCATCGTATACGTCTTATCGATACCCCTGGACTTTGCAATCCCAGGGGAACAGAACAGGATTACAGGAATCTAGAGAACATCCTCTCTTATATCTCAAATGTCGAATATTTGCATGCCATTTGTTTCTTGATGAAGCCGAATTGTGTCCGATTGACCGTCATGTATAAGTATTGCATTAAACAGTTGCTATCGAGGTTAGAAAGAACCGCCAGCAAGAACATCGTGTTCCTCTTTACCAACACAAGAGGTTCATTTTACGGACCTGGAGACACTGCATACGCTCTAAGTAAAATCCTCAAGGAAATCGAGGATAAACCACCCAACGTTCACATCGATTTTGCATTGGGCAAGAACGTTTTTTGTTTGGACAATGAAGGCTTTAAATACGTTGTTGCCTGTCAGAACCTATTGATTACCATAGTTGTTATGGAGACAGTTGGAAACAATCTTCAACGCGATGTGACAGGTAACTGACATCTGTCAAACAAAACTGTTAAATTGTTGAAATATATTCCTTGCAATTTCAGTATATAGACGATAACACAAACATCTTAAAACGGCACAAGGAGGTTTTATTACGCGATGATGACTCAATTGATTCGCTGAAGGCAAAATTGTACATGCCAGTTGTCAATCTACAGCATACTGCTCGGACAAAACCTACAACAGTATGCGCAAGTAAGACTTGCTGTGAAATATACAATGTAAGTAACTATTTTATTTCCTCTTTTATCGCATGCAACTTCCTTTACTTTTAGGTGGAAGGTAGAAAGAAGTACCACTACAAGCAGAAGTGTCATGACCCGTGTTATCTGCAAAATGTCCCCCGGGATCTTGTTGGGTCGCCAGAACTCCGTCATTGTGCCGCGATGAAATCAAATAATTGTTGCCAAAAATGTAAGTGCGATTTTTCGTCGCATATGCACATTTACTATACAACAGAGACCGTCCAGGAGAATGTACCGGTTGAAAGCGTCCAGAAACAGATAAAAGACAAAGAATCAGCTCAAGTGGAAACGGCAAAACTCATCCAGATTATCAAGAGAAAGGTGCACGGATATAAACAGGAAAAAGAGTTTATCGTCAGAGTCATGGCAAAATTTGCTCATTTCCTGCAGTTGAACGCTATCGCCCCGTTTAACGACTCTTATGCAGCTTATATACAATATTTTATTGAAAGGTAATTTCTAAATCAACGACTGGCAGTGCTATAATCAAACTGTAAAATTTCAGGGAAAGATCATACGGGCCCGACTGCAATCAACGAATAATCGCTGAATACAATAAGCTGTTGAAACTGTATGAACAGGAAAAGCTAATCCTGCGTGCAGCTATGACTCAAAATTTTCAAGGTACTGATCATGTGAGCTCGCAAACTACCTTTGAGATACCATCAAAGAGCTCTTTGTATTGCCCTACTCTGGTCACATCATTAAAGAACTGTATGAAATTGAGTCACGAGGTCATAATAATGAATACACTCAAGTAGAAGTTGTACTCTAAGAATTTATTGTTATATTTAGAATAGAATGTTGGTATTTTTATAACCACATATTATTTTACATTTAAGAATGTTTGTAATTAAGTTGATATAATTTTAATAAATTGTTTTCTTTTGTCAGATTTTTCTTCGTCTTTTTACTTTACATTCGCCTCAATGAATGAACGAGTCACCGCCCTGGTGGTAGAAATTTGAATCAAACAAGAAATAAATAGCGCCATCTACATTTGCTTGTTCAGGTGAATAGCGCATTTCATTGGCTATCCGCCAAAACGAACGAAAGAGTCGCCGCCCTGGTGGTAGAAATTTGAATTAAACAAGTCGGGGCAAATAGCCAATGAAATGCGCAGTTCGCCTGAACAAGCAAGAGACGCAATCTGGGGGTAGAAATTTGAATTAAACACCTCGGGGTAAAAAGCGCCATCTACA
The DNA here is from genome assembly GCA_963971325.1 of Aphodius granarius. Lineage (NCBI taxonomy): Eukaryota > Metazoa > Arthropoda > Insecta > Coleoptera > Scarabaeidae > Aphodius > Aphodius granarius. Next base: position 22,237,769 of record OZ020223.1, read on the forward strand.
TTCGCTTGTTCAGGTGAGTTTTTCAGTAGTATGTTTCGACGCAATGTTGTTGCATATACTGCAGTTATAATTGGTTATACCGGATAAACAAATCACAATTTTAATTTATCAACAGTATATTTCATTATTTCATGGTTAGAAATACGATAAGTAATCGTAAAGTTATAAACGGTGAGCTTGGACTATTTAACGCGGTAGTCAATTATAAAAAACGGAGACGTTTAGTTCCCAGCCGAAGTCGGCATTGTAGATGGCGTTAGTAGTATCGAAATGAAGAAAAATATCGATCGCTCAAGTTTCACGTGGTGACTGCGAGTTTAGCGTGTTGGCGGGCGAGAGTGCGAGGGGGTTATGGTATGGTTATTGTCGATTTGAATTGATTTGAATCTTGACGCAGCGATTGTTTCCCGTATAGTTTCTCCTGTTTCCGTTATCTTTCATAGTTATTGCATTTAATTTTTTTGTTCTTCGTTATTGTTTAGTGCGTTGTTGATGAATGCAGAGTAAATAAATGAATAATCTCTTACTAAATATAAACGGTCGACAGCAGTGGTACTTCATAGTTTATATAAACGATGAAAGTCCACTGCTGGTGCTTGTTATTGACAGGGACAAAGAATTTCGGAAGAATGACATGCTCCCCAAATGAAAAAAATTGTATATGCTGTGTATGCTGCCAGAAATGGTGTAGAATCTTTGAATACTACGGTTAAGATACACCATTGTAAGTTGTTTATTTGTAGAAATATGTGGATGTATAAACTGAGTCTCTGCCTTGTTCTTCTACAAAGTGCTAATGGACTACAAGAAATGGGCTATCAGGCTATATATTATGAGGAAATACTGCAACAACTGCGCTAGCAAAATATATGCTAAACAAGAAATCAAGCTATTTCCTTCCCCTTGTGTTTTGATCATATTCATCTTAATTGATATTTATTTTTTAGGACAATGCCTTTTACAACAAAGCCTAAAATCACTCAGCCCAAAACCAGATAATTATGTCTGCTATTCGTATAAGGACAATAAAAATATTGCTCATAACTTTTGCTGTATTGGTCCTGGCTATGTGGATAATAACAATATGTCGTTTGAGAATAGTCCATACAAAATAAACGGGTTGAATCACTGAATGGTTCTATTCGGATCAACGTTGAAGCAGTTGAACGGCACATTGAATCAGTTTTGGTCACCTTTTCGTTTGCTCAAAAATAGTAGGGTTCAGCAAAAACAGTTTATTTTAGTGCACCGGTACACGTGATTCAGATTGCTGCAATGAGCAAGAACTCGCATCCCCACTGGATATCAACATCGGGAACATCTTTGCCGTGAGACGTACAAGTACTTCATTCAAGAAACGTTTAGCGACCTATGCTTATTACTTCTATTTATCCACTTCTGGATTGCCTCAATATTATTTATTTCTGGTTTATATTTTGCAAATTCCTATATAATACCGGTGTGATGATACAATAATCATGAAGTTTGTCCTTGCTAAGTTAGTTTCCTTGAAGAAATTTATAATACATGTTTTTGGTATGTAACGCATTTATAATGAATTAAAAGTTATTATGGATTAAATATTTAATAGAAAAATGTTGTTTTCTTTATTTTTCCTTCGTATAAGTGTAATAATAATAATAATAATGCAAGTAAAACATCTGGCTTATTCGTTCAAATTTGAAACAACTTTCTTCACTGTTTGAACAAACGCTATATTCTCTAATTCACAATTTTCTTTGGTTCGAATATAATTCAATTACAATAACGACAATAAGCTCAAATAGGGCAATAACACAACTAATGACCTACCCCATGAATTTTGACTGACGTGATATTAGCTGTTTACCATAGACAAAATATTGTCACATATGTGTGTATGAAAAGAAAAACGGATGTATTACATTAATTCTAAAGGTGTCTGTGCCTTTATAATTACGTTACCTTAAATTACAATGTCAGGAAAGACGCGGTAGCATACGACAATTTGTACCGCCATCTGTGGCAAATTGCCTGAACTATGCAATAACGTGGCATGTTTGAAAGTACTGAATTGTTGGCCGAATTTTATTAACCGATAGCCGTCCACATCTGTCTCTTTTGATCCACAAGGGGATCATATTTCTAAACGTCACTATATTACACAGGTCGGAAAAAGAATATCGTCAATAATTATAGTTTAATTGTAAAATTAGAAGCAATTTAGCAAATAACCATGACTTTTGCTTCTTTATTCGTCTTTAAATTTTTCTGAATCGCTTTTTCCGACCTCGGTATTGATTACTCTGATGATTTTATGTCCTGTAATACAATATTGTAAAAGACAATAACGAATGTATCGGTTAACAAATTTTGTCGGTAATACAGGGCGTGCGTGCGACCTTTTCTACAGGGTTAAGTGCGCATATACCTCATTAGGGGATTACCCGGCCTATGTCCAACAATGTTCTCAATAGCAAAGCACCGAACAGTTAATACCCCGTTCATTCGCAGTTTACGATTTACGATGTTCATATTTCATGTGATCTTCGTGGCGAGCGCGTGGATGGCGTGAATATCTTGAAGTTTGCAGTATTGCAGTTGTAGTGTACGTTTTTGATATAGTATTGTATATTTGAGTACTGATAGGAATAAGAAGGTATGTACCTATATAATCATGTAATACTATTTCTTACACTTGGTGTAGATTTTTGTCAATAGAACAGTAGAAGTAGAATGCTGTATTGAATAGTATTGCCATGTTTATCAAATGTTTATCTTGGTTGTTATTATTATACATAGATAATTGCACTGTGTGGGAATGCGTGTTCTTTAAAATAGTCTATATTATCAAGTACGACTGGCATAATGGTAATAACTGATAGTTTTCTTTGGTTTAGATTTTTGTAGAAACTCTCATGTAAGTAAGTATGTATTAACTACAAGACTATATTGAATAGTATTTGCCATATTTATGAAACATTTATCTTGGTTGTTATTATCTGTATTATCCACCAGTACAACTAGCATCCTTATTATAATAACTGATAGTTTTAATAACACAGTATGTAATAATAATTTACAGAAACAAAAATGTCGTCTCGTAAAGATGGCCAATTCCAAAACTTGGAAGTCCAAAGAGAGGACATCAACATTTTACTGTTGGGTGAAACGGGCGTCGGTAAGTCAACGTTCATCAACGCAATGGCCAACTACCTAGACTTTGAGACGTTCGATAAAGCCGAAAAGCAAACAAACGTCGCCTGCTTGGTTCCGGCAAAATTTGTGGTCACCGATGAGAATTTCCAGGAGAAAACCGTCTCCATCGGGCAAGACACGAACGAGAATACCAGCATTAGCAGTTCAGCAACGCAAACCACTCGATCGTATGTCTTCGATCTCGATAAGTACAAACGTCGTCTGCACCTGATTGACACTCCCGGTATCGGGGACACCCGTGGCATTCAATTCGACGCCGACAATCTAGAAAATATCCTCTCATACATCGGACTGCATGCGATTTGCTTCCTCTTGAAACCAAATAATTCCCGCTTGACGGTTATGTTCGAATACTGCATTAAACAATTGCTATCGAGATTGGAGAAATCAGCGAGTCGCAATATTATATTTGTTTTTACCAATTCAAGAAGTACTTTTTACAAACCGGGAGACACCACTTCAGCGATTAAGAAAATCTTAGCCGGTATCCGCAGCAACCCGCCCAACGTTGACATTGCGTTCGGCAAGGATAATGTTTTCTGCCTTGATAACGAGTCGTTTAGATACTTAGTTGCTATGAACAGTAACATAACCCTGGGTAATAAGAAGAGTTTTGCTGAGAGTTGGGTCCATTCCGCTGAAGAATGTCACCGGTGAGTTTAGTTTAATTCATTTATTATAATAGTAATAATAAAGGCATAACTACGTTTGTAGCATGATTCGATATGTGATCGGCGAAGGAACTTTAAAAATAGCCCCGCATAGGGTCAGTAATACAATGTCTGTTAACGAGGCGCGTAAAATCATCCTACAGCTGTCCAGGCCACTAGCCGAAATTGCCGAGAATATCAATGAAAACATAAACGTGCTACAGAGGCACACAAAAACACTGAATCAAGACAACTGTTCTGTTGAATCGCTCAAGTCCAAGTTATTCGTTCCTGTTGTCAACCTCCGTCAGAAGGAATTATCACAACCGATTACGGTCCGCACTAATGTTAACTGTTCAGAGATCTATATGGTAACTATATTTTCTCTAGAAGGCCATGAACCTTTGACATAAACAGTTGATTATATTTTTGAGAAATGATTGATTTTGTTTGCATTTTGATATATTACAGGTAGGTGATATAAAAAAGTACCACTACAAGCAGCGTTGCCACAATCCCTGCTACATGCAGAGAATCCCCAAGGAGATGATCGGTGATCCCGGATTGAAAAGTTGCGCTGCAATGGGCGTCGGGGGGAAATGCAAGGAGTGCAGTTGCGATTTCTCCGCCCATATGCATATTTATTACGAAACGGAGACATATGAGGACAAGATTCATAACAAGGGTGTGAAGGATCAGATCACAGATAGAGAGAGTGCCATCAAGAGTACTCGCCAGCTCATGACGACCATTGAAAACAGGGTGAAGGCTTACGAAGGGGAGAAAGCCATCATTGTTAAGAGCATGGCCAAATTTGCGCACTTTCTGCAGCACCACGCCATCGCGCCTTACAATGATGCCTACAAAGCATACATTTTGTATTTAATTGATCGGTAAGTATGAAATAAAATACATATGTATACGGAATATATATATAGAAAAAACAGACACACATTGATACCTGAGACTTGACAACTGAGTACTGACTATGATTAAATAACCACACAGAAGATCTCATGAAAATTTTTTAGAAGATTACTCTATAGATGGAAACCACCGCGCCTAAATACTGCACAAATCAGTATTCTTATGGTATTGCAACATAAAGATCTTTAACAAAAAACAATCTATCAACCCTCAAATCAAACAAAAAATCTGGGATGGCCCCTGGGTAGGGAGAAAGTTGGGTAAGTTCCGACTAAATTGTTGACACAAGTGTCTAAACACTTTTACTATTGTTGAGATTTGGAATCCACAGTCACTCTGGACCCCAATCTAATTCTTAGGGGGTCTAAGGTTTGGTATTTCTCGGTTTGCCCGAAAAGGATAGGCATGATGTCACTTCGGCCGTGCGCTGCCACTAATTTGAATGCTTATTCTCAATGTATGGTTAGGTTTGGTGTGTGGGAAAAATGTTTTCAGATATTCTGTTCTCTAAACTGAAAAAACTGTATACAGGATGTCCCGAAACTCATCGTCAAGCAGATGCCAGGAAGAGGGTGATTTATGTACGCTCTGGCAGTTTTCTACTTTTTTGAAAAAATTGCCAATTATCACTCATCTAAGTGATAGATTTTACATACATAAACCACTCTCTCGTGGCACTCGCTTGGTAAGTTTCGTGACATCCTGTATGCAAAAAGCGCACAATCATTTAGTTGCTATATTTTTACTTTCCAACTAGTACCCTAGAACAGCGTTCCCCAAAGTGTGGGTCGCAACCCAGCACCGGGTCGTAGAAAAATTTTGCCGGATCGCGAAAAAAATTACATAACACATATACACTAGTGTTACATACACTAGTGTCGAGCAATCGATGTTGGAACTAACCAACTGCCGGTTTACCGAAGGGGTTCTTTATTGTTAAAAAAATAATAACATAAACACATAAAAAAACAAGCGAGCCAAGCTGCTCAGACATATCCGTATCAGCACATTTCTGACGCATAGTAAAATAAATAAAAACGGTAACATGATGAATAATTCTTAAACTTTATATCTTAATTAAGCGTCATTCAAATTATTGCCTGTGTATCTGTGCACTGTAGTGTCCATAGACAAGCATTGGCGGTAAAACGCTTGCCTTTAAATTTAAACATAACATTGGAAGAATGTGTCACGTTTGTAAACTACAAATCTCGTCCATTAAATAGCAGGTTTTTTACCGAATTATGCAAGGAAATGGGAAGTGATCATAAATACCTCCTTTTGTATTGTAATTTACGATGGCCTTCAAAAGAAAACGTTTTAAAACGTCTGTTTGAGCTAAACGACAAAACTTTGTCATTTCTGACTGAACACCTACCATCTAAAAAAGATGCTATTTTTTTCATTTAAGGACAGATTCCACGATTTTGAGTGGTTAATAAAAATAGCTTACTTGTGCGACATATTTGCTACATTCAATGAATTGAATTTAAATTTGCAAGGCTTTGATTTAAATATTTTCTAAGTATCGAAAAAAAATCTGCAAGAATAAAAAATATCTGGGGTGGTCCTCACCCAACTTTCCGACTACATTGTTGACATTTAAACAAATGTCCGTAACATAATAATATTATATTATTAGATCATAACACAAGGCACCTCTCGATACCAATGACCATAATATTATACTGTCAGGTGAGGAGTTTATTTATTCTGCAATGGCGGGCCGATAAAGTAATGCTGACACATACAGTGAGCCATCCGTGAGCCCTCCATTACGACACAATCCGAAGGCGCCCGATAGGTATAAACTCTTATAGTGCCTAAACCGCTCATCCAATTGATCTGCAAATTTTTATACATATTTAAAGTCACCGCAGGATGAGATGGTGTCAGTTTGGTCCAAATCAGATGAATCCCTAAGAAAGCGTATTTGACAACTGCTACTTCTAGTTGTCAGATTGTCGCCAAAAACAATCCAGTTCGTCCCCTGGTGATTCTAAATATGTATACCAAATTTCAGCCCGATCCGTTGTTCCGTCTGGGCGCTATCGTGTTCACGGACATACACACATACATACATACATTTTCCAGAAATCATTGCAATCGATTCAGGGGACCTCAAAACGCGTATTTCCGCCGAAATCTCAAATTTTTTTTTCTGTCGATTACAATACACTTTCCTTCTAGGCGACTAGTCGGAAAGTAAAAATGACTATGGAAACAACGACTTTCAAAAGGAAATTTTAAATCTTTTGAAACATTACATAAGTTTATTGAAACCCATGCAAACTATGTTCAAAGAGATTTACATCTAGAAACACTATCAGTTTCAATTCAAGAACATCTTTCGGAGCTAATAAATAGTTTTAAAGACTACTTTCCGGATATCAACATCATCCTTCGCACTAAGGACAAAATATAAAACAAAGTTTCCTTAATTTACTAAATGGATATACTTAATTGTTCATTATTTAATTACATACTTATATTTTTCTTATATAATTATTTTGCAATTTTTTTGTATTAAAAAATTGATTTTTATTAAGAAATAAAATTTATTTTGTAAATAAATGTTTTTGGTTTTTTCATAATCGTCGGAAAAAAAAAATTCGAGATTTCCGCAGAAATACGCGTTTTGAGGTCCCCTGAATCGATTGCTATGATTTCTGGAAAATGTATGTATGTATGTACCTATGTGTATGTACATATGTATGTATGTGTGTATGACCGAGACCACGATTGCACCCGATTGCAATCGAAACAACGAATCGGGTTGAAATTTGGTATATGTATTTAGGATTACTGGGGGACGAACTGGAGTGTTTTTGGTGACAATCTGACAGCCTGAAGTGGCAGATGTTACAAGTGTCTTCTTAGGGATTTATCCGATTTTGGCCAAACTGATATCAACTCACCATCCAGTGACTTTAAATATGTATACCAATTTACAGATCAATGGAATGAACGCTTTAGGCGCTATAAGCTTTTACAGATGCAGTTTGACAGAATCCACAGCCTTCGTGGTTGTATTGCAAATTGTCATATTTTGACAAACGTCAGTGCCACTGACATTACATGACATTAAATGTCAGTATGACAAATGTAATTCTGTCACTGAAACTGACGTTAGGTAGCGTCCAGAGATGGCTTTGGCTTTACTAAATTAAATAATTACAAAAGTGTTTAGGAACTTCATTCTGCCAACGATTTAGTCGGAAAGTAGGGTGAGGGCCACCCCAAATATTTTCTATTTATATATAAAATCTATTGGATTGGCATTTATAATTTATATGATCTCATTTATCCAACTAACAAAATATATGGACGTTGTAATATATTTGTGTGTAATTTATATTTAATATTAAACTACAAAATTCTCATCACTTTGTAAGCGTCTTTTTACCTTGGAGATCATATTGTACACTGATTACTAATCTGTTTGAACACTTGAGTAAAAAGTGGAAAGTAAGCGTTGCTATAGGGAAGATAGCAACTTGAACAACCTACCATTTAGCAACTTTGAGTGGCACTGACGTTTGTCAAAATCTGACAATTCGCAACAAGAATTTTAACATACTTATATGTAAGATGATTGAGGAGAACTTTAAATCACAAGCCGCTATTAAATTTTTTCAAAATGAAAATGTGAAAATTTTAAGAATAAGCAAAAATAGAGTTTTTAAGTTGTGATTTCAAATCTGAGCATAATAATTCTGGGCAACATTTCCAAATAGCGTTTCTCAATATTATGAAAATTAAAGATAGCTTACTCTTATGCCTGCTTCACACATTTTGAACTGTAATCGTAGCGAGAACCGGTTCCAGTACTGGTAGCGGTATTTATTGCCAGTACTGCAACTGGTTCTCGTTACGATTACAATTAAATGATTTCTGTACCATAAGTAACAATTACACACAGAACTGCCAACACTACATCGCATCTTCTTTTCTCCTCTGAGTTAATTATCATCGAATGTTTAGCGATCAGATGTTTTCTTAAATTTGACGTACTCCTGCCTTTAAAAAACATTTTCATACTGCATATATTGCATTTAGCTCTTTCTCCGGAAACATTAGTAACAATGTAGCCAAGGCAAATACTGCTAAGCTTTCTTCTGCTCTCTACGTCCATTTAAGTGTATTGTGATTGCTTCTTAAATACTGGTAGGGTGTTATATACTAATATTATTATACTGTTCTGATAAATTAGCCACTTGCTCAAATGAATATACTGGTAACGATATAAAAGTACCTATTAGATACAGTAATAGGTCTATTCGTATTTCGGCACTGGTGTAGATTACCAGTACCGAAATATTGGCACTTTTTCTCAATACAATTACAATCTAACGATTACAAAGTAACGATTACTGTATCATAGGTAACAATTACATTTATTGAAAAGTAACCAAATTGCACAACCCTAGTGGATACACTGTATATATGTACACCTAAAAATTGTTTTTTGTTTGCAGAGAAAATTCTTTGGGTGCAGAATGCAATCAAGGAATGCTAAACAATCTGCAGGATTTGCTGAAGCAGTACGAGCAGGAACGTGAAATTCTCGAGAATGCCCTGAAGATGACCAATAAGGAAGGTAATATAGGCAAAGTGACCGCTGACTCAATTTTCAAGACCGTGAAGGACCTGTTCAGCCTGGAGTACACCGGAAAAAACATCAAAGATATGCACACGCAACAAAAGAAGAACGAGTCCAACGAATTCAAAGACACCGAAATCGTTCTGAAGAAGAAACATTTGTCGCACTTGGTTAGCGACTCCGAGGACGACGCAAAATCTGAAGACGGGAATCGCCGTGGGAATTGTAGACAGAGGGGTCGCGGTCGTGGTAATCAACATAATCATAATAGTAATTATAACAGGGCTAAGTCGGGTAATCGGGGTTTTAAACAGACAAACTATCATCACAATAATCAGAGAGGAACAGGATATAATGGTAATAACCAACAGTGGAGGAATCCCCCACAGTTTAACAGGAATCACTTTGAAGGTTACCATAAACAAGATTTTGTCCGCAAAACCGGAATGAACTTTTTCAATTTAGCGGAACAACCAAACAATCAACTAGACAATAAGAACAGGATAGATGATGAATTACTGAAATACTTACAAGAATTTCAAAGGGAAAAGAAACAGGAAAAATATGAACCAATGTACCAAACAAAGCATAACAATAATCGTCCGAAAAATTATAAGGAATCTGATAATCCCTTCGTAGAATTACAGCAACCCAACAGAAGTTTTGATCAACCAAAAAGAAACAATTACCATAGCAGCCAATACAACAATCGCGAATATTACAAACAACCTTATCAGCAACAAACACAAAACCCGAACAAGTATGGTTATGACAATCCCGACTTTGACAACGAGACTCCGCAAATGTACGGTTATGAAAGCTTTGACCAAAACAAGCAGAAAGATGTGCAAGAATTACTGAATAAGTGGGACAGAAAAAAAGCTGACAGGGTGTTCCAGAAACACGAATACCAGTATGAACATCCTTCTCATTATGAAGAACCGAAGGCTCATAATGAGAAGTTAATTGACGAATTGTTGGCAAAGTATCAAAAGAAAGATACCACCATGGATGACATGATACACCTTCAGTTCGAAGAGATGAATTTAGGTTCGAGACAGAAAGATCACCGTGGATTGTACCAGGAGAACAGCTTTAAAGCGGATGAGGACAACAACGAAGATTTTATGACATTCTTGCAGTCGAATGGACTCGACGATCTTTGCAAACCGGGAAAATATCGCCATTACTATGACGATTCTGACTCTGACAATGAAGGTAAACAGCACAAAGGTTTTATGAATACCTTCAAGTCCATATTTCATCATAAATAGTAAGTTGATGGTTTATATCATTTGTTTTGGGCTATTTTTTACAGAAGGTATTAATTTCAGAGCAACTGTTTATTATATTTTTATCTTTGTTTTCAGATTTATTACTTAGGTAATGAATAAATATTTTGCAAAATAGAATGTTGTCTTTTAAATATAAATGAAGGAGTTTCAGTTACAGATAATTATAAAATACTTTTGTAATTAACAGATTATTACGCAGTTAAAACATGAACACAAAACAACTATAATTGCATTAGCTTCTTCATCACTCCCACAAAAAAGAAATATATAGTAACAAAAAAAATCACAATATATTGTTAATCTAATAAACATCTGAACACTTACAAACTATAATAATGAGAGTTATTATTACATGGTTAATATAAAAATAGAACAACAGAAACATAAATCAAACAGAAAAACTATAAAAACTGCATTTGTTATCTACCCTTCAGTCGCCTAATTTATCTATCGGCTTACTATCCCATGAGAATATACAAAAAATTGACATCGCTATCTAAGATACTGACTAAGTTCATCGATCCTTTACTTGTCCAAATCCCTGGGTTGATCGCTACAACATATAACATAATAGTCGTACAACAATTTAAAAAAAAATCACTTACCCATAATATCGAATAGATCTTATCTTGAGCGCGGTAGAATAATTTGCTTTTATACGCCAGGACCTGCTTTATCCTACTGATTTCAACCATTGGAAACCTTGTAGCAACATATTCATATATTTAAATCACTTTGTACAAAGTTATGTCATTAGGAATTTCAAGCTGCACCTATATATATATATATATATATATATATATATATATATATATATATATATATATATATATATATATATATATATATATATATATATATATATATATATATATATATATATATATATATATATATATATATATATATATATATATATATATATATATATATATATATATATATATATATATATATTGAGGTTATTAATTGCTACTCATGTCTGGTATGGTAGGATGTGAGGTCGCTTGTTGAGTACGGGGCAACTTCAAGGAGGTGCAGCTTGAAATTTCTCTTGAATACTCTGTTGCTGGCTTCTTTCCAATCATCTGGGAGGCTGTTGTAGATGTGCACCAGCGCGTTCTGGCCTGCTGTGGTGGCAAGTCTCCTCTGGGTGCGTCTGAGATGTTGTCGTGATCTGGTGCCGTGGTCGTGGTGGTCACCCTGTCGTGGGTGGGTATCACTTGACTTATGCAGCTTGGTAAGTGATCGTAGCAGGTACTCCGCGTGGATGGTTAGGATGTTGTGGCTTCGGAATAGTGGCTTACAGGTGGTGTTGTTGCTGACGCCGCATAGGGCCCTAATTTCCTTTTTTTTGGTAGGTGAGCATGGTTTTCGTGTGGTTGGTGTGTCCCCATATTTCCACTGCATACGTCATCCTGGAGTGGAAGAGGGCGAAGTATGCTGTCTTTGCAGCTTGAGGTCCCGCCGTTTTCTCTATTCGTCTGACTGCATAGATGGCTTTAGATAGGATTTTCCCCAGGTGTTCAACATGGTCATACCATGTTAATCTTGAGTCGATTTGCAGGCCCAGGAATCTGACTGTTGGATCTTTCCGTTCCCATCTGTCCATGTGGAATTCAATTTTTTCGGTTTTGTCCTCCTTTAGTGTTAGGCTATTGCTGGCAAACCAGTTCTTTGCCTTTTGCAGTTGGATTTTTGTGTTTGTGTTTACTTCGGTGTTGTTGTTTCCAGTGGTAACGATAGTTGTGTCGTCTGCATATAATATAGCTGGGTATACTAGATATGTTGGGAGGTCAGTGATGTAAATGATAAAGAGTAGGCCTCCCAGAAGGCTTCCTTGCGGTACTCCGATCTTTGACTCGCGTAGTGAACTTGTGGTGCCGTTCTCATCAACACATTGAAGCATATTTGCTAGATAGGCTGCGATGATTGCGTTTGCTGTCGCTCTCACTCCATATTGCTCGAGTTTCTTTAATAGGAGATCGTGTGGCATCGAGTCGTATGCTCGACTTAGGTCGCATAGTTGGGCGGTGCATTTTTGTCGTTGTTCCAGTGCATCATGTATTGTCGATATCAGCTGTTTCATTGCGTCGATTGTTCCCCTGCCAGGTTGGAAGGCAAACTGGTTTGGAGACATCAGTTTGTTCTTGTTGAAATAATTTGTTAGTCTTCTTAGGATGATCTCTTCTAGTACTTTGGAGATGGTAGGTAGTATTGCAATTGGTCTGTAGTTTTGGCATCCTTTCTTGTAAATCGGAATGACTTTTGCGATCTTCAATTTATTCGAGAAGATGCCCTGTGCTAGGCATCTGTTGAAGATTTCAGCAAGCGGGTGAGATATTTGTGCACGTACCAGTTTGAGTGTTTCTGTGCTTATTATTCCGTATAAGTCTTCGGTCTTCTTTGATTTGAGATCTCTTATAATTTCCTCGATTTCAGAGTGGTTTGTCGGCTGAAGAAACATGCAGTGGGGATTCGGGATTTTGTGTTTGATTTTTATATGCTAAAAGTATAAAAATCACAAACACTGGTACAACAAGAAAGTTCTTCAATTACATATGATTGCTTGTACTTTTGCCTTGTCCAGGGCAGGCTTTACAAGCTTCTCAGCATTCCCATCCCTGCTCCACCGTTGCCCAGTGACTGAACATGTTGCCAACTCTGCAGGACTGAACAATATCGTGGCCAGGCCTCTAGTCAGCTTTCGATAACCGCCACATAGATTAAATGTCCCAACCCAAATGTCACCGTTTTTTAGTTATTTTGATTTTTTCTATAATTTTGGTTATTTCGGTGTGAAGGTTAATGTCGAATATCTCGGTTAATATTAAAGTTAACATTTTCATACTTGGTAGGCAGATACTCTAATAGTATACCATTAGAATAGTGTCTATTTTTACATTATGTCTTTTACAGGTGTTCAGAATATAAGTATCCATTTCGACATTTTCAAATGTCAAAAACTCATTTTTTCAAATAGAACACCTGTATATGAATGCACCACTGGAAAGAGAATTCTGTAGTTCTTAAGATATTACTCAAATTGTTGATCAGGTTGCGTTTATTATTGTTTATTATTTTTAGGCTAGTAGGAGAAAAAAGTGTTTTTTAACCGCAAGGTATGTGTTTAGAAATGTATTTTTACTTTACTTATTAAGTATTGGGAATGGAATAAAGGTCAAGAAGCGATGAATTTGGTCATGTAAAAGTTTTACATGATCAAATACATTGCTTCCTTTTATGCTGAAATTAGCAAGCTGTGAAAATTTATTTTGACATTTATCAGTTTGTTGGCTTATTATTATTATGGGCTTATTGTCGTTTGCTGATATAAAAATAGAAGAGAACGTTCCTTGCCATAAAAAGTGAAAGCAGTGGAAAAGTATATCACAACCAATGACGAGAACGAAACTTACGTTCGGGCTTATTTTGAATCATTTCTAAAAAGCTCTACGAGAGCTGCTTCCATTGGTCTTCAGCGCGAAAAAGTTTGAACAGCTTCGACCAACAAAGTTGAAGAAAGAATACTTAAATGTTTAGAGCAGAACGGAGGACACATGGAACATTTGATATACAGTATTATAAATATTGATTAAAATTAATCTTTCACTTTTTTTTATCGCATCAAAACTTTCATCTACTTTTCTAAACAGCGCCGTCTTGATGGTGGTACGCCTAGATTTCTCTCATTAGATGTTTGTCATGTAGTTTCCATAATTTTGTTTTACGTTTCATAAATAATACTAGATTATAATAATCTATAGATTTAAAATATCACCATATTGATAGAAAAAAATAATTCTCTTTCCAATAGTGTATTCATATACAGGTGTTCCGTGTGAACGAAATGAGTTTTTGACATTTGAAAATGTCGAAATGGATTTTTACATTCTGAACACATAATAATAATAATAATAATAATAATAATAATAATAATAATAATAATAATAATAATAATAATAATAATAATAATAATAATAATGATAATGATAATGATAATGATAATGATAATGACAATGACAATGACAATGACAATGACAATGACAATGACAATGATAATAATATATATTTGCCCAACAGGTACCAATTACAGGACAAAGTTACAGAATAATTAAGAATAAAGATAACAACTATATAAAAAACACTTTAAAATGAATTACAATATATAAACATAAGAAACATACAATTATTAATATAAACAAATGAATGACAATATAGGCACCCTAGAGAAAAATATCATCAAAGTGATTGTTGGCATTACGAGACATGTGACTCAGTGGGGCCCTCAAACCAGTATTCGTCCTGGCGGGCAACAAATTGAACGTTGATGTATAGCGTGCAGCGTACCTCGGAACCTGTATTCTGACTTCAGAAAGAAGCATCGGACAGTCCACCAAGTTGAGGATTAGCTTCCTCATAAAGTCAGCACTATGAGCTTCGCGACGATGATGTAGAGACTCAAAGCCGTGCTGCTCCAGCAAGTGTCCGTAGTCGCACCCACGTTCGGGGTAGATACCAGTCTGTCGAAAACTCAGTAATTTTAAAAATTTCTTTTGAATCCTTTCAACTACAAGCTGCTGAGATAGGTAATAAGGGTACCAGACCAACGACGCATACTCCAACTTGCTCCTGACAAATGAGCAAAAGAGGGTCTTAAAGACAGAAGGATCTTCGAAAATCCTGGACGTCCTGAGTACAAAGCGCAGAGAGCGTGACGCAGCCGAGCACACGCTCTCCAGTTGCCGAGCAAAGGTCAGACCGCCGTCAAACCAAACCCCCAAATCCTTAACGCTGGTCAGCATAGGCAGTGTCACGCCATCTAGCTGATAGACAGAAACCAGTGGATTGAGTCTGCGGGTATAGGTCATGTACTGACATTTGGTGATATTTAGTGACAAACCACAATCAGCACACCAAGAGTTAAGCTTGTCCAGCTCCAATTGAAGAACTTGAACATCCTGAATTGTACGTATCCGGGCAAACAACTTTAGATCATCAGCATAGGCTAACTTTAGACATCTCAGCACCTTCAACATGTCGTTAATAAAAATGATAAACAACAGGGGACCTAGATTAGAACCCTGAGGAACACCAGACGAAGCAACATACTCGCGCGATTTATATCCATTGTAAAAAACATAAGTCTTTCTATTACATAAGTATGAGGCCATTATCGTCAGAGCAGCCAAGGAAAATCCAAACATATCAAGTTTCTGCAGAAGAATTTGGTGGGGTATCCTCTCAAAAGCCTTACAAAAGTCAGTGTAAATGACATCCAACTGACCCCCCTCCTCCAAGACTGCCGAGGCATACTGCGTGAAAACTGCCAGATTTGTGATCGTCGATCGACCGGGAAAAAAACCCGTGCTGATGCTGGGAAATATGTGGCTTTACATGGTTGAATATCTGCGAGTACAGCACCTGTTCGAAGAGTTTGGCAAAGTTGGATAAGATTGCGATAGGTCTATAATTTGCAATCACGCCTTTATCGTCTTTCTTATGCACAGGAGAAATTCTAGCAGTCTTCCAAACCTCAGGAAATGTGGATGTCTTTAGGGCTAGGTCAAAAATGACCTTGAGAGGATAGGCGAATATAAGCGTACAATCGCGTTAGAGAAAACTCGGGATCATGTCGTCACCTGCCGTGCTCTTGCTCGAAAACCGTCCAAGCAACCTAACAAGTTCAGCTTCACTAACAGCATCAAAGCTGAAAGTAGGAAAATTGGAAAAACCATCACCCGCACCAGTCGGGATATCATCTGTGAAAGAGGCCGAAAAATGGTCAGCAAAAGCATCGACAATTTCCTTAGGAGTCTTAAATTCGTCCTGGCCATTTGTTAACCTTGAGGGAATACGAGAGGTACCTCTTCTTTGGCGAATAAAGCTCCAAACTCTGCTAGGATCGTCCTTGATAGAGCGCTCAATATCACCAATATAGGAGGAGTAAGCAGCCGATGTTTGTTCTTTTACGAGTTACTCTTAAATTCATTTTACTCTTAAATTGCAGCCGATGATGTGTTACTTCTGGATAGAAATGAGCAAATTGAAATTAACACC
Source organism: Aphodius granarius (assembly GCA_963971325.1). NCBI lineage: Eukaryota > Metazoa > Arthropoda > Insecta > Coleoptera > Scarabaeidae > Aphodius > Aphodius granarius. Next base: position 22,254,502 of record OZ020223.1, read on the forward strand.
AAAGTAATTGCTCCAGGTCAAGAAAAAGCGCCCATACCATGGCATCTTATGGACGATATGGAAGAGTTGTGCTTTCCAACAAAAATCAGATGTGCTTAGACAAGATAGACGTAGTTGTGTTCCAACCAGGATTCTGTTTATGGCAAGAAAAAAATTGGAAACGGCTTGTTTAGCTAACATCAACATGTGTTTGAGAAAGAGTAAAGGTATATAAAATCATTTCGCAAAAAATGTATTAGATACCAGTTATCTTGATAATTTGCTTAAATTTAAGTCTCCAGTCCATTTCGTCTATTTCCTTGGACTCATAGGCTAGCTTGGTCATCTGCACACTTTATCTTATCACACCTAAAATACTCCAAATCAACCACAACCTGGATGGAACTTTATACACACAGTGAAGCAGAGCGGAATGCACTAGCCAGTGCCATTGCTACCATATACCGGTGCAAGTCATGGGGGAACCCGCATAATATCCTATTATGGCACCCAGGAAGATAGACAAGCCCAAGTCATATACGTCTTACTCCATGTCTATGTTCTCCTCGACAAGCCCAAGTCATATGACTCCATGTCATACTATTCTCGACAAGGCCAAGTCATATAACTCCATGTCTCCACGACAAGCCCAAGTTATATGACTCCATGTCTATACTATCCTCGACAAGCCCAAGCCATATAACTCCATGTCTCCACGACAAGCCCAAGTTATATGACTCCATGTCTATACTATCCTCGACAAGCCCAAGCCATATAACTCCATGTCTCCACGACAAGCCCAAGTTATATGACTCCATGTCTATACTATCCTCGACAAGCCCAAGCCATATAACTCCATGTCTCCACGACAAGCCCAAGTTATATGACTCCATGTCTATACTATCCTCGACAAGCCCAAGCCATATAACTCCATGTCTCCACGACAAGCCCAAGTTATATGACTCCATGTCTATATTATTCTAGAAGAACAACAATACTTTCCACACAACTATACCCCTAGAGCCACTTTACAATACTGCAGCAACAACACATTTCACTCAACTAGACCCCTAGAGCCAGTCTATGGTACTGCCTGGTCTCTTTTTCTCGAGCATCTAGGTTGCTTTCCCTAGTGTTTACATTAACCCTCCGCACGCCTTATCTATCGTACCAGATAAACCCTGGCTAGCAAAACTCGCATTGGTAAAAAATCTGTGCAACATGTGTTCGTTTATCAGAGGCTCAATGCAGGAATAAACAAACTACTGTCAAATATGAAATGCACAGTAATCATGGGGACAATAGATTTACGGGGACGGCTTAGCCACGGCCGTTTAACTCATATTACCCCCACCAGAACATTGTTTATGGTGGTTTCTTTCTATGGTTCGTACCACTTCCAAACAATGAGAGGCGCTGTACCCGCAATTTGCGAGTACTGCATCCTGTGATACCGACAGAGCAACTTAAATTTAAAATGATAACATTTTCAAGTGGGCTTATTTCATATATTTCTGAGTGGAAGCATTCTGTCAAATACTGATAAACTTGACTTAACTATTTTCTGTGAGTAAAACTCGAAGTAGTCGAGAATCGTCTAGTGTTTGATTTACCAATGTCTCCCTGTGTGAAAATATGTGTTAGGCACTTTGAAGCAACCTTGTCCATCACCTCAAAGGTAACAAGAACAACCCTTTCAATGAACACCAGGAATGGTCTCCAAATATGCCTAGTGAACAGCATTTACTTGCAATTAGAAGTTTCTCGATCATAATTGTGAAATAAAAGAAATGTAAAATAAAAAGAAAGGCATTAGAAATTATCAAAAAAGGCGAAGATAATTAATGTTAAATATTCGTTTAAAATGATTACATTAGTAGCAATGCACTTTTTACAAATATTTAAATGTGTGTGATTTATTTCATTCAAATACCCAGCTATTTATTTATTATATATTTATATTTGTAAAAATACCAAAAACATTTTGACAACAAATAAACAGTTTGTGCACAAAAAGCCTATCTATATTTGTATTAAATATTTGTTATAATTATGTAATTGCTTTGATAATGAAATGCCCACATGTGAGTTACTATAGAACTCTTATGGGGTTTGTTCATTATATTGATCTAAAAAAACATACCTGAACAAGAAATTAAATTTAAATTGCGCGCCGTTCACCCACTCTTATTCTCTATTTAGTACCACTTCCAAACACGGAAGCGCTGAAACTTGGTGCCTACCTTTTGTGGGAGAGTTACCAGTCTATTAAGTATATAGTCTATGGGCGTAGCCAAACATATATAGTTCACAAGGCACAGCCAAGAGGCGGCGCAACTATCGCCCAAAAGATGAAAAATAGAAGGCGGGAAGCAAATTAAACACGAAATTAAAGATTACTGTAATATGATTTTATTATTTGACAAATATCTAGCTTAAGCCCATAGACTAGATATATAATAGACAATCGACTCAATGGTAAATGGTGGGGGCAAAGTTTGGTGCGCCAAAGCGGGTGGTATCCGTACTATACTCCGTACTAACCTATTCGTCGCGGGAATTTCAAATTACTTTTAAAGTAATCCACTACCAGTAAAGTTTTATTTTCAGTAGACGTGCAAGTCCTATCGATAAAATATTTATATTTACCTGTTTCCTATATTTAGCATGTATTTTGTTAGACGGCGCAGAATCGATTTGCATGAATTCTGAAAAATATAATAAATTCCACCAGGGTTGAAATTGCGGCGAAATAAAACACTGTATAACTAGTAAGACATTTATTGATATTTTACATTTAAGTTAGTACAAATTATTGGGTTATTATTAAGCGTGCAATAGAAAAACTAAGCATGGATTTACAATATGCATTGTATAAAATATTTGACCAGTAACAATTTGTGGATTCATATTACTGACTCGTCTATTAAAGTAATATATGTGTCCTAGAAAGTACACACGTCAATTTATATATATATGTATATCTTAAATGTCCATCTTATAAAATATATGTACATATCTAAACCATATTCTACATTTCTGGAATTTAATTTTCAAAGGAGGTAAAGGAAGCTACATATCTTAAATAGCTTCAGAAAAGCCCAAGGCAATATTAAATGCTCTAATTGAAAAGACAATCCTCCAAACATTAGGCAAATATATAATTACTTGGACTAGTAAAAAACGAATATTGTTTACTTTATCTGTATGTTTTTATACTAGAAATATAATATTTTTGAATTCCATAAATTGTATACGTGATTAATGCTAAAACCACTGATACCAATCATAAAATAAAAGTATCTTTAATTTTAAATATTTAATATTAATTGATGTAAATTATTACAATATGCAATTTTCATTTTATCATGCTGAAAAACTTTCTTATTTTAGTGCTCAAATAGGTAAATAACTTTTGGGGACAAAAGTTATTGCACAAATATCTGGGGTGGCCCTCACCAAACTTTCCGACTACACCATTTGCACAATGAAATGTCTAAACACTTCATATTTGATTTGCAACACAGCGATGAAGGCTGTGGATTCCACTTATCTGCAAATTTGTATACATATTTGAAGTCACTGGAGAATGAGCTGCAAATGTAGTATAACACATGCTATACACCTCATGCTATTGAACATACCTGGTAAGTTCAAAGTAGGCACTACAAAGTGTTTCAACTTTTTCAGTGTTCCGCAGCTGAAGTCGTCGTTTGCGAAATGGAATTCCAATTTGGAATTGCCTATAATTTTAATCCATTTAGCCAGCAAGTAGAGGTCGTTGGTTGGCAATCGAACTCTTGACGAAGTTCGATCTAAACATATGGGAACGCAGCAGGCCAGTGGTTTCCCCATTTTGTAGCTAAAAATAGATATTTTGAAATACACAACCGACCGGCTACCGGGTTGATCACCTACCCGGTGGGACTTATAGCTGACAGGACTAATTTTTTAAATAAACCATTCTTTTTTTAATTTCCAAAATATTTAAAAAAATTTGCAGAAGAGTTATTTTAAGAAGAAGTAACATTTTGAGGGTTAAGGGGAAAATGGGACATGAGCTGAGTTGGAGTCGGTGTTTTGGGCAAAAAAGAATTATGAGATTTTGAGAAATATCCAGATCATATGCTCCATTTCTGGGGTAAGGGAGAAAAAGAAACTTGGATTGTGTTGGCTTCTTTGTGCAAATAAAAAAATGTCATAAATTTCGAATGATTCTTGAGAAGTTTTGAAAGATTCTGGAAAATGTTGAGAACTTTTGAGAAATTCTGATGTTTTGGGACAGACTGAGTATGGTTGCATTGGTTTTCTAGATTGTTTCAAATTTGTGAGCTCTTTTTTAATATTCTGAGTTTTTATATTTTTTAATTACTTGTATTTTGTATTTTTGGCTATTCATTTTTTCAGAGTTTTTAAGGTTTAAATTTTGTTGATTAATCTTTTGGCTTTTGGGGCTTCTTTTTGGACGGAATTAGGTCGAGAAAGGTTCAATCTATCGATAGGTAGTATATTTTGGCCTCCGCGATCGCTTTTCGACTTGCGACATTTTTTTTAAAATGGCACAATATTTTAATAAATCATAAAATACGATATTTTGTCGAGGGGCAAACTTTGATTGGAGTCTCTTCGAGTAAGCGTTCTGGGGCCCGGTTTTGGCTAGGTCGCGATAGAGGAAGGTTCAAATCTACGATATATCATATCGTACGCCCTCGGCGGGCGTTTCTGAGCCGGGTGTGAGCTTTTGAATTTCGCGTTCGCGCGCGACTTGACGCAGAGCGCAGTTTTACGCTACGGCTCGAAGCTCCGCAAATACGCGTTTTACGGCGCCGTTCTGGGTCGAATGAGACAGAAGAAGGTTCAATCTATCGATAGGTTGTAAAATTTGGTGTCTACGACCAAGCCGATTAAAAGAAGCGCTTTTTTAGCGGATCTGAAAAAAAATCAGTTGTCGTGGAGTACGACTCCAAACATTCGCTGTAGTCTCGGCGATTACGCCTTTTGGGGCCCCGTATTCACTCGTAACAGCTAGGGTAAGGTCCAAAATTACGACCCGTCGTGTAATTCACCCTGTACAACCCTTTTTCGGTCCAGGAGTAACGTGCGAAAAGCATCCATTTTTGACAGATGGAAATCTCGTAATTTAACGCGATAATAATATTTTTACTGAATACTAATAATTTATAGACTATCCGATAAATAATGGGCCACAGGCAGTAATAACTGATCTTAAGACAAATCGGTTAACAAACGGTCATTTTAAATACAAGAACTTAGAAACTTACCTATTAATTACTCCTGCGACAAGCCTGTGCAGTAATAATATAACGATAATAAAATTTACTGAAACAAAGTCAAGTTAATCACTCCAGCAAAACTCGGAAAATAGGGCGCATATAACATATAAGTTACCTATAATAATAATTATAATAATTATTATTATAGGTAACTTATATGTTATATGCGCCCTATTTTCCGAGTTTTGCTGGAATGATTAACTTGACTTTGTTTCAGTAAATTTCTCTCTCTAACTGCAAAAGTCACATTCTCCACTTTTTAAAATTTTAGGAAAATCGCAAAAAGCCGCTACCTGCATTAAAAATAAAGTAACCTTGGTAACCATTATATGTTTTTATAGTTGGCATTCAATCAAATTAGATTTACAACATGTTTTGTACATAAAAGCACTCTAACATAGTAAAAAATGTCTTTAAAATTTGGAGAATGTGACTTTTGTATTCAAAAACTGGAGAATGTTAGTTTTGCAATAATCCGAAATGGAGATTGTTACTTTTGACACCAAACATTAAAGGCTTTCAGAGACAAGAAATTAGCAATAAATTAATATGCTTTGACATAATTAATGGTGATTTAATAGGTATTAAAACTAATAAAATGAATAAATCATAAAATCAAAGTTTTATTGCCAACGTACAGTGTTAAAGTATAAAATTGTATCAGGTAAAACTTAGTTACATGATGATACTAACAAAGTTTTCTTGTCTCTACATAAACAAGGGACTGTATTCAATAGGGCCTATCCTAAATTTGGTAACCAGGCATCTCTTCCACTCGTTGGCAACCTTCCTCATCTTCACCAAATACTTCGACTTCAGGGTCATCTAAGACGTGTCTAAAGAACTCCAGGGTTTCATTCTGTCGCCAGTCATTTCCATAATGTTTTAGTAGAAGAGTATTGACATCAGCCTTTTTTTGTTCCTTTCCAACACTGTTACCTTTAACAATTGTCACTGGTCTTATGTTGTTAAGGCTTCTCCCTCTTTTTGTAATACTTCTTGCTGCTTGTTCAGGATTTGCTTTAATGCGATAGGTACATTCACCTTGAACCAAAACCGTAGTTTCATTTTTTTCATTACTCTCCTTGGTACAGTAGACTCGCTTACAAGACTGGATACCAAAATGCCATGTACCTGTCCTGCGTATGTGTTGATCCACCTCAGATTTCCAATTAAGGTTCACAGTATCAATGCCAAGTTTTTTCACCGTAGCAAAACTTCCTATAATGTCAATGTACTCCTGTGGGCTTACAATTACTTCACATCGCTTTATCTGCTTCTCAACATTTCCAAACACCCTATCTGGGGGGATGAACTGTGGCCTGTCATTGGGAAAACTAACTGTACCTCCTTGATGTTATCAGGTGCATTGACAAACCATGAGCACACCATAGTGATTAACATTGAATTTTTATTTTGATAGGGGGTCAGATCAATAGAATTCAAAGTATCATATAAACAAGATGAAATCTCGTTGGATCCCTTAGAAAACTCATTCTCTGTCCACGTGTAAGCTGTAACATTATCTTTCTTAAGTTTAGATTTTGAATGACCCTTTACAACACAGAAATTATTTAAATATAGCTGACGGGTATAGTAAGATGACTGATCCGGAAGTTTTGGTAGAGGTTGATTTTTCTGGCAATCGAAAGACAATATTAGTAGATCTTTTCTGTTTTCTTGTAACAAACTGTAAAATGCTTGTGATCGCATTTTGTGGACCCGTTTCTCTACAAGGAGCATGTTTCGCTCGGCATCACTTTTAGTCGACTTGATTTTTTCTGCCAATTCTAGGCAAGTAGAACATACGTCCACCCTAGGTGATCCGAATCCCAAGTTGTATTTTGTATTGAAAATAACTTTCTTTCACTTTAAGGTGGTCTTCCGCATTCGTCTGATACATTCTCCAGAGCTTCTTTATATTTAGTTCTGCAGGCAAATATTACCGTCCACTTCTGTTTGTACAGTAATGAGTTTCACTGCACTTTAAACTATTGATAAACTTTATAATACTTTCTTTTCTCGCCACAAATCTGTTACCAGTAGTGTCACCACCTCTCCTCTCCATAGGCATTTCATTTTTATAATAAAATCTGTCAGCAAGTTTATTTATTCTAAACCTGGAAATATTTAAGGCCTTCAGAAAGGTACCCAAACAAACCGGAACCATTTTTTTTCACGCGATTTGTTATAAAATATTTGGCTCTTGCTTGTTTTCTAACATATTTTTCGTTTTTGGGTCTCCTTCGCTTTACTGGGTTCATTGTAATATGCTTTAGGACAAAGTTGTCTTGGTATATTTTATTATGTTCCTTATAAAAAGCAGAATGGAATCTTCGGTGTGTTTACATGTAGGAAAACCAGGGAACCCCTTCAGAGCATATCTGAAAACAAAAAAAAATTAAAATAATGTGCTGATTTTAATATAATATTCAGCAATTATTTCTATTTTCTTGTCTCAGAGAACCACAATGATATTAGCATTTAGTGTCAAAAGTAACACAAATCCTGTTTGGTAAATGCATACTGGCAGGCCTAGAGAATGACAAGCCTGCAAAGGTTATGCATCAAACCAGAAGGTAAGCTACTTACAGAGTTACTAACTTACTGAAGTAAGTAAATTTAAGTGACTTACTTACTTTATGCAATAAAAAACCGTTCTTTGAAACATGGCAAATAGGTTATGAACATTAAGGTTATGTATGGAGGTTTTGGTTACCTTTTCTTTTTAGCCTGAGCTCTTTTCCAGTTGTTCGGTGTTCGAACCTTCTTCCTGGGTGTTTCCCCTTTACTTTTATCACTTGGCCATACACTAATATCCATGTTTAAGCTAATTTAATGCATTAAAACAGACACAGTACACAACTACTACACTGACTTTCCACTAACAACACAGAAAAACAGACGATACAGTGAGCAGTGTCACGTGACTCAAACAAGTCTTCCTATTGGCTGAAATGGAGAATGTGAATTTTGCATTCCAAGACTTTGGAGAATGTTAGTTTTGGAAACAAACGTGATTTTCATCATTAAAAATGAACGGAAAACTGTTCGTTTTGCTTTAAAACTCTTAGACCAACATGCGCATGGCTATGAATACAAACAGAATATACCAATAACTCAATTGCGAAAAAAATTGGAGAATGTGACTTTTGCAGTTAGCGCCAGATAATTAAATTATTAGTGACACTCAAAAACCAAACTCGTCCTAAGATAAAGGTTTCTTCCGCGTTTGACTTAAGTACGTAACTTTTTTGACAAATGTCAGTTATAACAAAAAAAATTGAGTTTATACATCAGATGGCGCATGTGCACAGTGTGCATGAGCCAGCGCCAGGGCGGATGGTATCCGCACTAACATTGCCCCCACCTACGTATGAGAGTCGGATAGGTATGGACCTGAAGCAATGGAAAATGTATGTCAGGCTGATTATACTTCTGATTACAACGTCAATCTATTGATAGCGACGATGATGTTGATCATGATGATGGCGATGGTAGAGAAGGAGAATATCAACAGAAAATATCCATCATACAAAGAGCAACTGTTGCTGTTTTTGCCATTTAGAAAAGACGCTGAGGAAATTGAAATTGTCGATACTGAGATGAAGTATAAATTAAACGCAACGGTGATTGCAGGCAATTGAGACAAATATGCTATAATCAGTGATGAGCTCTAACATGAAGCAATGGAAAATGTAATGAAAAATGATGATGAAGAACAATTAGATGATGAAGCAAACACCAATCAGTTATCTACTGAACATCATAATGGGTTTAGGTCGGATCTGTATACCGCAACATCTGGAGCTCCTCAGGGCTCCAAACTCGGCCCGCTGTTTTTCATCCTTTATATTAATGATCTGCTTACCTCACTTACATGCCCACGTCTTGCATACGTTGACGATTTGAAGTTCTTTTCTGCTATAAAATCCATTGCTGATGTCGAACTCCTTGAGGACAATCTCAACCGTGTTCATAGATGGTGTATTGCTAACAGATTGGAACTTAAAATCAGTAAGTGCTTCTACACGAGTTATATCAGGAAGAGGAATCATATTGACGGGGATATACAGTGGAGGGAACCGCACTGAGTTGAGGAGATGCTGGGCTTGGATGTGCTGTTTGATGCCAAGCTAACGTTTGTGCCTCACATTTCTAACATGTGCTCTGCGGCTGCGAGAATGCTCGGTTTTACATTTCGAGTTATGGACCGACATGATGATGTTGAGGTACTCAAGCGCCTCTATTATGCTCTAGTAGTTTCTCGGCTTGAATATGCGTGCGTGATCTGGTATCCTATGTACGCTTGCCACCAACTGATGGTTGAGAGAGTACAGCGCAGATTTTAAAAATGCCTGTCCTATCGTATGGACGGAACTTATCCGGATCGCGGATGCAACTACGAGGACCTGTTTCAGCACCATTCTATGCCGTCTCTCATTGTGTGTCCGTTTTTGCTGTCGCGTGTTAAATTTCGTGTACCTCGTGTGGCCTCCAGATCGTCGAATGTCTTCTACTGTCCACCGTGCCGTAGAAATGTGTGAAGAAAGGCACCCCTTACCTATATGTGCCGAAACGCGAATAATATGAGTGATGACATGGTATTGTAGAGTTTGTTAATTTCCTTTTTGCTTAACTTGTGTAGCTTGCGATTTTTTTGCCTTTTTTACCTATTATATTATAGTATTGATTTTGTATTTTGAATTTTATTATTGAGTTTTGTATTGTATTACTGAATTTTATTATTGATTTTTGTATTGTATGCTTATATATATATTGCCCTTAATTTGGTTCGCTGTTGAGCAATAAAGACTATTATTATTATTATTATCATTAAGTGGATATTTTAGTGCACAGAGGGATAGAGACGACGAAGGATTCGAATGTGAACAGGTTTGTGGTGTCTAAGGACGAGTTGTTTGAAAAAATTTCAAAATTGAATGACGGACAACACGAATTTGTCATGTATGCACTGAACCAAATGAAAACTAACGACGGAAGAGCCTCTCCGAGTTTTCCTCAGCTGATCAGCTGCTGTAGGAAAAAGTATGGTCATCGAGTGCCTATATCAACTGATAATGCACTACTATGATAATAATCAACCTGGTGCTGACAAGGACAGTAAGAAAGTGTTATTATGTGCACCATTAAACCATTTAAACTTTGCTGTCCGCATTTGATTAGCGTAATTACTCACATAGTAAATGTTTGTCTCACTGAGAGCGTGTTTCCTGATTGCTGTAGGGAATCATTAGTCACTCCTATTCCGAAGACAAAAAATCCAACTGAGTACAGTCATTTTCGCCCTATATTTCGCCCTCTCAAAGGTTTTGGAAAAGATAGCGGTCAACTCAGGGAGTATGTCACTTTGTTTAATATATTACCTGAGCGGCAGTCTGGCTTTAGGCCGAAACATAGTTGCAATACTGTTTTGCTCGATGTTGTGGATGATGTTCTCAGGGGAGATGACGCGGGTAGTATCCACGCATTGGTACTATTGGACTATTCCAAAGCCTCTGATCTTATAAATCACCAACTACTATTGGCTATATTGCGTTACTCCGGATTGAGCGAGGATGCGGTTTCGTTTTTTCGGGAATACTTGACTAATCGTCGGCAGCGTATGAAAATTAAAGGTTTCTCATCACCGTCAAAATTGACTTGTGGGGTCCCACAAGGTAGTATATGTGTTATAATCACAATAATCAATTTGCATAAATATCTAAATTATTGTCAGTTTAATGCTTATGCAGACGACACCCAACTGTCACTTAGTTTCAATTATGATGAAGTTCAAGAGGTTGAGTTGCGAATAAATTTTGATCTCAGAGCGCTTGTGGATGCTTCTGTTGCACATGGCCTTATGATAAATTCAAGTAAATCAAACATAATTTTATTTGGTAATAGAAGCAAGTTACAATTGATTAAAAATCAACTGCGTATAGAGATCGAGGGACTACGTCTGGACTTTGTTGATTGTGTGAAGAACTTGGGCTTGTGGATGGATAGCGATCTCAGTTTTGATGTTCACATAGGGAAAATGTTAGGCAAATCATATAGAATTTTGAAGACGCTTTATTCATACCGGCATATGCTTTGTCGAGATAGCAAGTTGCTGTTGACAAATACACTAATACTATCAGCTTTCAATTATTGCGACGCAGTCTACGACTCATGTTTAACTAAGCGAAACCAAAGTAGGATACAGCAGCTTGTACAGAATTCTTGTTTACGTTCCTGTTATGGTATTCGGAAGTTCCAGAGAATATCACCAGGGCCGGATTTAACCATGTAGCCCTTAGGCGATGCAGCCTCAGAGCCTCTGGTTTCTTAGGTAGGTATGTAGGTAGGTCGCGGGCCCCTACGCTGTGGGACCCTTGGAGACTGTAGGCCCCTAGGCAGTTGCATACATTGCCTTATGGATAATACGGCCCTGAATATCACACAAGCTCAATGACTGCGGCTGGCCGAGTATGGGGATTAGGTACAAGCTACATTCTGGTGTACTATTTCATAAGGTTCTTGTCGACAGACAACCGGCATATTTATATAATAAAATAACATATCGGACTGATGTGCACAACATTAACGTTCGCCGAAAAGATTTATTAACGATACCACAGCATAAAACGGTTGCCTTTGCAAAGTCGTTCTCATACAGCATTGCGACTTTTTGGAATGGGTTGCCGGCATCACTCAGGTCTCTTAATTGCAACATATTTCCATCTAGGTATAAGCGTTAGATCGTTGAGCTTCAGCTACTTTCTCGAGCATGATATAAATTTTTAATTCATTGAGTCATGAGTATCGGATTGTACGATACTTAACGATAGGTGATTGGTATCTACTGCTAGCATACTATAAAGTCTTCTGAAACTCTCAAAATTAAATTGTGTATTGTATAGAGGGATATGTAGTGTTTGAAGGGCTTGGGGGAAGATCAGTCGGTTTCATTAAACCACACTGACCCGGTCCTATTAATCAACTAAGAATGATATGATTATTTTTGTAATGTGCACATTGTTTATGTTGAAAGATAGATTAATAAATGCTATTATTATTATTATTATTACCATCAGGTAAGGCGGCATGCCTGACTGGAGGAGTTACATTACATACAGTATTTGCGTTACCAGTCTTTGCGTTACAATTTGGAGGGTTAACGCCTGAGTTATCGTCTGATGTGTTTAGTACAATTCGATGCAAGCTTCGTAATCTGAAGTTACTAATTATCGACGAAATATCTATGGGTGGTAGTACGTTGTTTAGTCTTGGCGACAAACGCTTAAGACAAGTTATGGGTGTTAATAAATCATTTGGAGCGATCGCAGTGATTGTGGTTGGCGACTTAAACCAACTGCCGCCGGTCATGGATTCGGTCATATACAAACCTCCAACATGCAAAGAATTGTCTGTTCTTGTTGAAATGATTACGTTATGGGATCAGTACGTTCATGTATGAACTGACTGAAATAATGCGCCAACCGGCGCCGAAACGATTTGAAATAATAATAATAAAAAAAAACTTCTGAAGGAGGGAGATACGGAGAGAGCGGAGATGAGAGGGAGACTGGATAGGTTGGAGAGTATAGTGGAAAGCATTGAGTTTAAAAAAATTGAGAACAACGTAATCATCACCGGGTTGAGACGCAGAGCAGATCGGAGAAGGCAAGAGAGGTCGTTATGAAAATATTTAAGAAGATAGTCACAGACATACGAGAGGAGGACGTTGTCGCGACTTACAGAAAGACGGATAAAAGGGAAAATAGCCCGCTAATAGTCCAGCTTGCAAGGATGGAGCTAAAGATGGCACTGCTTAAGGCTCGTAAGACATGGGGTCCATTACAACTATCGACTGTTCTCTGAAGGGAAAGAATAACCACTAGCCACATTTATATGAACAAACAACTAACACAACACACGAATGAACTTTTCTATCAAAAGAAATATGAACACATATGGACACGAGACGGAAAAATCTACATAAGCAAGGACAAAACCAGCGAAAGAATAAGAATAAAAAATAAAGTCGATCTAGAAAACTTGTAATAAAAAAACACACACAAAAATAAAAAACAGGAAAAAAATAAATAAAAAATAAATAAAACAAAACAAAATGACTGACAACTACTCCATATATCTCCATAACATGAGGAGCCTACCATGAATTGGAAATTTTACCACAAATACACAACAACCCAAAAGTAATTGCCATAACAGAAATATGGCTAGCGCCTATGAATGAGTCCATGTTCGACCTCAACAACTATAATTCAGAATACAACTCAAGACAATACGGACACGGCGACGGTGTCGCCTCTATGTCCGTGTTGACGAGGTAAGGTACACCCTCAAGAATAAAACAACATCAAAGGGTGTCGAATTCCTAACAGTTAAACTCGAAAACGAACAAACAGCCATAACGGTAGTCTATAAACCACCGCAGGTGCCATTTGCTGACTTTAAAGAAGTACTACAAAACTTGCTACTCAGTAGAAAAAAGAAACACATAATACTTGGCGACATGAACCTAAACATACTCGATAACAACTCCAATATAAAAGAGTACAAGAACATAATATCAGGACATGGATACAGAATATTAAACAAAACAAACCCAAAATGCTACACAAGGATCAACGACACAGGATGCAACAATATTTTGGATCAAGTCCTCACAAACTGTAAAGACGAGGTATCAGGAATGAACGTAATAGCTGCAAACGTTTCGGATCACTACCCTATATTAACAACTGTCAAAGGAAGTCACAAACAGAAGTACAATCACTACCAATATACAAGAACAAGATTGGCTGATATAACTGGTAGCATAGATCAAATAGTTGAGAACGACACTAAGACCTTCGAAACCCTATCAAGCAAAATCAAGACTATTATTATTGAAAATCAGCAAATGGTAAATGTAAAAAGAACCGAAAGATGCCCATGGATTTCAAAAGAAAGGAAATTAACGAGAGAAACAAAATGTTCAAACAGTATAGAAATCATCCACTAAATGAAGTAATTAAAGAAAGGTATTACTCTAAGAAAAGGATTTTAAGGAAGATTATAAAGGACACAAAAAGAGAATACTATCTGAAATTAGACACGAACCTACAAAAGTACGGAAAACCACCAAAGAAATGATTTCCAAAAACAAAACCCAAATTATTCGGGGAATAGTAAAATCCGACGGTAATCAAAAGAAGACTTAAGGTACATCTACAGAGGAACAACGTCATTAGTATACATCAATATGCATTCCAAAAACAATCGGGCACTACCTCGGCCGCACTAGACCTCGTGACGCATGTCTGTTCACACTTGGACAAAAAGGATCTCGTTGCAACCATATTCATAGACATGCGAAAAGCTTACGACACTGTGCGTAAGACTTAAGAAATTTTGTTGTCCAAATCAAGTTGACAAGCAATTGTTTGTTCAATGGATATTGTAGCCAAAGAACTAGATACTAGGTGTTGCGACATGCCGCTTCTTAAATAAGTTTTAATAAGTTTCAGTTTTGAAAAACTTCGTTCTGCTGCCGCTGTTGTCACCGGTAAAGTAAGAAAAATCAGACATGCTGTAATAATGTCCGAGAAGCCCCTTGAGGCAGCGATATGTATTAACAGGAGTTGAGCCACTTCGCGTATCGAAGTAATTACTTGCAAATGCGAATGGGAACACGTTTTCAACCGTAGAAGTTGAGGTCCAAAACTAAAGGAAATGTCGGAGGGAAATGCTGACTGTAATAATTCTGATTCTGTCAGAATTTCTTTATCACATGATTCGACGTGATAAGCGGGTGATAGGCACTTAAAAAGTGTACATAATTGTTGGACGGATTCAAATCTAATAGTTAATTGGTTGATTATTATATCGGTTACGTTATAGAATACCTCAACTTTAAAACGTCGTTCGTTGTTTCCAATATGCTCATTTATCTGCAATTCGTCAAAGATTTTTTTTACACTACGCATTCTTTTTTTGGGAAAAGAAGGTTCAAAATTCCACTTAGCTGATAACTCAAGGGCAAACAAACTAACAATTGTCTCTTAAGTTCCTGAATTGGGTTAGGAGTGATGAAACCATCTTAATGGATTTCTCTAAGTCTTCATGACTACGCATTTTTGATACTATATTAACTGGTTCAAGTATTTTGGTTTATACTATTATCAAAATAATTGTTGAAAATAGTTCAAAGTAATTTATCAAGTTTTTAGCATCACGTTGCTTATCATGTTTTCCATTGAACGATAAATATATCAATATTTTAATCACATCAAAATATCGAGAACGTAGTGCATCAAGAGCCTGAATGCGTGAAGACCATCGTGTTGGGCAAACTTTTTTCAATGTTTTCGGTAAATTGATTCGTTTCCATTAAAATTGCCCAACGCCTAACAGAACTAAAAAACTCATCAAATTTTTCTAACTGTTCATAAAATTGTCTGACTTCCTGTACATTGGTGACACTATCGTTGATAATTAAATTCAAATTATGAGAACAGCAATGCACAAATCTGGCTGCACCTCACCCAAATTTATAGAATCGACCACAGGCGACAAGTGCGCAAGTGCGTGGTTCAATTTTCTTGCTTTTAGTCATTCAATAACAATACCATTGCCCATTTCAACCATTCTTTTTCTGACGGTGTTGTTACTAAGTGGCATAGCTATCATATCTTTGTCATATTTTTCTAAAACCGTTTTTACATATGAGTAGGGATATTTTTATTTGATAACTAGCCTCAAGGGTACGATTAACAATTGCAGTATAAGCGATAAAAAGAGACTTTGAGGTATACTTTTTTCAAATTTTTTAATATTCCAATTCTCCCCCCCCCCCTCAACAATCATATTGCCCCCCAGTGGGTCGTACATCCCGTTGGGAAACCCTGCTTTAAAATGTCTACCTCATTCTTTAAAACGTCTAGACATTGCTTTAAATGTCTACTACATTCTTTAAAATGTTTGGATATTCTTTAAAAAGACTAACCATTCTTTTAAATATTTACCAAGTTCTTAAAATGTCTAGACATTCTTTGAAGTATCTAGACATTCTTTTAAATGTCTACCGTATTGTTTAGAACGTTGGATGATTATTTTGTGTTAAAATGTAATAGGTTGGGACCTGAGTCTGTTTTTATTGGTAGCGTAGCAAACAGAGCGGTCAAAATGTAATCTACTTTATATCAAATTCAAAACGGAGGACGCGAGAACTTTCTTTCAAACCTTGAGGGTTTGGTATCGCTAGATTTTTAGAAGCCAACAATAATTGTAAATGAATATCAAGTCTACTAACCTCAGGGTGATTAAAAGTCATATTCAACCAAAACAAATATATTTACAAAATGAACAAAAAGATTAAAAACCCTTCAGATCGAGTGCACAAGAATCATTGAAACTCTTGACATAATGAAAATAGTTGGAGAGAAAACGGATGACAGAGACATAATTAAACCATAAAAATTGCCTAAACTGTATTGGCAAATTTACATCAGCAGAGACGGCATCACGGGCACACAGGAACACAACACAAGATAAGGGCCTATTGTCCTAAAACACGTAACGACTTCTCAACCACGACTTCGACTGATATTTCAAATATAAAAAACTAGGAAGGCCTTCTCCCACCAAATACAGAACCAAAAACATTTGCACATCTGTGTCCGGACCACACACAGAACGTTAGAAATCATCTCAACTGCCAGAAAAAACCTCTATTCACAATTCACAAGCAAACTCGAAACCCGATCAGGTCAAAACGTTTCCTGAACAAATAACTTTGTGTACCCTTGAGCCATCTGTTTATTATATTATATACAACCGTTTGTTCTACTCAAACCCAAAGCAAAAGACAAAACCCCACGTATGACAAAAAAATGCGTTTTCATGTGTTTCTTTTACTGTTATACAAGTCTAGACAGTCTTTAAATGTGTAATTTACCATTTTGAATTTTTAACTACCCGATAATTTAGGCACGCGTAATTTACCATTTTTCGTTTTTAATTACGTGGTAATTTAATATTTGGAATTAATAATTTTAATTTCAACGGTAATTTACGAAGAAAATTAATTACCGTAATTTAACATCCATTGAGTATTGATAGGAATACGGTATTGTATTCCTATCATGTAATACAATTTCTTACATTTGGTGTAGATTTTTATCAATTTTCTTATCAAATTTTTATCAACTGTATAGAAGGCTGTATTGAGTATGTACTTGCTATATTTATCAAACGTTTGTCTTGGTTGTTATTATTATGCATAGATAAATAATTGGCACTCTGTACGAATGAGTCTATATTATTAAGTACGACTGGCATAATGGTAATTACTGATAGTTTACTTTGGTTTAGATTTTTGTAGAAACTCTCATGTAAGTATGTGCTAACTACAAAGCTTTATTGAATAGTATTTGCCATGTTTATGTAACATTTATCTTGGTTGTTATTATTGTACCCTTGTATACCCTCTGTATTATCCACGAGTACAACTAGCATCCTTATTGTAATAACTGATAGTCTTAATAACAGAGTATGTAATAATAATTTACAGAAACAAAAATGTCATCAGGTAAAGATGGCCAATTCCAAAACTTGGAAGTCCAAAGAGAGGACGTCAACATCTTACTGTTGGGTGAAACGGGCGTTGGTAAGTCAACGTTCATCAACGCAATGGCCAACTACTTAGACTTTGAGACGTTCGATATAGCGGAAAGACAAACAAACGTCGCATGCTTGATTCCGGCAAAATTTGTGGTCACCGATGAGGATTTCCAGGAGAAAACTGTCTCCATTGGGCAAGACACAAACGAGAATACCAGCATTAGCAGTTCAGCAACGCAAACCACTCGATCGTATGTCTTCGATCTCGATAAGTACAAACGTCGTCTGCGCCTGATTGACACTCCCGGTATCGGGGACACCCGTGGCATTCAATTCGACGCCGACAATCTAGAAAATATCCTCTCATACATCGGACAGATGGAATACTTGCACGCAATTTGCTTCCTCTTGAAGCCAAATAATTCCCGCTTGACGGTTATGTTCGAATACTGCATTAAACAATTGCTATCGAGATTGGAGAAATCAGCGAGTCGCAATATTATATTTGTTTTTACCAATTCAAGAAGTACTTTTTACAAACCGGGAGACACCACTTCAGCGATTAAGAAAATCTTAGCCGGTATCCGCAGCAACCCGCCCAACGTAGACATTGCGTTCGGCAAGGATAATGTTTTCTGCCTTGATAACGAGTCGTTTAGATACTTAGTTGCTATGAACAGTAACATAACCCTGGGTAATAAGAAGAGTTTTGCTGAGAGTTGGGTCCATTCCGCTGAAGAATGTCACCGGTGAGTTTAGTTTAATTCATTTATTATAATAGTAATAATAAAGGCATAACTACGTTTGTAGCATGATTCGATATGTGATCGGCGAAGGAACTTTAAAAATAGCCCCGCATAGGGTCAGTAATACAATGTCTGTTAACGAGGCGCGTAAAATCATCCTACAGCTGTCCAGGCCACTAGCCGAAATTGCCGAGAATATCAATGAAAACATAAACGTGCTACAGAGGCACACAAAAACACTGAATCAAGACAACTGTTCTGTTGAATCGCTCAAGTCCAAGTTATTCGTTCCTGTTGTCAACCTCCGTCAGAAGGAATTATCACAACCGATTACGGTCTGCACTAATGTTAACTGTTCAGAGATCTATATGGTAACTATATTATCTCTAGAAGGCCATGAACCTTTGACATAAACAGTTGATTATATTTTTGAGAAATGATTGATTTTGTTTGCATTTTGATATATTACAGGTAGGTGATATAAAAAAGTACCACTACAAGCAGCGTTGCCACAATCCCTGCTACATGCAGAGAATCCCCAAGGAGATGATCGGTGATCCCGGATTGAAAAGTTGCGCTGCAATGGGCGTCGGGGGGAAATGCAAGGAGTGCAGTTGCGATTTCTCCGCCCATATGCATATTTATTAGGAAACGGAGACATATGAGGACAAGATTCATAACAAGGGTGTGAAGGATCAGATCACAGATAGAGAGAGTGCCATCAAGAGTACTCGCCAGCTCATGACGACCATTGAAGACAGGGTGAAGGCTTACGAAGGGGAGAAAGCCATCATTGTTAAGAGCATGGCCAAATTTGCGCACTTTCTGCAGCACAACGCCATCGCGCCTTACAATGATGCCTACAAAGCATACATCTTATATTTAATTGATCGGTAAGTATGAAATAAAATATGTATACGGAATATATATAGAAAAAACAGACACACATTGATAGATACCTGAGACTTGACAACTGACTACGATTAAACAATCACACGGACGATCTCATGAAAAATTTTAGAAGATTACTCTATAGATGGAAACCACCGCGCCAAGTATTAAATACTGCACAAATCAGTATTCTTATTGTATTGCAACATAGGGATCTTTAACAAAAAACAATATATCATCCCTGAAATCAATACAAAAAATCTGGGGTGGCCCCTGGGTAGGGAGAAAGTTGGGTAACTTGCTGACTAAATTATTGACACAAGTGTCTAAATACTTTTACTGTTGTTCAGATTTGTGAAGTCACACTTACTCTGGACCCCAACCTAATGTCAGCAGGGCCGTGTTAACACAAAACTGCGCCCAGGGCAAAAGCAGAGCAAACGCGCCCCCACCACATTTTTGACCAGAATTATTTAAATTGCTGATTAAATATCTGGGGTGGCCCTCATCCAACTTTCCGACTACACCGTTGGCTCAATGAAGTGTCTGAACACTTTTGCAATTATTCAATTTTGTGAAGCCAGAGCCACTGTGTACCCTACATAACGTCAGTCTAAGGACAGGAAAATAAAGTTGACTTAGCTAGCGTCATAGAGACATATTTGTTCATATTGTTTATTAAAATATACATTATTGTTCTCTTCATTACCATGTTCTTGTTATTCAACTTTGTTCGTTTTACCATGTTTTGTATTTTCTATTTTCATTTATCTTATAGAAAGATGTTTTATTTATTTCGGTAGGATAAACGTATGTTATTCAATATATAATTTATTCTTTATTCGGACATTTATTTTTTATTGATTTACAGTAATTTACTTTCCGACTAGTACCCTAGAAGGACAGTATGTATTGTAACCGACAGAATTTTTTTTCCGCAATTTCAGTGGAAATACGCGTTTTAAGGTCCCCTGAATCGATTGCAACGATTTCTGGAAAATGTATGAATGTGTGTCCGTGAACACGATTACGCCCAAACGGAACGACGGATCGGGCTGAAATTTGGTATACTTATTTAGAATTATCAGGGGACGAACTGGATTGTTTTCGGCTACAATCTGATAACCGGAAGTGGCAAATGTTAGCAGCGTTTTCTTAGGGACCCATCCGATTTTGACCAAACTGACACCATCTCCTCCTGCACTGATTTTATATATATAAATTTACTGATCAATGGGATGAGCGGTTTAGACGCTACAAGTTTTATACCAAAATACGTTATAAACATATTGGCATTTATCACCCGCCTGCGATTGAAGAATAAATAAATAAGAAATAGAAACGTAAACCGCACAGGAAAACACACGGATACGATACGTGATAATATATTATAGTTATTTGTATCGATAGGTGATTTGTATTATGATTATTACCTTACGGGCATTCGTTTAATTGCTGTTTCACCCTCTATACGTTTAGACTTTATACAGTTTATAAATGTGTCAACAATGTAGTGGGGAAGTTGGGTGGGTCACCCCGGATTTTTTCTCTATCTTAATAATCGAGCAACATTACACTCGATTGAAAGCAAACTTAAGCTGGCACGCCGGTCCTGAGCCATTGTAGCTCTTAAATAATGCCACTTTTATATTGTACCCTACTATTTTTCTAGGTTCAGTCTTAAATAATTCCACTTCCGTGCAACAGATAAAAATAGTTACTCATATTTTATTTTAAATTTATAAATTTCTTTTAATAATTTCTTCATTATGTGTTTTTTTAAAACACGATTTATAAATTTCTTTTCTCTTTTCTGAGTAGGATTATGGCGACCTTGAAACTTGGCACGCGGGGCGGTCGGCTCCTTCCTGCCGTGCGCTACCACCAATTTGAATGCTTATTCTCAATGTATGGTTAGGTTAGGTGCATATGAGAAAAATATTTTCCGATATTCTGTTCTCCAAACTGAAAAGATTGTATACAGACTGTCCCGAAACTCAACGTCAATCGGATGCCAGGAGAGAGGGTGATTTCTGTACGTTCTGCCAAAATATTAAAAGAAACCTTTTAATTTTGAATAATGCCAAGCAGTAACTGTAAGCAACCCGCCGTTGATGACGTGACGTCTCATGACGTGAACATCTCAGGCATCTCAGTGGTGGAAAGTAAGCGTTACTATAGGAAAGACAGCAACTTGAACGACCACCATTTAGCAACTTTGAGTGGCACTGCCGTTTGTGAAAAGCAGACAATTCGCAACACAGCAATGAATACTGTGGATTTGGTCAACCTCCTTTTATAAATACTTATAACGCTTAAATTGCTCATTCCAAGGATCTGTAAATAAGTGTACATGCATATTTAAAAATTAGTCAATGAAAGGTAATTTACTTACCTGTGTTAGGCACTTTTGAGATGATTGTAAACAAGTGCTAAAAATGCATTCAAATTGCGGTTATTATAAGAAATTTGAACAAATATGTAAGATGATTGAGGAGAACTATTTTAAATCACAAGGCATTATTAAATTTTTTCAAAATGAAAATGTGAAAATTTTAAGAACAAGCTAAATTAGAGTTTTTAAGTTGTGATTTCAAATCTGAACGTAACTAATTCCGAGCAACATTTCCAAATAGCGTTTCTCGATGTTATGAAAATTAAGGCCTGTTTACACGGGCTTAGTACTAATGATTAGTACTTGCTAGTCGCACTAAATTCGCTCCGTGCGCTCTATAGAGTGGTGGTAAGCATTTCGATCTAAGCGCCCGCGCCCGCTGCGGCGGAATTTGAAATAAAACTAAATCAATGTTGCCCATATTCCTAAGTCGCAAGGAGGCGCTGTGATCCATTCGGCAAGTTAATTTAAAAAATGGTCCATTTAGTTAGGATTTCAAAAAGGTACAACACTTGCTACTTTTCTGCCCAAAAAAAATGAGAATTTTTATTTGAAATTAGTGCAAGAAATTTAACCTAGCCTAGTTAGTCAAAGGAGTAAATTAATTGAAAAATAAAACGAAAAGTATGAGACCAAAAGAGGTGCTTTTATTTTACCAATTCAAATGCTCGAATTGTTTGCCTTCAGCACGAATACAGGCTCATCGGCATCGTCTGCAACTGTTTAAGCCTCAGCCACGAAATCGGACGCATGGGAGTTTTCGCCTGCGTCAAGGTCGAACGGGTAAGAGCTTGTTCCAAATGCACGCGTAGGAGAGAGAGAGGAGCTCTACGTTTGTAGCGTTTCGCCAGGAGCGAGCATTCCGTGGTCTAGGCATAAAAATGATCGATTGATAAACTGTGCGTAGTGAGTTGCATTGATTGCGATATTTTGAATAGCGTTGGAATAAACATTTTCCTTTCTGCAGCCCCAGTAAAAAAAATCAATTGGATTTAGGTCCGGAGACCGGGCTGGCCACGAAATTGCACACTGACGCCCAATCCACCCTACAGTGCATTCTCTGTAAAAAAAAAAACTACCTGAAAGATTATTCCTTTACTGGGGCTGTAGAAAGGAAAAAGTTTATTCCAGCGCTATTCAAAATATCCCCGAGCTGCGCCACTCAAGCAGCAGAAAAGATCAATGCAACTCGCTACGAACGTTTTATCAAACGATTATGTTTATGTCTTGGCCGCGGAATGTTCACTCCTGGCGAAACGCTACAAGCGTAGAGCTCCTTTCTCTCTCCTACGCCTGCATTTGGAACAGGCTTTCACCCGTTCGACCTTGACTGTGAGCGAAACTTTTCGTTTTATTTTTCAATTTATTTCCTCATTTCACTAACTAGGCTATGTTGAATTTCTTTTTTTGGGCAGAAAAGTAGCAAGTGTTGTACCTTTTTGAGATCCTAACTAAACGGCCCATTTTTTAAAATAAGTACAGTATACTTTTTCTGTAATAAAGAGTTAAAGTTGAGTGACAATTTTTTTCAAACCGCAACTCAAAAAAACTACCTTATTTTTATCAATGTCACAATATTTTTGTTTGGTCGATTTGCGACTGCGATTAATGGTACGTTTATTTAAGATCATATTAGCAAAAAAAAACGCAAGAAAATTAGAAATTTGTTGCCACAGTACCTAAAGATGTGGAATAGGATGCAGATTTTCCACTTTTTTGAAAAATGCAATTATCACTCAACTAAGTGATTCTTTTTACTAGTTTTCTCAGAACATACATAAACCACCCTCTCTCCTGGTGCCCGTTTGAGTTTCGGGACACACTGTATGTACACCTAAAAATTGTTTTTTGTTTGCAGAGAAAATTCTTTGGGCGCCGAATGCAATCAAGGAATGCTAAACAATCTGCAGAATTTGCTGAAGCAGTACGAGCAGGAACGTGAAATTCTCGAGAATGCCCTGAAGATGAGCAAAAAAACATCAAAGATATGCACACACAACAAAAGAAGAACGAGTCCAACGAATTCAAAGACACCGAGATCGTTCTGAAAAAGAAACATTTGTCGCAGTTCGTTAGCAATTCCGAGGACGATGCAAAATCTGAAGACGGGAATCGCCGTGGGAAATGTCGACAGAGGGGCCGCCGTCGCAATCGCGGTAATCAACATAAGAATAATGATTATAATAAGAGGGCTAAGTCGGGTAATCGGGATTTTAAAGAGACAAAGTATCATCACAATAATCAGAGAGGAACAGGATATGATGGTAATAACCAACAGTGGAGGAATCCCTCACAGGTTAACAGGAATCACTTTGAAGGTTACCATAATCAAGATTTTGTCCGCAAAACCGGAATGAACTTTTCCCATTTAGCGGAACAACCAAACAATCAGCTAGACAGTAAGAACAGGGAAAAGGAAAAGCAAAAATATGAACCAATGTATCAAACAACGCATAACAATAATCGTCCGAAATATTATAAGGAATCTGATAATCCCTTCGTAGAATTACAGCAACCGAACAGAAGTTTTGATCAACCAAAAAGAAACAATTACCATGGCAACCAAAACAAAAATCGCGAATATTCCAAACAACCTTATCAGCAACAAACACCGAACTAGTATGGTTATCACAATCGGGACTTTGACAGACAGTACCCAAAAAAATACGTCTATCCTGATGAAAGCTTTGTCCTTGACCTTGACAAGCAGAAAGCTGTGCACGAATTGTGGGGCAGGCAAAAAGCTGACAGTGTGTTCCAGAAACACGAATATCAATATGAAAATCGTTCTCATTCTCCCCATGACATGATACACCTTCCGTTCGAAGAGATGAATTTAGGTTCGACACAGAACGATCACCGTGGATTGTACCAGGAGAACAGGTTTAAGGCGGATGAGGGCAACAACGAAGATTTTACGACATTCTTACAGTCGAATGGACTGGACGATCAACAGGAAAAATATCGCCATTACTATGACGATTCTGACTCTGACAATGAAGGTAAACAGCACAAAGGTCGTTTCAGTTTATTTAAGTCCTTCTTTTAACCTAAATAGTAAGTTGACGGTGTATATCGTTTGTTTTGGGCTATTTTTTACAGAAAGTATTTCAGAGCAACTGTTTATTATATTTTTATCTTTGTTTTCAGATTTATTACTTAGCTAATGAATAAATATTTTGCAAAATAGAATGTTGTCTTTTACATATAAATGAAGGAGTTTTAGTTACAGATAATTATAAAATACTTTTGTAATTAACAGTTTATTACGCAGTTAATACATGAACACAGATCAACTATAATTGCACTGGCTTCTTCATGACTCCCACAAAAAAAGAAATAT
This sequence comes from Aphodius granarius, assembly GCA_963971325.1. Taxonomy (NCBI): domain Eukaryota; kingdom Metazoa; phylum Arthropoda; class Insecta; order Coleoptera; family Scarabaeidae; genus Aphodius; species Aphodius granarius. Next base: position 22,279,768 of record OZ020223.1, read on the forward strand.
ATAGTAACAAAAAAAATCACAATATATTGTTAATCTAATAAACATCTTAACACTTACAAACTATAATAATAAGAGTTATTATTACATGGTTAATATAAAAATAGAACAACATAAATATAAATCAAATAAAAAAACTATAAAAATTGCATTTGTTATTTACCCTTCAGTCGCCTAATCTAACATCCCATGAGAATATACAAAAATTTGACACATCGTTATCTAAGATACTGACTAAGTTGATCAATCCTTTACTTGTCCAAATCCCTGGGTTGATTGCTACAACACATAACATAATAGTCATAAAACAATTTAAAAAAATCACTTACCCATAATATCGAATAGATTTTATCTTGAGCGCGGTAGAATTCTCCTTGCATTTATACGCCAGGACCTGCTTTATCCTACTGATTTCAACCATTGGAAACCTTGTAGCAACATATACTAAAAGTATAAAAATCACAAACACTGGTACAAGAAGAAAGTTCTTCAATTACATATGATTGCTTGTACTTTTGCCCTGTCCAGGGCAGGCTTTACAGGCCTCTCATCATTCCCAGCCCTGCTCCACCGTTGCCCAGTGACCGAACATGTCGCCAACTCTGCAGGACTGAACAATATTGTGGCCAGGCCTCTAGTCAGCTTTCGATAATCGCTCCACTTCACACTACGTAATTGGTCCTCGCAAATCTCTATACCCTCGCCTAGTTTAGCCTACAATTTTATAGAGGCCACATAGATTAAATATAAATATACAATATACATCTGTTCTACATAATATATACAGGTGTCTCGCGGAACTGGTCTGTTAGAAGTTTCTGACGTTTACTCGACATGTTATAAACTTAGTAATAGTATTATACTGTCTTATTGCTGTCTTATTTGCCTCGGTTTTATTCGATGGTATACCGCAGTATCTCTTTAACAAAATCTCATTCCGGACGGACGTGCACCACCTCAATTTAAGGCATAGGTCGTGTCTCCAAATACCGAGACACTCAACTCACATTTTTAATCGGTCATTTAGGTACAACATAGCTACATTTTGGAATTCGCTACCATCCGGCTTACGTTCTCGTCCGGGCTCCGGGCTCTGTTGATTTTGCTTCTTTTAGAATTAATTACAAGAAGCGGTTGTTCAGTGAGCAGCGCATTGGTATTTAGAGTTAGTTTAATTTTGGGTGTTACGATTATATTCTAATAAGGTATTTTTAAGTTTTTGTATATGGTTTGTAGTGTTACAGGATTATTGGAATAATTTCAGCATACTATATTGATTGTATAATTTGTACAGGTTAGGGTGGAAGATCGGAGACTGTCGGAAGTCTCTGAACCCTCGCCTTTTAACATTCGTTAATAAAGGCTTTATTTATTTATTTATTTATTATACATATTCCATCTGAAGTTTCAATCTGACACCGGAAGTTGACATCAACTTTGCTATTTTAAATGAAACAATATATTTTTTACAACAATGTTGAATTCTGTGTGTGAAAATGCATCGATTTTTATCAGGATTCTCTATACCTAAATGTCACCGTTTTTTAGTTATTTTGATTTTTTCTATAATTTTGGTTATTTCGATGTGAAGGTTAATGTCGAATATCTCGGTTAATATTAAAGCTAACACTTTCATACGTGGTTGGCAGACACTCTAATGGTATACCATTAGAATAGTGTCTATTTTTACATTATATCTTGTATAGGGTGTTCAGAATGTAAGAATTCATTTCGACATTTTCAAATGTCAAAAACTCATTTTTACTTTCCGACTCCTAGAAGGAAAGTATTGTAATCGACGGAATTTTTTTTTTGTTTTGAGATTTTAGCGGAAATACGCGTTTTGGGGTCCCCTGAATCGATTGCAATGATTTCTGGAAAATGTATGTGTGTACGTGTGTGTGTGTGTGTGTACGGTGTACGTATGTCCGTGAACACGATAGCGCCCAAACGGAACAACGGATCGGGCTGAAATTTGGCAGACATATTTACAATTACCGGGGGACGAACTGGATTGTTTTTGGTGAAAATCTGACAACCGGAAGTGACAAATGTCACATACGTTTTCTTGGGTATTCATCCGATTTTGACTAAACTGACACCATCTCATCCTGCAGTGATTTTAAATATGTATACAAATTTACAGATCAATGGGATGAGCTGTTTAGGCGCTATAGAGATTTATTTTAGTTGGTATGTGACGTAATGGAGAACTGACGTCATCATACCGCGTCAGCTCACACGTTATTGTTTGAATATTATTGCCTGCCCTCCATTGAAGAATAAATAAACAAGAAGTAGAGAAATAAACCAAGTATTATAACACGGATACGTGACAGTATATTAGAATTATTTGTATTGGTAGGTCAGTCAATCGTATTGATAATCCTAATACGGTATTATTATTATCTTACGGACATTCGCCTTTGGTGTTTCACCCTCTATAGCAGGGGTTCCCAACCTTTTTATACCCTAGAGCGCATTCTAAAATATCGGTAGGGCGGCGGGCACCAGCTATTTTTTTAAGGATATTTATAATTGAACAAGGATAAAAATAATAAACTAAAATAATTTCAAAATAATAAACTTATTGTTCAGATTACATACACACAAAGAAACGTACATAAAAAACGTGATACAAAGTAACCAAAAAACATGTATAAGAGAAATCATTTCAAAATAAACATAAAAGAAAACATTAAAAAAATATATCAATCTGTTAGCGCGATCGTTGGCATTGCATGTCTTTGGCCAGTGTCTTGTAATTAGGTGATTATAACGCTAATCCTGTTAGCAAACAATCATAAAGATGCTCATCGGTGAGTCGAGATCTATATCGTGATTTTATAAAATTCATGTCTGAAAACAGCGATTCACATAAATACGCCCGAAAAACGATTTGATTTTATATGCCGCTTAAAAAAAAATGGGAACCTTTGTCGACTGTGTTCCAAAAGTATTTTAGCAAAATATCATTCTTAAGGTCCAAAATTTCTAACTCTAGTTCTTCTGCTTTCCCCTGAACAAGATCTGCAATACATTCTGCTAGTTCCATTACATTTATTTGGCAGGTAAAAGGATTAATATGGCTCGATATTTGTAAACTGCAGAAATCTCTCTTCAAACTGTTTTTGAAGCACTTGAAAGGCCACAATAAATAATGACGCGTTTAATTCATTGTTACCTAGCATTTTCTTCATATGTGGGAAATCCACAAGAGAGTTGATCTGCAGATGCGATATCAACACAGCCAATATCGCTTTAAATGAATTTACAGAGCTTATCATTTCAGCTATATTTTTTCTTTGCCCTGCAACTCCAAATTGAGAGAATTCAATTTTTCCATGGTGTCTGCAAGAAACCTCAAATCCACCAGCCAGCCAGAGTTCGTTAGTTCATCAAAATTTTCATTTTTATCTTCTATAAATGTTTTTATTTCTTCAATTAGGTTCACAAATCTTGTAAGAACTTTACCTTTACTTAGCCAACGTACTTCAGTATGCAGGATGAGCTGCTCGAATAGAGTTGATTATCTTAGTAACTATTTTCGTACTCAAACAATATCTTAAAATTCTAACAAATGTATAAAAATAAAAATTATTTATATTTTTAATTAGTGTTTGTAAAAAAATCGGTTGCGGTCGAATAATGGTGGGCGCACACAAATCGGTCCGCGGGCGACATGGTGCCCGCGGGCACGAGGCTGGGAATCCCTGAGTCTATAGTCTGTACGTTTAAAAAGTTTATAAATGTGTAAACAGTGTGTCAATGTAGTCGGAAAGTTGTGTGGGGGCCACACCAGATATTTTCAAAAAAACACCTGTATATTAATGCACCACTGGAAAGAGAATTCTGTAGTTTTTGAGATATTACTAAAATTTTTGGTCATGTTGCGTTTATTATTATTTATAATTCTTAAGTTAAAGTAGGAGAAAAAAGTATTTTTTTATACCGCAATGTATGTGTTTAGAAATGTATTTTTAATTTTACATGATCAAAATACATTGCTTCCTTTTATACTGACATTCTAATAGCAAGCTGTGAACATTCATTTTGACATTTATCAGTTTGTTGGCTTATTATGAGCTTATTGTCATTTGCTGATAGAAAAATAGAAGAGAATTTTCTGCAACACGTCATAAAAAGTGAAAGCAGTGGAAAAGAATATCACAACCAATGACGAGAATGAAACTTATGTTTGAGCTTATTTTGAATCATTTCTAAAAAGCTCTACGAGAGCTGCTTCCATTGGTCTTCAGCGCAAAGAAGTTTAAAGAGCTTCGACCAACAAAGTTGAAGAAAGAATATTCATATGGAACATTTGATATACAGTATTATTACGTATTATAAATATTGATTAAAATTAATCTTTCACTTTTATTCCATCGCATCAAAACTTTCATATACTTTTCTAAACAACGCCTTCTTGATGGCGGTACGCTTAGATTTCTCTCATTAGATGTATGTCATATAGTTTCCATAATTTTGTATTACGTTTCATAAATAATAATAGATTATAAATATCTATAGATTTCAAATATCACCATTTGAATAGCTTACTGCGTCATTTCAATAAATGATAATAATGGATTACAAATCTCAATCAAATACCAAAGTCAAATAAATTTTAATAGATTTCAGAAAAAGTTTGTCATATCTCAAGAAGTACAGAGGTTACATATAGGGAACCCCAATATCGATTGATAAAAAAAATAATTCTCTTTCCAATGGTGCATATGTACAAATGGAGGTGTTCCATGTGAGCAAAATGAATTTTTGACATTTGAAAATTATGTTTACATTCTGAACACCTGTACATGATATAATGTATAAATAGACTTTCTAATGGTACACCTTGGAGTGTCTTCCTACGAAATATGAAAGTGTTAGCTTTAATATTAACCGAGATATGCGAACATAAACATTCACCCCGAAAACAACAAAAATTATAGAAAAATAAAAATAACTAAAAAAAAATTTTACATGAAAAATATATTATTACAGTTAAAATAACAAAGTTGATGTCGACTTCCGGTGACCGGAAGTTGCAGTAGAGCTGAAAGTACAGTACAACCTCCATTATCCGGACAATTAAATTCAAGGGGGTGTCCGGATAATCGATTTGTCCGGATTACCGACTATTGCTTCAAAATGGCTTAAATATCATTATCTAAAGTTTTGTTCCATTTTAAGTCATGCATAGAGCAGTGGCTAAATTGCGTAAATGCCCAATGCTATTGCCGTGTTTGAGTGCAACCTGTAGATAAATAATTCCACCAAAGGTCAGCAACACAGAACTCATGCACTTAGGTACTAATTTTAATTAAAGATTATTAAAAGATTATAAACGATAGTACATCTAATTAGCGAGCGGTATCTGGATAATGGCTCTTTGCAGGGATTTTCCGAATTACCGAGTGTGTATGGATAATCGAGGTTGCACTGTATTCTAAATTGAAACTTCATATGGAATATAATACCATTACAAAGTTTTAAAAATATCGAATAAGTGAATTGTCAGAAACTTCTAATAGACCAGTTCCGTGAGACACCTGTATACTAGGCCACGAGTTACTTTAGGACTTTGCACTTAATCTATCCCTAGTTTGGCCGCTTGAGTAGTCTTTATTGCTGAAAATATGCGCATCACTAAAATGGAAGCCGTACTGTGCCCAGCTATCTGACATACGTCTGCTCACTCCTACAAGCAAAATAGCAAAATTATAATTTACATAATTTTGGCAGGTGTTAAAAGCTGCTTTTAATTTGACCAAAAGAGTCACTCGTGTGCATAACACCTCGTTTTAGAAGTGCTCTATTTTCCAAGGGCGAATTGTTTGGAAGCATTTGAGGAAGATTCCCTACTTTTCTGTTCTGGCACTTGCTTTGAGATTATGTTACACAAATGCACCCACCATCTGCGTGTTCTATTTAATCGTACCAGTGCTGCACTCTCAAATCGAAAGCAGCTAAAGCTGTCACTTTTACAATAAAACAACAACGCGATTAATAAACATTTATTCATGTAGGTACGTGCCAGAAAACGACAATTAGTCGATAACAAAAGGAAAAAAAACATTGCACTTATTATGGTATATAACGAAAGATTGCACAATGCCTATGATACAAACGAATAAATGCAGCAAATACTCTATCGTATTATCAGTAATTATTATCGAAAACTTCACGTTTTTGGGATATTGAAGGTTTAAACTGTGACGACGGTTGATGCAACAATTTTTTCAATGGTAACGTGAGAGCCGAGCATTAGTGGAGTAAAATCGCTCCTCTAACTCTTTGTTTTCTGAGGGTACGTGACTCCGAGGTATAACCAAATGAAACCTATACCATCTTATAGAAGACATTTTAGGGCATAGGAAATGGAAATCTACAACTTTTTTTTAGTAGAACCGAACTTTGAAAACGACGCTTAAACGCGACTGATCTGGTATTCGAAAAACCACGCTTTTCTTAACATTTGCCGTTGTATTAATTCAAGTATACAAGCTATGATTTTGATTTTTTGCAGACATATACTTAAAATGTGAGCGCTTCCAATGGCTAGTTGGAAATCTCAAAAATGTTTAAAGTTTTTGAAAAAATAAATAAGGAATATTGAATTATCAAAATTGTACATCTAAAACTTCTCCCTGCGGCGAGCTATGTGAATTGTTGAAAATGTTTATATACATATATTGAGTGAAATATAGTCAGAACATTGAGAGAGTTTTTTAAAAAAAATTAAGTCGATAGCTGCTCTAGTTGAGAGCGGAATGCGAAGAGCCTTGGAATGCGCGCTAATGCCGAGAGCGGCTAGCGGCTACCATACCAGTCTGGAAATCATTTGCGTTACAGGGTGCGGCAACTTTTAATTCGTTTTTAAAATGCATATTAAATAAAAATGCAACAAATATTTTTAAATAAATTATAGTTTATTTTTGTTAATAGACCTTCCGGTTAAGAGTGAAATACTATTTCATTTAAATGACTGCCTCGACTGGCTTTGCAGTAGCCCATTCTGTCAACCCAATTTTTCACTATATTTTCAATGATTTGAACCTCTATTTCACCAAGAGCCACTTTAATGGAGTTTTTCAAAGCCCAAGTCGTCTCTGGATGGTCATCAATATAACATCTGGCCTTGGCGTCGCCACACAAATAAGAATCCAAAGAAGTGAAATCGCAGCTTCTAGACGGCCAGTTGGCGTGGCCATTTCGGCTGGTAATGCCATTTTCGAAAATAGGGCGCATAACGTCGCCCTATCATCGAAAATCGCATTTTTGTGTAAAATCCTTCGCAAAGTCCTATCGCTAATGTTTAATTCTTGTGCGCGATGGCCGCACACTATAGAAACAAAATAAGATAATTTTTAGATGTAGAGTACGTAAGTAAACCGTTTTGTATAAAATTTACTTTAAATGTTTTCGTCTTCGTCATCCTCGTACAATTCAGGAACATTGTTCCGACAATTTTTGCAGGAACAATCTCTGCAGCATTTTAGGCCCTCTTTCAAGCATACACATCTGTTATTTCGACATAACTTACCTTTGCAAAAGATATTCATCAGTAGCCTTATATCCGTTGGTATGGGATCAGCGGTCATTAAAATAGGCTCTAAAATTCTGTTATTCCTAGTCCAACTAAAGTTCAGAGGGTGCACAACCATATACGAAATTGATATGTATATGCATCTAAAATTTTGGTTAGCATACCTACCTTAGTACATGCTGATAAAAGGCGTCATCCATTGGAAGAAGTTCTGAAGCGGACTTACCGGAAGTTGTGGTCAACTGATACCTCAATTCATTGAGTGTTTGAATGACCTTATTCTTCTAAATAGGGCCAATGCAAATTTATTGGCAATATTAACAGCTTCAGTTGTAGACACGAAGTTCAGTTTTGACCGCTCATAAATTTTAATGGGAATCGCTTATTTTCTGACAATTTAAAAAAAAATCGAAACTTTACCACTTTTCTACTTCCAGAAACTTTATAGGCATACGCATCTGTCAAATCACCTCTTCTGCGTCTTTCCAAAGATTTTAACGATTCATTATGTGTATCAATATTTATCGAACGATCCCTATGTCATACGGGGGGTTTTGTCTTTTGCTTTGGGTTTGAGTAGAATGAACGGTTGTATATAATATAATAAATAGATGGCTCAGGGGTTGTTATTTGTTCAAGAGACGTTTTGACCTGCTCACAAGAATGTAGTATGAATACAGATTTTTTCTAGAAGTTTGTGGAACAGTCCGTGTGGTCTGAGGGTTTTCATTATTGAGGGTTTTTGCTAAAATAACGAACTTTGGTTCTGTGTGTGGAGGGGAAACAGCTTTCCTGGTTTTGCAGTATATTTTAGAATATCAGTCGAGGTCGTGGTTTAGAAGACGAAAGATGTAGTCGTTACGTGTTTTAGGGCAATAGGCCCTTATCTTGTGTTTTGTTTCTGTGTGTGCCCGTAATGCCATCTCTGCTGATGTAAATTTGCCAATAACAATTTAGGTAATTTTTATAAAATAATTATGTCTCTGTTATCCGTTTTCTCTCCAACTATTAACATTGTGTCAAAAGTTTCAATGATTATTGTACACTCGATCTAAAGGGTTTTTAATCTTTTTGTTCATTTTGTAAATATATTTGTTTTAGTTAGAATTTGACTTTTAATCACCCTGATGTTATTATATCAAGATTTATTATATTAAGATTCATTTACGATTATTTTTGGTTTCTAAAAATCTAGCGATACCAAACCCTCAAGGTTTCAAAGAAAGTTCTCGCGTCCTCCGTTTGAATTTGAGTTATAAAATAAATTACCTTTTGACTGCTCTGTTTCCATGCTACCAATAAAAACAGACTCAGGCCTAACCTTCTACACCTATTAAAAATTGTGAGCGGTTGGAACATTTGCATTGGCCCTATTTAGAAATAAGAATAAGGCCATTCAAACAACTTCCAATAATTCTGCTTCAGAACTTCGATCAACAGATGACGCATTTCATCAACATGTACTGTAGGTATGCTAACGAAAGAAAATCCATTTATGTGATCACCAAAATTTTAGATGCATATATCAATTGCGTATATAGTTGTGCAGTCATATACCTATTATGCCTCTAGTTGACCCTCTTAACCTTGGTTGGACTAGATCCCATACCAACGGATATAAGGCAACTGTTGAATATCTTTTGCAAAGATAAGTTATGTCAAAATAATAGATAT
>OZ020223.1:24721487-24981487 GCA_963971325.1 Aphodius granarius
AACTTTGCCTTCATAAATTGTCCAAATGAATTTAGGTTGTTTTGCCTGACATTGTCATTAGACCCTTAACCATAATGTTGGTTAGTTTCATTAAGATTGCTTAAATATTTCTGAAGTTATAAACTTTTGTTTGACTTTATATTGTTCACTAGACTCTTGGCAATAATTATTGTTAGTTTCATTAGTCTTGGATAGTAATTTTTAAAGATAGAATCTTTTGAAAATGTTTGTATTATCTTTGCCTTTATAAATTATCCAGTTGAATTTTAACTTAGCAATATTTTTGTCTGATTTTATAGCTATGCATGCACTGTGGCCATTCATGGAGAGCAGCCCTAATGGAAGGCTGGAAATTGCATCACGACCCTAGCAGAGAAATCGAAAACGGCGAAGAAGATGAATTTGGCAATGTCGAAATGGCTAGTGTGAACGAATTTGAAGTAATGGAGGGCAATGAAAATAGAGCATTGTGGAAGATGATGGCTTGGAAATACTCTAAAAAGGTTCCATGAAAAGATAGTTTGGTTCTGCAGTCTAAACAAATATTGTTTTCAGACAAACTTAGATAAACACTTCCGTGCCGCCATAGCAACGTACTGTGGCAATCTCAAAGAAATATTACATGTGTGCAAGAATTGGGAGGACTATTTATGGGCATATATGAGGGTCATGGTTGACATCAGAGTTGAGTCTGAAATAAGAGATTGTGTGAACCGCACTTACCAAAATCTACCAGAACAATATTGGGAACAGAGGTTAATAAATTAAATTTATAACCCTATTCTGTATAGATGTTATTTTGTAATGTCTATTATGGACATTTTAACAGTGATGCAAAAAGCTATTCTCTATCAATCTATGTTAACAGTTTGTTTATACAGCTTTATTTGAATAACAGAGGATAGCATTAGTTAGAGGATAGAGCCATAAACTTCTACATCCTGTATGATGTTATAATTGTTACAATTTTGTTATAGGATGTCACTTAATGACATTTTTTCTCATTTGGAAACGTCAGACAACAAGGGTGTTCAACAAGAAGCAAAGAAACCTGAACATGTGATACAAAAGTACTTGATATTGGACGATATTCCTGAATTATTTAATGCAATGCAAGAGTTTGTTCACGAAGAAGCACCAACTCAGTTTTTGCGGTTTTTATCCCATTTAGTCCTATTCTTGGAGCAAATTGGACAAGCACCACAGAGAACTGCAGTTGAAAACATTTTGGAAGCGTAAGATTATTATTATTATTACTACAAACTAGTGTTGTCCATAACCAAATGGTTTGAAGAATCGAATTAGTAGTATTTGAGCAATTTCCATAATCGAATGATTTGGTTCTCAAAATGTTTTGTCATAATAATCAGGTTCTCAATTAATAATAGGATGACTTGAATATTCAAATTTTTTGTATTTGAGTCCAAACATCGGTTCTCGAATGATTTCAGTTTGTTCATTGTTCATTAGACTCTTGGCAATAATTCTAGTTACTTTCATTTTATTAATATATTTGCCTTCATAAAATTTCCCCTTGATTTTATATTTTTTAACTGGCTTTTATGGTAGTTTCAAACCACTGCTCGTCACTTTTTTCTGTTTGTTATTTCTGTTTGTTCATTGGACTCTTGGAAATATTTATGATTAGTTTAATTAATATTATTTTAGTTATTTTTGAAGTTGGAAATGTTTGAAAATATTTATCAAAATCTTATCCTTTATGAATAGTCCCCTTCACTTTATATTGTTTTATCTGACAATTATGGTAGTTTCAATCAACAGTCTTCAGTTTGTATTGTTCATTAGACTCTTGGCAATAATTCTAATTAGTTTCATTAAGATTATTTAATTATTTTTAAAGTTAGATATTTTGAAAATGTTTCTTAATATCTTTGACTTCATAAAAATTTCTTTGCCTTCATAAAAATTTCTTTGCCTTCATAAATTGTCCGCTTGACTTTGTATTGGTTTGTCTGATATTTGTTGTGTTCATTAGACTTTTGGCAATAATTATTGTTAGTGTCAAAATTCAAGACTTTTATTTTTAGTTTCATAAACATTGTTTAATAATGTTTGAAGTTAGAAATAATAAGTAAATAATAATAATAATAATAATTTGTGTTACTTTTTCTTAGGTACATAAAACGCCTGATGACTATGGATGACATAAAACTTGTTGCTTTTTATGTCAGCAAACTTGGCGTACATAAGCAAATAGAGTTGTATTCTCTATTTCTGGAGGGCATAACTGCAGATGAAGATCGACGTCTAGCTTTGAAATCTGCCGAAGATTGTGGTTTGAATGTTGATAAAATTACTAGGACGGTTGTCGAAAATATTCGCAACAAGCCTTTTGATATCGGAGATCTTACTTTACAGGTAATATTTACAATTTATATATCTGTAAATATTTACATCTTTTTATATCTAACTTTTATTGAATAGTTTGGATAAGGCCATAAAATAGAAATGTATAAAATCTAACAATACTGAAAGCTGTAATTACTCTTCATAGTATGGACAGAACAGAGTGTCACCCTCAATTTAATCAGTCTCAGAGCGCCATCTGATGTTCATATTCTGTAACTTCGGCCACTTTTAACTTAAAGAGTTTGTTTTTGATTTATTATCTAATATTTGTCAGCTATCAGCCTCCCTATATCTAAATATCACCCGTATGAGTTATTCTGATTTTTGTATAATTTTTGTGATTTTTGAGGTGAAGGTTAAAATTGTATATCTCGGTTATTAATAACTAAGCTAACTCTTTCATAATTGGTGGGTGCTTACCTCAAATATGACCTGTTAAAATGGTGCCTGTTTTATTATTACATCATATACAGGCTGTTTTTTATTTACAAATCTGTTATTACTTTTTGAAATGTCAAAAATTCAGTTTTTTTTTTTCAAATAAACTCCCTTTATATCTTTACATCATTGGAAACAAAATTGTTATTTCTATGAATCGAATGGTTTCTTATACCTTCTGTGGTTTGTGAGATATTAGCTTACCTAACAAAATGATGAAGTTAGTTATATGTCAAATGCTACAGAGGATAGGTATAGGGTACCCTAGTTTCGATTGATAGGAGAAACAGTCTTCTTTCCAATGGTGAATTGATATACGGGTGTTTTATTATTATTTAATTATTAATACCTATTTTAATTTTCCAGCAAAAATTAACTCCTAGCGACGAATACAAGATCTCATCAATCGACTGGCTATTATTCTACGATATTCACCGTCTAGAAGCAGTTCTGCAAGCAAACGCTTTAATCTATAAGTTTCTAATCCTACAAAAGTTAGATGCAGCCCAGCTGGTATTCAATAAAATACCGTCGGACAGCGTCGATAAAATAATATCTGAAGGTGACGTATCGCCTCAGACAAAACAAGTTATCCGTGAATATTTCAGCTACAGAGCTTATCTCGATGCCCACGAAGCTTTCAACCTTTGGTTCAAGCATTTCAAATCGAAACCTCAAGAACCGGAACCCATTCCAGAAAATGCCCACCTAACGGAAAAAGTAGCACATCAGCAACGGACAGCTCAGTATAAAGCCGAATTGGAACGATGGAAAATGACTACTTCCCATTTAGCGAAAAGTTCTAAAACATTGTTGTACAACGTTTTGTTGTTTCCTGATGGTGGTTGGTTGTCTGGGGCAAAAGATGCGGAGCAATTGCGGTCTATTTGCATTCCAGAGTGTGTCCTTCTACTGTATAATGTTCTATTTGAGTCTGGACTCCATAATGAATGTATTAGATTATCTGAAATTTTGGTTTCTGACAAATATGGTTTGTATAAGGTAAGATTGTAGTTTTGAATACTATCCAGTAGTTGAGTGTTTACATATCATTTCCTTGGCTTTATTTATGGAACTGTCTGTTGATCAACCATTTTAAAAGTACACATTATATTTCTGACTTATATATTTAATAATGTGTAATATTTAACGTGACTTTCTGTTAAAATTGTTTTCTTGAATTCTAGGTGCTAGCTCTGCCTATTGAATTATACTTTAGGTTGTGTGTGATGTAAATGTTTGATGTATGTTTTTATTTTGCAGGTTTATAATAAAGAGAAATTGAGAGAGATAGTTGAGAAATTAGCAGAAACATCTGTGGCATTATTGAATGCTAAACAAGACCCGTGGGGTAATGAGACATCTACATAAGTTACATAAGTTTCACATTGTTTTACTGTTAATTTGTCATTTGTAAATCAATAAAAATGTTTTGATACCATATAATGTAGTCTCCTATCATTGAAAAGAGCACCATCTCATCTGTGCATGTGCGAGTAGGTCATCTTTACAGTGGTTGGCTTATACTAATTATTTTCCCTAAAAGACAAAGAAAATGTTCCAGTAGCCTACTAACGAGTGGGTACTGGCAATGCTTAAAATACAATTAAAAATATGGTATGTATACATATTGTTTTAGTGGTCACTAGTAAATACTCAGCTAAGGTAGTTTTGATACGGCAACACCGCAAAGTTTGGCATACCTTGGTTAACTTTAACAGCGACTAGGAAGTACATATAGGGAATATTAACATTATTTTGAATAAGTTTTGGATAAGTTTTTAGTAAAATGTTTTCTTACAAGAATATTTCATTTAGTAGTGGTTATGATAAAATTTCATACTAATCACTCAAGTTGCAACATTTTTTAATTTCTCATTCAATGGAATTTTTATGGCCGCAAGTCTTGTATTAAAATACTCCAGGGTTTCAAGAATATTATTTTATTACTTGAGCGAATTGGTATGGCCCTAATTCTTCTATAAAAAACTGCAGGGGTTTAAGAATAATATTTATGGGCCCAATTCTTCTATTAAAAACAGCAGGGATTCAAAAACGTTATCCTTTTGTGATTTTATTACTCGATCAAATTTTTATGGCCGTAATTCTTCTATTAAAAAAGAGCAGGAGTTCAATAATATTGTCCTTTTATTGTTTTATTACTCAATCGAATTTTTATGGTCCTGATTCTTCTATTAAAACACTCCAGGGGCTTAAGAATATTGTCCTTCTATTATTTTATTACTTGAGCGAATTTTTATGGCCTTAATTCTTCTATTAAAAACTGCAGGGGTTCAATAATAATCTCCTTTTATTTTTTTATTATTTGATGGAATATTTATGGGCCCAATTCTTCTATTAAAAACAGCAGGGGTTCAAGAATATTTTCCTTCTATTCTTTTATTACTTCAGCAAATTTTTATGGTCCTAATACTTCGATTAAAAACTGCAGGGGTTCAAGAATAATCTTGTATTGTTTTATTATTCAATGGAATATTTATGGGCTCAACTCTTCTATTAAAAACAGCAGGGATTCAAGAACGTTGTCCTTTTGTGATTTTATTACTCGATCAAATTTTTATGGCCGTAATTCTTCTATTAAAAAAGAGCAGGAGTTCAATAATATTGTCCTTTTATTGTTTTATTACTCAATCGAATTTTTATGGTCCTGATTCTTCTATTAAAACACTCCAGGGGCTTAAGAATATTGTCCTTCTATTATTTTATTACTTGAGCGAATTTTTATGGCCTTAATTCTTCTATTAAAAACTGCAGGGGTTCAATAATAATCTCCTTTTATTTTTTTATTATTTGATGGAATATTTATGGGCCCAATTCTTCTATTAAAAACAGCAGGGGTTCAAGAATATTTTCCTTCTATTCTTTTATTACTTCAGCAAATTTTTATGGTCCTAATACTTCGATTAAAAACTGCAGGGGTTCAAGAATAATCTTGTATTGTTTTATTATTCAATGGAATATTTATGGGCTCAACTCTTCTATTAAAAACAGCAGGGATTCAAGAACGTTGTCCTTTTGTGATTTTATTACTCGATCAAATTTTTATGGCCGTAATTCTTCTATTAAAAAAGAGCAGGAGTTCAATAATATTGTCCTTTTATTGTTTTATTACTCAATCGAATTTTTATGGTCCTGATTCTTCTATTAAAACACTCCAGGGGCTTAAGAATATTGTCCTTCTATTATTTTATTACTTGAGCGAATTTTTATGGCCTTAATTCTTCTATTAAAAACTGCAGGGGTTCAATAATAATCTCCTTTTATTTTTTATTATTTGATGGAATATTTATGGGCCCAATTCTTCGATTAAAAACAGCAGGGGTTCAAGAATATTTTCCTTCTATTCTTTTATTACTGCAGCAAATTTTTATGGCCCTAATTCTTCGATTAAAAACTGCAGGGGTTCAAGAATAATCTTGTATTGTTTTATTATTCGATGGAATATTTATGGGCCCAACTCTTCTATTAAAAACAGCGGGGATTCAAGAACGTTATCCTTTTATGATTTTATTACTCGATCAAATTTTTATGGCCGTAATTCTTCTATTAAAAAAGAGCGGGAGTTCAATAATATTGTCCTTTTATTGATTTATTACTCAATAGAATTTTTATGGCCCTGATTCTTCTATTAAAACACTCCAGCGGTTCAAGAATATTGTCCTTCTATTTATTTATTACTTCAGCAAATTTTTTTGGCCTTAATTCTTCTATTAAAAACTGGAGAGGTCCAAGAATAATCTTTTATTGTTTTATTATTCGATGGAATATTTATGGGCCCAATTCTTCTTTAAAAACAGCAGGGGTTCAAGATTTGTCCTTTTATGATTTTATTACTCGATCAAATTGTTATGGCCGTAATTCTTCCATTAAAAACAGCAGGGGTTTAATAATATTGTCCTTTATTCTTCGATTGGCTGAATTTTTGAATTTTTATGGCTTTAGTTCTTCTGTGAAAAACAACAGGGGTCAAGAATGTTGTCCTTTTATTGTTTTATTACTTCAAGAATGTTGTAGTTTTATTATTTTATTTCTTGATCGAATTTTAATGGTCCTAAATTCTTCTATTAATATAGCAGGGTTAAAGAATGTTGTACTGTTGTTGTTTTATTCTTTAGTGCAAAGATGCCTTGAAGTCTTATACTCATAAAAACGCTGTGTTGTTATTCATATCTAATTTAAAACATCCGGGGTTATTCCCACCCAACTTTCCGACTACATTGTTCATTATTGATATATTTATAAACTCTCTAAACGTATTAAGGGTAAAATACCAATTAAACGAATGTCGGTAAGATAATAATAATACTATATTAGGATTATAACAATACAAGGCACCGCTCGATACAAATAACTATAATATACAGTCACGTATCCATGTGTTTTTGTGCGACGTTTATTTCTGTACTTGTTTATTTATTCTTTGATCGAGGGCTGGGTGATAAGTGATAGTACAAACAGTTTAATAACGCGTTGGCTGATGCGATATGATGTCAGTCCTTCTTTACGTCACAAACTGACCGGTATAAACCCTATCGATACAAATAACTGTAATATACTGTTACGTATCGCTGTGTTTTGCTGCGAGATCGCTGGCTGATAATCCAGACAGGTTAAACGTTTGGAATTACGTCACAAACCGAAAGTGCCCGATCAGTATAAAGTTTATACTTGAGGGTTTATACTATAAACCCTGCCTAAACCGGTCCATTGATCTGTAAATTTGTATACATACTTAAAATTACTGCAGGATGAGATGGTGTCAGTTTGGTCAAAATCGGATAAATCCCTAAGAAAACGAATGTAAAAACAAGTTCGTCCCCTGGTGTTGGCTATAATCGTTGCGCACTACATTTTTTCATAATTGCTAAAACTGGTTCATCTGATAGCAAAAAAAAAAAAATCGTCACCGGACGGTTACACATCCACCGTGTGTCATATATAGCAATATAGAAGTACCATCTTTAAACAGCGATAACGATACAGTATAAGGTTAACTTATCAGGGGACACCTGTCCCCAGACTTCAGTCTCCAGTCCATGTCATCTATTTCCTTGGACTCATAGACTAGCTTGGTCATATGCACACTTTATCTTATCACACCTAAAATCCCCCAAATCAACCACAACCCGGATGGAACTTTACACATACAGTGAAGGGGATCGGAGTGCACTAGCCAGTGCCATTGCTACCATATACCGACGCAAGTCATGGGGAACACACATAATATCCCTTTATGGCACCAAGGAAGATAGACAAGCCCAAGTCATTTACGTCTGACGCCATGTCTATATTCTTCTCGACAAGCCCAAGTCATATGACTTCATATCTCCACGACAAGCCCAAGTCATATGACTCCATGTCTCCACAACAAGTCCAAGTCATATGACTCCATGTTTCCACGATAAGTCCAAGTCATATGACTCCATGTCTCCACGACAAGCCCAGGTCATATGACTCCATGTCTCCACGACAAGCCCAAGCCATATGACTTCATGTCTATATTGTCCTCGACAAGCCCAAGTAATATGACTCCATGTCTCCACGAGAAGCCCAAGTCATATGACTCCATATCTAACAAAGGGGGTACCGCCCTAACACCGTTATGACTAGCCCATGTCAATACCATGCAAGAACAACAACTACATTTCGCACGACTTCACCCCTACGGTACTGCCTGGCCTCTTTTGCTCGAGTCTCTAGGTTGCTTTTCCTAGTCTAGTGTTTACATTATCCTTCTGCAACGCCTTATCTATCGCACCAAACAAACCCTGGCTAGCAAAACCCACATTGGTAAAATATCGGTGCAACACTTGTAATTTTAAATATGTATAGTAAATTTCAGCCCGATCCGTTGTTTCGTTTGGACTCAATCGTGTTCACGGACATACATACACACATAAATTTTCCAGAAATCATTGCAATCGATTCAGGGGACCCCAAACCGCAAACTTCCGTTGAAAGCTCGATTTTTTTCCGTCGATTACAATTACTTTTTTTCTAGGGAATTTAGGGTATCTATCGAAAAGTAAAAAAGGTGTCACATTCCACCATTTCTTATATCTTTGGATTCATTTAGAATTAAATCTGTCAACATTTTTTATCTGCTGTTTTATCTTTCCAGAAGATTAGTTAACAAAATGTTTGCTGGATTTTCTGTCGTTGCCTTCAAGCCATTGTGGTCAGTTGTAATACATATATCAAACCTAACCTTCAGCAAGAATATAACTTAAAAAAAAAACGCACTATCAGAAAACATTTATATTGAGATACAAGTTACATAGTTCAGATCCTTTTTCTTAAAATAGCACGCGGACACTTTGCAAGCCACGTTGTTCTCGCGAAACACGCTGTTGTCGCGAACCACGTCACAATCACGTTATTTTTTTTTGTTTTTTTGTTACTTTCCGGCTAGTACCCTACTCGGAAATCGACGAAAAAAAAATTGAAATTTGGCATACATATTTAGAATTACCGGAGGACAAACTGGATTGTTTTTGGTGAAAATCTGACAGCCAGAAGTAGCAAATGTTACAAGCGTTTTCTTAGGGATTTATTCGATTTTGGCCAAACTGGTATCAACTCACCATTCAGTGACAGCATGTGCCATTCGTGTTGTATTATGTAGGTGTGGTACAGGTGACTGTTTGGAGATTATTTTTGTGATGTTATTTGGCCGTTAGACGGGAGTGCTGAGTGTGAGTTGGGCTTTATGCGTACTGTCGCATAGAATATGCATGTTTAGAAAGTGCAGTTTAATAATATATATATATATGGGGTGGCCTTTACCCTATATTCGGAATGTCTAATAATAATATAAGCAAGCATATAGAACAAAAGGAATAATCCTATTTGTAATATTGACTAATTGATTGATTTTTTTTGTATTTCCTTTTACACACATAAAAACAATCAATAATAATTCAAACAAAAACTTTCTATACAACGTTGGGCAAATATATTGAATTTAGACCGACTTTTCACTAGTTTCCGTAAAGAAGAAAAGCCGTGTTAAGTTAGTAACTTCAATAAGAATTAATAACCGTGATTGCCCGCGTTGAATTTTAAACTTAAAAAAAATTTCAAAATCTGAGGTGAAATAAATAGTAAATAATTCGAAATTTTACTTGTTCCTAAAATCTAAACATATGGTATTGCAGAGATGTAAAGTCCACACATGGGAGGTGTTTTACAGCGGTTACCAAGCAACCGCTCCATGTGACTTGTTGATTTCCAGCTCTTCAGTTATTCTTGTTTTGCCATATTGCCAAAAATGTATGTTTGCTGCCAAACGTGCGTTTCTTCTCGATTATTGACCGAATTTTGCGAAAAAGAGGTGTGTTATGTCGAGAAATGCTTATAAAAGTCAGCATAAATCACCTGTGCGCTGTTTCAAGTGATTTTGAGCATATGCACCTGAATCTGCTCTGTTTTGTATTCGTATTGTTTGTTTCCTAGCAGAAAAATTGCTCCTGAAGCGTCTACGTTTCGTCTTGAGTCCTAGCCGTGGATTTGCGAGGGAGGTGGACAGCTGACGTGGAGATGGATCCTGACGGAGAGGCGCTTGCTGGGCTGAAGTTGTTTCTTGATAATTTCTCCTTCACTGTGCAGTTTTTTTATTTTTTGCTTTGAGTCGTAGCGCCATTTTGATGTACATAACTGGCTTTGCTAAAATAATAGAAGCAGTATTTTAATATAATTTATAAAATATATATACCTTTCAACTTTGTGTTTCAGATCACATGATTTAAATTGTGAGAAACCTCTATTGTTGGGATGTATCTTCATTTTCAGACCCAAATACTTTTTTGTTCTATTACAGGATTTGATCAGCATGCTACTTACTAATAGCTACTAGCAGCATAATTGACCACTCAGTTGTCGCTGTTTTGCCAGCTGGCATGTTCAAAATTGTCTCCCTCCTCACCCCTACTTCTTACTCACGTGAAATATAACTGCAAAGCATAAGTTTAAATAAAAATATTGTATTCATATTATACAGAAATGAAAAGTATTGGTGATTATTTAGTGGTTTTATAGTAAAATACTAGATTCCGAAACCTGGGTATTGATTATTTAGGCATGTAAAACTATTAGATAATCACCGTATACAAAACAAGTATATAAAACGTGTATTTTAATGGACCAAGAAGAGGATTGTCCGTTTAAATGGCACAACAAAAGTATTCATTATTCGTAGTTGAAGTTAATATTTTCTTATTTAATTTTTAAAGAGAGATAGAAAATATTAACTTAAGGGTTCCACTTCCTGATGGTTGAATTCTTTTCCCAGAGATTAACTGGGATGGTTGAAGTAGATAACTTTGAACAGAATTCGTGATTATTTTAACAACGCAATGGTTCGTTCTTTCGTTGTAGATAAGCGTCTTCTCACAGCTCTGTGATGCCCGTTCAGTTTAACATAGTATAGCAGACCCAGTAATTTTGAATGTACGTTTAATTATCTTCAGTTGAACAACATTTTGTAGATATGTCATAAGAATGCGGGACATAGTTGCTATGTTAGCTACAAATATAATGAAATAGGGGTGTTTTTATTCCAATGTTGTAAAGATAGCCTTTTCACAGAATGCGTCTAATAATTATTAATTATTATCTAATATCTATGTTCTTCAGTTAGTGTCTACGTTTCGTCATTCATATTCATATTCGTCATTCAAATCTATGGATATTCCAATAATGAAGTTTGATTACTTTTTAAATCGTAGTATTAAAAAAATATAAAATTTATCCGTTCAGTCAGTCATGTCTTCGAAAAGGTAATAATGTTAGTGTAGACGGTGTAGCAGCATAACGTAATGACAAGAGAAAGTTTCTCATGCTAAAGTTTTTCCGATATCCAATCGCAACTCTAAAGTATTGAATCTTGTGATATCCTATTTCTCTTCTTGACGGAGACCGCCACCACACCGCCGCCCCCTTGTATTACCACGACCCGCACATCCCAAACCATAACATCGGGCGCAGTTCAATTTAACTTCGTAAAACTGTCACCCACATTGGGATCATGTCTTATCATTCGTGTTATTAATATGCCTTTCCGTGCGCAATACCTTCACCATCGTTTAGATGGAAAGTTTTAGCACTAAACTTGATGTTGTTGCCTCAGAAGTAATAAAGCTGGTGTACCACAAGGTAACGTGTTTAGTCCAGTGCTATATCTTCTATACACATCAAAACCTTTTGAGTTATTATTAACAATTTACCTATATGTAATTTCATGTCTATGGTGCAGATAATTAATACAAAAATATACATGAATACCTATGGTATAAAATATACGTCCCATAGATTATTATTTAAATTCTCCACTGATCCATTATAATGGTAAGCCCACTTGTATATTTACACCGCGCCTGAAGTATAAATACTTCTCTGAAAAGTTGGGACGTGAAAATCGCACCACTCATGGTGCAATTACCCCCGTTGACGGCACTATACGGCCGCCACTGGAATGCAATTAAAATTGTTCCGGGGGCGTTCGTGTAATTTAAACACCAGTGGCGTGCGCTCATCCCGTCACCTCCTGGCCTGATCCGGCAACAACCAGAACGTTAAACTCCGTTCATGCACAGTAAATTACGCAACCGCGGATTTACCCCGCACAAAACAAAAAAAAACAGCTTGAAACGAACCTGCACCTGTACATAGTATTTGGATAATTGGCAATTTTAGTCAATGAACATTTCGATGCTGCCACGCCGCGCTGAGTAGTACGCAACTAAACATACGTGCATAATAGCATACACTTTACAATATACAGTGTGAAAACTTTTTTTACAGTGGCGTGCGCTTTGCAGGGTCAAATTGTTTTCCTTTGGTTGACGTTTGCTAACTCAAATTCGTATTTCAAGAATTTAAGTTTACATCTAACCTAAATAGAACAGCATAGAATAGTAGTGGAAATATGTATGCGCTCTCCCTAGTGAAGTACATCAAGATCGTCCAGCAATTTCACGATGTACGGTTAGGCCGAGGTTATAGTGGAGTGTTGATACACTTGATAGTTGATCTAGCATGGATACTAGCATCGACACTAGCGTGGAGATTTACATAGCTATGATCACTTATGGTAGAGCTTTGAACAAACCGTCGATACTAGGTCATTTTTCTTACTATAATAGATAATAACAATTAAGTATTTGTTTGTTTAAAGTAAATTGTTGCGATTATCTGTTCGATAGCGTAAGCTTCTCGAGTCCCCCGCATTCAAATTATATAAATTATTTCAGCATGACCCTATTAATAAAGAGTGTCATAAAAGTGGGGAATTTTGTCGTTTAAGGAACAACATAGAAGTATTTATCAAGTGTTTTGCTTATTTTTCTTTGATCCTTCAAGTACGCCAAAAGACAGGCTTGTATTGGTAAGGGTTTTGGAAGTAATGGTCCAAGTTTTGCATCCATAGTGAGTTCACTTAGTCACTCTGTAATTTCTATTGATATTTTGTATAAAATCGCACCAAAAACTGGCAAAATATGTAATTTTTACATTGTTTATGCTTTCAAATCAGTTGTTTGTTTCATCGGAAATGTTGATCAACAAATATGCGACACGTTAGAGCTATTAGTTTGCTAAAACAAATAGAAAACAATACAGCCCCTACTCACTAACTTTCTTGGAATGTTAACGTCTATGGAAAGTTCACAGCTTTGTTCGACGCTCTACTATACTGCATCCAACTTAAAACAATGATTCAGTTTTTACAGCACTGCTAGTGTCGAAGCTAGTATCGACGCTCAAAGTTCCACTATTATAGTTTAGTGATTTTAGTGTTTTTGATAGTCAAATGTTTGTTCCAGAGCCTACTAGTAACTTTCCCAACTTTAATATGTATTTGTATACCCAACCCAACCCAACCCAACCCAACCCAAATTTAAGGTTTTTTTTGTCAGAAACAATACTTGTTCTTTCTTATTCCAAATTAAATTTAGTTAGTAATTTTATATTAGCTTTGCTTGAGCGGCTGTCGCGAACTAGTTGGTCATTGTTCGTTATATTGCAGTTGCCATTGCAATGCTATTGCCAAAAATTTAGGCAACGTAGGCAACATATTGAAAATAGACAAAAATGCATACGCGATCGATCCTATAAAGTTATCACCTATAAAAGTGAGCTATGCACTTCTAATTCGGACGGTAATTATCGTTCGATCATTGGTTGGCATAAATGGGTCCTTAGAAATACGCTACAACCCATGTGGAAATTTAGTTTCTTGATAGATTTAGGTTCCTGGGAACCAACACCTGTATTTTGGCGAAATGTTTGACTATTACAATACCTCGCTCAAACAGTAATGGGTTAGCGGTCGGTAAAATGTTTTCCCAGATTTTTTTATGTTGGTTTTTGAAAAATCGCGTTTGTACACGTAAAATTTACAATCGTCTCTCGCGACGTGTTGGTAATATCTCATCTTACGTATGTCGACCGCCTCCGCGCCATAAATACGTGTTATTACGAGTCGTTTGCGGAAAAAAAGCACCCCTGGCGGAACATTTTTCTAGCTTATGCACGGTCCGAAACGTCCCTTCCCAATTTTCATACTGGACATGGCCGGTCATATTTTAAAATATATTAAAAGCGTTGTGACGACAGGCGTACCGCAAGTCATCAATTTCTGCAATCGCGTTTGTAACACCAAATCGTTACACGAAATTATTTTCTAAATAATACTAAAGTTATGGAATGGATCGCCGTTTTACCATAGTCAATAGCAAATCTTGAAAATGTTAAATAAATATGTGTATGTTTGACTTCATAAACAGTCCCCTGACTTTATATTGTTTTACCTGACATTTATGGTAGCTTTAACAACTACTTTGTATTGTTTATTAGGCTATTGGCAATAAGTCTCATTAGTTTCATTGAGATTATTTGTGAAGTTAGAAACTTTTGAAAATGTTTGTCAATATCTTTGTCTTTATAAAGTGCCCCCCTGATTTTATATTGTCCTATCTGACAATTATGGTAGTTTCAACCACTACTCTTCACTTTGTATTGTTCATTGTACTCTTGGACATATTTCTGGGTAGTTTAATTAAGATAGTTTAATTATTTTTAAAGTTAGAAACTTTTGAAAATGTTTATTAATAAACTTGAATTCATGAATTGTCCTCTTGACTTTATATTGTTTTATCTGACATTTATGGTACTTTCAACCACTACTCTTCACTTTGTATTATTCACTAGACTCTTGGCTATACTTATTATTAGCTTCATAAGTGTTGGATGATTATTTTTGATTATTTTTGAAAATGTTCATCAATATATTTGATTTCATAAAATTTTCCCTTGACTTTATGTTTTGTTCATTAGACTCTTGGCAATAAGTCTTTTTAGTTTCATTAAGATTGATTAATTATTTTTGAAGTTAGAAACTTTTGAACATGTTTTATTGATAAACATGTTTGCCTTTATAAAGTGCCCCCGTGATTTTAAATTGTTTTATCTGACATTTATGTTAGTTTCAACCACTATTCTTCACTTTGTATTATTCATTAGACTGTTAACAATAAGTCTGTTTAGTTTTATTAAGACTGTTGAATTATTTTTAAAGTTAGCAACTTTTGAAAATGTTTATCGATATCTTAGTCTATAAACTTCACTTTTAAATTGTCCCGCTTACTTTATATTGGTTTATTTGACATGTGTTGTATAGTTTCAACTGCAACCGATGATGTTTTGCGAAATATGCAAACACACATACAATTTATATTTTCAGAAATGCATGCTAAAATTGAATAATAAACTGTTTACTTCATCTGTATAAGTAAAACGCGGAGTTTACTGTACGGGTGGGTTGGGTTCACGGTTGGAATGCGATGGTGTTTAAACATTGGGAAATGTTTCAGAACGAAGTGTAAATTGAATTTGGACTGAAATCCCGCTGTGTACATTTGGCTAGACCTGTACTATGCATAGACATGTCCCGAATGTGAATTTTAAATGGTGGCTCTTTCGTTGCGATACAGATTTATGCTGAAATTATGTGCACCGGCATATTGCAGTTTAATTCCCGAAAGAGCAGTTTTCCTCACTGGCGTGCATGTAAAATTGAAATCGTTTTGAATTCACGGTAAACATCCATTTACACTGGTTTCTACGCCGATACTAAAACGTCCGAATTAAATCTCTTAATAATGGTTCCAGTTCAATTTTCGACGTCGAGTTTCAAGCGAGCGTTTGCAGCATTATGTTAAAATAATTCTAGGAGGGCTTTCCAAAAACCCGCTGCTTTTGAACGCGTCAAAAGTTGCATTGTACGGGTTTGGTTTAATAGTTATGCCCCATTAATAGTTTGAGTTAGCGGCGCTGGACTCAAAATACGCATAAAAGGTAGTATTTGTTTTCACCAAATTGACGTTTTTGTGAAGTATGTGAGATCTGTTTGCCAAGATGCACTCTATATTTATCCCATAACATTAAATTTTATTGTAAGATAAACTGTTATTAACGATATTCTGTTATTAATGAAGATTTGATTCAACTACGGTGTTATGGAGACGATATCACTTAGTTGAGTGATAATTGGCATTTTTTTCAAAAAAGTAAAAAATCGACATCCTTTACCACATCTGTAGTTACTTTGGCAACAAATTTCCTATTTATCTTGCGGGTTTTTGCTAATATGATTTTAAATAACCGCACCATTAATCGCAGTCACAAATTGATCAAAAAAAAATTGTGACATTGATAAAAATAATTTTTATTTAAAACTATAGGTAAAGTTAAACTTGGAAATACTGAAATTACTATAAATTTGTTACCTTTGGGGGTTAGATGATACATATAGATGAAATATATACGAACACTGCATGGGAGGTCGAATCTAAATGTAAATAATCTCGTAATATTCCTCTGAAATATCCAAATCCCTTTTAATGACATTGTCACTGTCCCGAATCTGACATTTAATGCCTCAACGTCGCTATTATAGGTTATATTTACGTCGAGCGACTGTCAATATATGAAAATTAAGCGGCAAATTCAAAATGGAAGATTTGCAAGCTGATAAATTACTATTGTTAGACGTTCTTCAATTGTTTTTTTTTTGCAGTGTTATGACTACAAAATGGCGTTTCGCACGTTCAAAAAATCGCCATTTGCGTCTAGGCTCATAACACATAGCGTTTCGAATGTTTAGGAAACATTTAGCAAATAATTCGAAGAGATATTATGAATGTATGATAGTTAAAAAAATACTGCGGGTCCGCTGTGATGCGGTTGTCATGACTACCGAGTTTGACACACAGCTGATGTTAGAAAGTTTTGCTCAGCAGATCGCAGCCACACAAACTGCAATAGTTGTCATGGTTATTAAGAAGTATGACAATTTCATGTTTTGAATTTAAATTGTCTCAGCTCGTCTCCGTTAATTTCACACGAAAATGAGCATAATTAGGTGCATAATTTAAGTGACTGTAGTCATTTAGTGGCATCGCAGTCATTCAGATATGCTCATAAAGTCGTATTTTGGGTGGGGTTTTGATTTAAATACATCAGAAAAAGGTGCAGTCAGCCCACAAGTAAGACAATTTTGTAAAATTGTGTCAAAATGACGTTACAGAGTGCGCGGGAAATTTCAATAAAATTGACATTTTATTGTTAGAAAAATCGCGCTTTTTGGGCTCAAATCAGCTTTCCCAGGGTAAATTCGACAAAAAAAAACGACACGCAACCTTAACTTTTTATTATTGCAAGAAACTCAACCTAGCCTAGTTAATCAATAGGGTATTACGGCATTTTTCACATTGTTTTAATACAAAGTAGGCAACCTCCTGACCACCCTTTTACAAATAAAATTCGAAACCACGCTTTATTTTAAGAGAAATCGCCGATTGAAATTTGAATAAAAATCCTCTCTGTGACGTCACACGGAGGAAATATAATGCGAAGCTTGACAACGTTGCTCATAGTTATTTTATGCTGCTGGAGTGGACACGCTTACTTCACGCTATTTACGGTAGTTGAATTGAGGTTAAATGAGGCAAAAGACAACATTAATCATGAACAAATCTAAACAACAATATAGAGTTTGTTGTATGCCTGATTGCAACAGCAAATCAGCAGAAACACATGACTGTACTTATACCATATTACAGTTATTAATTTAATATACAGTAAATATTAGCGAAGATGGCATGCAACACCATATAAACAAGCAGTGATGACAACCCTATAAGAACAAATATCTCTACATTTGTGAATAATTTGTAATAGGCTACGTTGACAATTTTACCCCTTTTTTACCCAAGTTCTTTGTACTACATACTTATTTAAACTTAATTTTCAAGTTAATTAAAAGTTGGTTGAGAAAGTTTGGATAGATCGAGAAAACGCCTGTTTTGGAACAGAAAATTGCAAATTGTCAAAGATGACAGAAAATTATCCCCCAGGGCAAGTCACATCTCCCAAGAACGCTGAAAAATGGAGATCAGGGAAAAATTTGTTGCACCGAAAAAGACTATAAAGCGAAAATCGGAAGTGAATGCGGATGTTGCACGTAAAAAAATGAAAAACCGGTGTACTCACCTGAATGCTTATGTTGAACCCGCTCCAGCGGCTCCACGATTCTCCCCGATGCAGAAGGGTCATCTGTGGTTGCTGATTAAAGTGGAAAACCTGAACAGAAGTCAAAATCACTATCACCAGTAGTGATCCATTCCAAAAACTCACATAAGCACAGGAATATCGTTAAGGACATGGACCAAGCAGTAGGAAAGGGACAATATAGACTGCAATGTGGCGAGGTGAAATTGCTAAACTTCCTTAGGGAAAAGCAAACCAGCTTCTACACATATACTGCAAGGAATTGCAGATCATGAGCCCTTTCTGATCAACCCGGCCACAATTTCTCGCCACATTAAGAGAAGCAGCTGTCTAAAAGCAGTTCCTGGTGCAGATGGTTTACAGAATATCTTGCTGAAGAACTTACCTAAGAATTCTAGAAGAATTCTAGCATTCGTTGTGTTAAGTTTACCATCGTTTCCACACCAGTAGCTCTCGGGGAATCTTAGTATAATTTCATTTCATCAATAAACTTTAATATTCAATTAGAATTACAATCACTAAGAGCTTTTTTTTTCAATATTAGTTTAAACCACAAGTACAGTTCAGCACTGCTGACAATGGCGCTTTGAAGACCAGTATCCAATCAGTTTGGCGAATCTGACAGAAACCAAGAATAGGAGTTCAGCAGAACTTAGAAATAAACCAGTATTGAAAAACTAGCCTTAAGTTGCCGACAACTTGGAAGACAGTGGTGGTTCTCCTTATTCCGCCTTTTAAAATAGCGCATAACCCCACAAGCCATAGGCGTATGTCCTTGTTTGTACAATGTCAAAATTAATCCAAAGTGTCATATATGAACGGATATTGCCCCACTCTGAAGATCACCATGTCATCCCAGATGAACAGTTTGGCTTTCGATCTGGACATTCGACTATACACACCAAATTGCTCGTGTTGTTGCGGACGCTGGAAAATTTCAATAAAAAAAATCATACTGTCATGTTGACCCTAAACACTGATTACCTCGCGTATTTAATCAAGCTAGTTCGGGACTACCTTGAAGGCCGACAAATCATGGTTCGGGTCACCGATCAGATGTCCGCAGTTAGGGAAACTTTCTGCGGTGTACCGCAAGGCGCAATTATTTCTCCTCATCTCTTCAATATCTACATTTCGAACACCCCCAAATTAAGAAACACAATTTTAATTGAAATTTTAGACCACAATATTTTAGTTCCTTTTTATATTATTTTCTAAAACAAAACTCGTTACATCCTCATTATTCTTTTTAGCAGCTCTACCTTTTCGCGCTTTTAAAGATAAAATCGGATAATATTATATCGGATATATATTCAAGTTTTTATTTCCAGACAAATTGGTAGGTACTACAATGTATATCATGACATGTTATTGTGATATGTTGTACAACTTCTTCGCCTGGAAACGGTCATCGACCATGGGTCCTTCAGCCCTATATCGGATATTTCCATATTTTACGTATTTATATTAGTTTTGATTTTTGTTATTTAGAATTAAAATGAATCATTTGGTAATTTTGCGAATTATTTTTTGAAAGTAATTTTTATGGAATTTGGCACGCAGATGACGCAAATGAAAGCATATTTTTGCATTTATATTACTACTTCCAGTTTAATCGCTGTGGTTGTTCTAGTATGGGTTTTAATCAATTTAAATGTGGAAATGAACGTTCTGTAAAATTGGTTATCATCAGTGTTAAAAATATTCGAAATGCCATATTATATCATATTAACGTTTGGAAACGAACATTCCATATTATCGATTACAGGAGCCTTTTTTCCCGTTGATCAAACAATCAAGGTGTAGGTTGGATTGTTATTTGGGTAATTGGGCAATTGATACGTTGTAGAATCCTTGAGAAAGCTCACAAAATTGTGCGAAATATTGGACTAATAAAGTCATTTAGACAAGGCGTTTTTTTTCAATTGCCCAATTACCCAAATAAAAATCCAACCTACACCTTGATTCACATTATCTACAACAACTATTTTCTGTATGAGTAAACTTGTTGATTGTGGATTGTTTCTTCCCGCTAAATTCGTTTTTCCATTTTCAAAATGTACTAACAAACGAGAAGGATGTGGATACGTGACTGTTGATATGCATTTGTGAATGCCGGGCATTACATAGAAGAAAAAGAAATGGCCTAAGAAAGCACGAGGACATTGCTTGACAACGGATACACAATATTTTGGGGACCACTGCAACGGTTCTTCCCGGATTGGCGGGGAAACAATGCTGCTGAATGAGAAAACCTACTACCACTTAGGTGGAAACGACCTAAGAAAGATGTACACCAGCTACAGGAAATTTTACCAGGACAGTGCTCGAGAAGAGCGAAGATCAAGAAATCACCTAGCCATAGCTCGGTCTATAAACCCACCAAAGACGGTTTGGCAGGCAATAAAAAAGAAAATCGAAGCCACAAAACCTAAACCAACAGTAATATCATCGAGTGCATAACTAAATACGATTTTATGCAACATTGCTACAACTTTACTGTCCAGCGTCCCTCTCGACCTGACAACATCTACTGTATTTCTGAATAGTATCCCAGTCCTTTCAACATCCTTTCTTCTCAAACCATTAACTTCGCAAGAGATAGAGACCATCACCAACCGACTGAAACCCAAAGATACATTAAGCCGCGTTGACATGGGTTGTGAATCACGAACATGCGAAAGTAGCTTACGAAAGCGTGACTCGCTTTCGTAAGCTACGCTCCGTGTCAACTATAGAATCGTGAAATACGAAGCGTAAATTCTGTGCATGAGAAGTCTTGACACACAAAGACACGACTCGAAATAATTCCGCTCGTGAAAATATCTAAGCTGTTTGATTTTTGCATCGTGTAGTTACTCGTGAGCAGAGCAAAAGAAGATTTGGGGACTCCAAATAAATATTCTGATCTTTTAACAGAGGATCCAGTAGCTAAATATTAAATTGTTATTTCCCGTTTGAGTTTGGCGGATATAGCTTCTCGACATATTAGTGTCTTTTTGAATTTTGGGGCTAACAAGTTCCAATAAATATTGATAATGATGTTCCGACATTCTAAGCAACCGTTTAAAATCTTCAGTGCACTGGGAGATATCTTTAATTAAACTAGTATGCCTTCTTTGTATAATCCACTTTCTTGTCCACAATCGCCGTTTCTTTCTTTTTTTTTTTTGACAAAACATTTTGTGAAATCGTGTCTGCTATCACTCCACACATAACTTGACACGCTTCTGCTACCAAGCACTGCATATTCACGACTGAAGCAAATACCTACCGTGTAAACCCCTTTCACGAAAGAGAGAAGTCACAGCTCGACTACTACAGCGTTAGAGGCATTCCTCTGCTTGTGAGGTCGTATCTCCAGAATAGAAGCCAATGTTGCAATAACGGAGTACCAGAGAGATGGGCAACGTCTCCTGCGCAAATGTTCAAACGTTACATTGTTTAAGATATTACACGAGTTAGTAATGTATTAAAAAGGCTAATTAATTCATCGTTTGTTGGAGATTTGACGCAGGCCTATGGGAAATTGAACAGCAACAATAAGGTATGTCCAAAAGTTACATTTTTGCATTCGAGATATCATTCACCACGAACGACGTGCTTTGCTTGGAAATAAAATAATATGCCATTTCAACAACTACTCTTACCTATTTTAAGCCAGGTTCTCACGGGGCGTGTCTCGAATCCGTGAGCCACGCTTTCGTGGAACATGACCCATGTGAACGAAGTGTCGTGGCCTATGACGAAGTGTCGTGGCCTATGAGCCTATGACGTCACGCGTAAGTGTGAAGCTCACACCACAGATCAAACCTGTTTGATTTTTAAGGGTGAGTTCGCTTGACTAATAACATGACAACCACACATTCTGGTAAGGTGCGTGCAACTAAACTGCAAAATGCAGAAACTGAAATGTTCTTGGAACTGTATGTATGCGAGACTGTCCTGTACTACACTACATTTGAGGAGTATAAGAACAGAAACCGCAGAATAGTAGCAGCAAAAAGGAATGAGGGTGTGCTCCAAATTGATGGATTTTGAGCTAAAGAGGTTATAACCAAATTTAAAAACTTGCGCAATGTGCTGACTACTGACGTTCCTTTAAATGTTACATAATAAAAAAACTACAGAAAAAGAAATAAACGATATATGAATTAAATAATATGTAATCTCTTTGTATATTACTATAAACATATTCTGCTGCTTTTATTGATTACTTGATGTACTCTCGGGATGCCATTCAGCAATGTTATCCAGACCGATACGCATTTAAGCGAAGTGTGACGTTCACAGCACACTTGATTGTGATTAATATTCCACAGATTCCGACCCGCGCTGGTAGATTAAGAGTGCGCTAGTGGCTAGCACGACAATGCCATCTCTCAGCGCGTAAAAATTGGAAGGAATGAAGGCCGCATTGTACAGCGTCGGAAGGGCCTTTGTCCTACTGTCCGTCGCAATGGGCGTCCTCAAAGTACACAGAAAAAGTTTTATCTGGTATATTTTTAACACACCCGCACATGTCAACTGTATAGAAACGTGAAGACAATGACAATATAATATACGCGATCAGGGCTACTATCCTTGACCCTTCACTAATTCAAGGTTACTCTCATTCGTTTTATCGCACACAGTTGGTATTCTTCGCCAGAGTGTGGTGGTATATGGAATAACCATTATGTATAACTGCCCCCCCCCCTGATTTATGTAGTTTATCTGACATTTGTGGTAATTTCAGTTACTACTATTCACTTTGTATTGTTCATTATATTCTTGGAAATAATTTTGGTCATTTTCATTAAGATTGTTTAATTACTTTTGAAACTTTTGAAAATGTTTATCAATAATTTTGCCTTTATAAACGGTCCCCAATTTTACATTGTTTTATCTGACATTTATGGTAGTTTTAACCACTACTCTCGACTTCATATTATTCATTAGACTCTTTACAATTATTCTGGTTAGTTTTATTAAGATAAATATTTCTATAATTAGTTACATACTTTATTAAATGTTTACCCAAAATATTTGTTTTCTGGTCGCTTTTTTTGACATATATATCCCATTGTTTAAAACCTATTGAATCTCGTCTGTTTTTATTTCGACCCTATCGATTGCCCTGATTACAACAATGTGAGTTTTCTAAAGCTACCGATAAAATTAAACGTGAAAGTTAGTTGTGGTCGGTTTCCATATGTGCGCAATTTTCCCCTATTGAAACTTAGTCGATCCTTTCCATCTAGGCGACTGGGACAAGGATAGCTTCCCAGGATCGTGGCTAGCATCGACTAGCATAAAACTTTTGCGAGCTTGATCTAGTCTGAACCGTTCCTTTTTACTCTTTATAATAGGATTTAGATTCAATTCAAACTTCCCGTAAATGAATGTCATTCACTCTAATAGAGTGTGGTATATGGAATAACCATTATCTAGAACTATTATATAATCTTTATTGAAACTAGTGTTGGGCAGCTATATCATTCACCACGAACGAAACGGTTCGCTTTTGAATGAGATAATATACGCTTTTAACCACTATTCGTGATTTTATATTACTCATTAGATTCTTGCCAATACTTTTTTAAGTTAGAAACTCATAGACTTCATAAATTGTTCTCTTGACTTTGTGTTATTTTGCCTGACATGTATGGTTATTTCTACAATTTTCTTGATTTTATATTGTTCCTTAGATGCTTGGCAACAATTCTGGTCAGTTTCATTAAAATTGCTTAATTATTTTGAATGTTATAGCCTTTGACAAATGTTATCATTATCAGTCATTGAAACATGTAAGACAGCCAAATCCAATTTTAAAATCTCCGTAACTGATTTAAGTTATTTTTCAGTGGTTATTGCATCATTCCATGAAAACCATCCGCACGTACATATAATTTTGCAATTTGAATAAAATATACTCTGGTTCAAGTACAAAAATGTATTATTCTCCATGCGAAACAACTGCTCCGGTGGCTGGCATTAGCAATTGTAATTTAACGTGTAAATATTTATTTCAGTCCTTTATGGCCTTAGGATTATGGCTTCATTGTTGGCCGGAAACGTCGCATGCCTTCTCGTGACGTTTTGTTTTAAATTTAAATGAAAATTATTGCAGTAATTTCGCATTCTCTGCCCCTCGGGTTCACACATAGAAGCTACATGCTTGTTTCGCCTGACAAACATTAGCTTAATATGATTTAACTTTAGAACACACATTATATGAAATGTAGAGACTAGTGTGTCGCACGTACACCATTCCCATACTTAAGTTTATCTGAGCGAATATTATTAACAAAAGCCCTTTTAAAACGGAAATTAAATGTAAACAAAATTTGAAGTTAAAGGAGTTTTTTGAGAACTTCAGGATGATGGAGTCTTGGATTATGTCTGCCCATGAACAAGCATGACGCACTAGATACTGTTGTAACCTTGAGTGAAAATGATACACACACTTATAGTTCACTAATGATATACTGAATAAGTAACTAAGTAACTACAATATAAATACCACCGAACATAATTCGCGTACTGTATTTCTGCCATACTAGCTATAAGTTATAACACCACCTCCCTCATTGGAGTATTATTACCAAGTTCGATTGTTTTGGCGGATGCGCCGGGTGAGGTTGACCCGGTTTCAATGGCGATGGTGAAGATGCTTGTGTTGTCGGCTCAGGACTCCTTGTAGATCTCTGTCTTCGTAGAGATAGCAATGGAATCGGACTGACTGTCTTGGTCATCGACGCATCTGGAACAGACTTGTTATTATTTGGAGTTAACAATTCCGGTATTTGTAGATGCTTTGGGCTAGCAGGTATCGGTCCAGAATAACACATTAATTGATCTTTGTGTGTATGAACCTTCATAACAGAGATTCCCTCTGGCTAGCACTCTGCAATAAAACTTTCCGGTCCTTTCCTGTATAGTTCCGAAGTCCCACTTTCTCTCTAGATTATTATAGATACGTAATTTTACCTTCGGTCGATCATTCAAGTCCTGTAAGGCCTTGTCCTCGCCAACATTGAATTTGGTCAGTTCCCTTCTTACCAGATACCCGTCGATTATCGGATGCGAAATCTTCTTGTACTGCAGAACGAATCTTTGTAGACTCAATTTCAGTTGCACTCCATCCCTTTCTGCCTGGCCGTTAGTAGATGGAAAACATGAGCCGTTACTTTATGTAGAATTCCGTTTGATCTTAAGAATTCTTCGAATTTATTGGATTTAAGTTAGTCCCATTATCCGATACTAGCGTATAAGGCAGTCCAAATCGGGCAAATATATCTCGAAGCATGTGAATAGTTTTGGCAGTCGTTATGCTCTTTGTCAGTATGACCTCCACACATGCATCCACAAGGATGAAGTTGTATGTTCCATGGAATGGTCCGGCATAATCCATATGCAGTCTCTGCCAAGGCATGGTAGCATTCTCCGGATGACTTCCAGTTTTATTGGGTTGTTCCTTGTTTCCGCACATCGAACATAAGCTCTTGCTACGTCTTCTATGTCTCTATCTATTTTCGGCCACCACACGTAACTACGTGCGAGTGATTTCATTATTGATGATCCCACTCGTATGGAATGTAGCTCTCTCAAAAAAGTGTTTCGTATGTTCCTTGGGATATCTATTCTTATTCCCCTCAGAATACATCCATCTTGAATTGCAAAATCACTTGTTGCTACAAATGAACAATGATTCTTCAATACTTTCCAATATTAGGTACAACTTTCTCAATATCGGGTCATTTTTTTCATTCTTGATTTCGTCCTTGCTAATTGGCATTCTTTCGATTTGAGAAATTTGGAGCACTTCAGCATAGTCCAGCGTCTTCCTTGTGGTTGGCAAGTGGCATCCTCGAAAGAAAATCGGCATTAGCATGCAGCTGCGATTTCGGATGTTTTATCTCGTAGTTAAATCCTGTAGCTGGTGTCGTACGGCTAAATTGAATGTAGTTTGCTCGATACTGATGTTTTCGATTTGCTATTGTGAAGTACAAATGCAATCTTCGGTCGGTCGACTACACGCTCGGAAAGTGCAGTGGCAAGCTGAGTCGTTTACGTTGTTCTCAAATTGGGTTGGAGACGAACTTAACGCGGTTGTATCAGAATACTCCGTCTCCTGTCATGAGTAATGTTCATGTGACCGTATTATGGAATATGCCAATCGCTATGGATAATATGTTGGACGCAAATAAGCCAGATATAGTAGTGAAGGACATCCAAAAGAAGGTGTGTACGTTTATAGAAATCTCGGTGCCGGCGGATTCGAATCTTTTAAAGAAGAAGATAGAGAAGAAACTAAAATAAAGATTTTTCCATCTTGGTGAGCCGAATGTGGGCTCATTACGAATGGTTTCTGAAAATTCTGAGCGCCATGTGAAGGAATTACCATGTACAATATCACCATGGGCAATTCAGGAGATTGCTATCTTGGGAAGTGCTAACCTCTTGGGGAGGGTATTATCGACTTAATACTGCCCAACTCTGAATCTCTAATTCATCTCATTCTGTTGGACGATGGTATACTGAATGTCGAGAGCAAGGTAATCCAGTGTGACTTCCCCGATCACGAAACGGTCTCTTGTTGGATTCCATATGATGTTCCAACTGAACGAAAGTTTCTCGCAAGGCGCTAGGTTCAGGTCATCCCGTGGAATTGTATGTACACCGTCAACCCTCACGCACACAAAAGGGGAATTTTTAGTCCACTTATGGTTGATGTGCATGTTTCCTATAAACTGCTTACTGCTTACTGAAAATCTAATGAACCTTGGTTTACAGACACTCCTAGACCAAGCATGAGCAACCTTTTCGCGCTCACGGCAGTGTCATATCTCCACTCTGCACTCCGCTCTATGTGGCAACACATTAAATCCTGGGGTGTTTCCACCAAGCCCGGTTCGGATGATATTCCGAAAGATAGCTGTGACGCGAGTGCTTTTTCGACTTCTTGGTAAACAGTATTTCCAATATCGTTCCGGACGTTGGGTATTTACTATCATTGAATAGTGGACCTAATTCGGCATTTGAATTTTCTTACCACCTCGCTGATGTCGTGACCATTCAGCGTCACATTACATGTCTGAAGTCATCGTACTGCGGTGAGGTTGAAATATCATCCAAGATGTTGCAGTTTTCAGTTTCGTTTTGTGCTGAACCCCTAACCTAACCAATCAACTACTACAACTATAACTACTATTAGAGGTGGGTGCTTTTCCTGCATTTTGGAAGAGAGCGACAATGGGGCTAATCCCCAAGAAGATCGGCACTCGACTTCAAGGATTTTAGGCCCATCAGCCTTCTATGTGTGGCATCATAGATTGCTGAGTTGGTGATTCATGAGCAGTTGATCCAGCATTTGGAGAATAATGGACATGCAATCGGGCTTCAGGCGCTCCTATGGTACAAGGACTACACTTCTCTGAGTTATTGATGACATTGTAACATCTCATCACAGTCATTCCACAACGGCTTTGGCTTTGCTCGATATGTCGAAAATCTTTGCTAGTGTATCATCAGATTGCATCCTCCTCAAACTCAAATTCTACGGACTCCACAGTTCTCAACTGGGTCTGGGAGTATCTCTATGATAGGTTATTTCGCGCAAAGTTCAATGACTCATATATTTGTCATCCAGCGACTGTCGTTAGCGGCGTGCTCCAGGGACCAGTCTTGGGCCGCTGGTGTTCAATCTGATTACCGCGGATTTGCTTGAAAAGTTTCAACATTGCCGCCTTCACCTGTACGCCGACGACGTTCAGATCTACGTGCCAGTATCAACTGCAAGTGTGGATAAAACTCTGTTGGCGTTTAATGACGATCTAAAACGACTACAGAGCAACCTCGAACTCGCTTACCGCCAATCCCTTAAAGTGCTTTTCGTTGAGGGGCGCGCTGAGGATATAAATGCCGTCAAGCATTCAGATGTTAATATTCGTCTGGTGTTGACCCCCGGGCCGTGGATGAGGCCAGAAATTTGAAAAATCTCACGTCAGCAACATTTGTCGGCGCGCTTCTGCCAAATTGAAACCCCTTTACCATTTCAAATGTGTTTTCCACACTTCACTAAAACGTAAATATTGCAGATTCTCTACTTCTGTCCGGTTTGGTGTATGCGGATGTTGTTTTTGGGCAATTCTTGCTTCAGCCAAGCAAACGCCTATTGCAGACCGTTCAATAGAGCATGTCCTTCACTGTTTGGTGTCTCCGATGTCAGCATTTATGTCCGGGATTTTACGTGAACATGGCTCCGCATGGACGAACCTCGCCTGATGCATTATGTGGACGTCGTTCGAACAACACTTAGTGTCTACCACCTTGCTGAAAGAATTCAACTACGCAATACTGCTCACAAGAGAATTTAATTCGAAATTTCCAACCCATAATTCGGCATTTTCGGTATCGAAAAGACTGCGCTATTTTGACAAATTCTTGTATCTCCGAAAATATGGTGCAAAAAACCGTCTATCAACTAAACAATTCGGAACAAAACTTTAGTATCAATTTTTTTTATAATTTGAAAGCCACCTGCTTTCAAATTAGATTTCAAAAAACCTGGCATTTTTCCAGCCCCCCTAAAAGAAACAAACTTGAACAATTGTAAATACATATTAGCAATGATATTAAAGCCATTAAATTTTATCTATGTCTCTGACGCCTTTGGCAAAACATGGTAAATTATTAGCATCACGAAGTATCAAGTTAAAATTTCTCTTTTCTCGCGAAAAGGTCGCCCGTGTGCTGGTACCGCTCCTACTTCAGTAGCAATTTCAAGAAGTTTCTTAATGCCACAAATTGACACAACTCGGATTTATCGAACCCTGTGCACTACATTCAATTAGGGGGACATCCACTTCAACAGAAAACGATGTAAAAGTTCCCTTTTATTAAATTTATTTCGGGAGTTTGTAAGGCCACACTTCTTGTTGTGCCTCTAGCAGCTAGTTCTATATAAAATTACCGTCCACTCGATGGGAAATATTGCCCTAGTGCAGCCATTACTAGCAGAACACATTTCTATCAGAACGGATTATTTCAGAAATAGGGCTTCAACGCCTGGATTTGATCATCGCGATTTCTTCTTCTAGTCGATTGCCTGGGCTTTCTTACCATTTTTTCGTGCCGATTTAGTTAGATGTCAACAATTATTGGCATACTTTTCAGCCGTAAAGATAAAGTGGAGAAAAATGGCTATTTTGTGATCAGGGGATCTATTCTTGACCCTTCGCTAAATTCAGGGTCACCTGCATTCATGTTATTGCCAACGGTTGGTATTCTTCATTAGTCGATATCAAAACGTATATTATATTTTCATTCAGTTAACTTCGAGCGCTTTTAACGTGTGGTTCAAATATTGTTGGTAACAGTTTTGAAAAATGATTATGTTTGTTATGTATTTTGTATACGCCGTCAGGTATAGAGGTAAACATAAATAGTTCAGACACCGTATTCAAGAAAATGCATGTACTGACTGGTATCTCGTCTAGCTACGTAGATATCGTATTATGGTATGTGTCTTGATAGCAAAAATGCAGTTTTTCCTGATGGAGTATGCTGGCTAGCCAGCATGATTTGTTTTCGGTAGCGCACGGCTGCCGAGTTATATCAGTCACTGTAGCATATAGAGGAAATGTCAAATCCATCTTACCATTATCACGGATCCTAAACATGGAATAGACGTTTCAGTAAATTCTTTTTCCACTAGGTCGTCAAACTCAAACTCATTGATTTCAGCTCACAAATGGATGAAGTCAAAGCGTTGTTTAAGAAATTAGTCGAAGAAGTAATAAAACTTAAACTAGATTCAGTAGACTATAACTTTGTTATTGTTCTTATGCACAGATAAAAACAATTTGAATCGATGTTAAATAGTGACAGACAAAGCTTTTGTTGCTACAAATAAATTATTTCTTTAGTAAGATTTATTACACTCTAAGCTAGCGTATTTGTATGACCATTTATTCAATTTAAATTTAATTACACAACATTTTCATGAACGTTCTTTTTAGTACTTGTGTTAATAAAATTGAACGTTGATTTAAGAAATACAGATTTTTATAACATATATTCTTATCTTCAAAGAATTATTCCAAAGCGATTTTTTTATTACATTTTTCTTCTCTGTGTATTATCATTATATAATTTGCAATAATTACTTGAATTCCATGTAATTGATAATGAAAGGGGCAATAAAGCTAACCAGAATTTTGAAATTGCTTTTCTAAAGCTACGCG
The DNA here is from genome assembly GCA_963971325.1 of Aphodius granarius. NCBI lineage: Eukaryota > Metazoa > Arthropoda > Insecta > Coleoptera > Scarabaeidae > Aphodius > Aphodius granarius. The sequence continues at coordinate 24,752,114 of OZ020223.1, forward strand.
GATCGTAATTACTTCAAGTGAACTTTTATATTCTTAATTTATGGATGCGGTAATTTAAAAGGGAAAGGGCTACAACTTTCCAGAGCGCAATTTACAAAATTAATGCTAATAGTTAATATAAAATTAATTCTCATAACGATACCGTACTCTAATAACTGTACTTCGTTAAGGTTAGGTTATATATCAATATCGAAACGTGCCTTTTTAATAATTACGTGCGTTTATAAAACAGAAATGCAAAATATATTTTTAATTTTTTTTTTATGGGCATAGGTATATCCGAATAACATCTAATCTGAGATGACTATCTAACTAAATTAATCTAACATAAATTGGTAATAATAGAACAAGAAATATTTGTGTTCCCATTGGTTTTACTTACATTTACATACATATCATACGCGTTTTGAGGTCCCCTGGATGCATTGAAATGAGTTCTGGAAAATGTATTTGTGTATGTATGTATGTATGTATGTCAGTGATAAGATTGCGCCCAAACGGACCAACGGATCGGTCTGAAATTTAGAATTATCAGAGGACGAACTGGATTGTTTTTTGTGACAATCTGACAACCGGAAGTAGCAAATGTTACATGCGTTTTCTTAGGAATTCATCCGATTTTGGGATCTCATCCTGCAGTGACTTTAAATATTTATACAAATTTACAGATCAATGGCAGAGCGGTTTAGAGTGTTTTGACCCTATAAGGGTTTATACCGATCGGGCGCCTTCGGTTTGTGACGTAATGGACGAACCACGATACCGTATCAGCCTACACGTTTAACCTGTTTGGATTATCACCCAGTATCGGCCCGCAATTGAAGAATAAATAAATAATAAGTGATCCAATCTGTAGACCTCGCAGGAAAACACGGATACGTCGCAGTATATTTGGTTATTTGTATCGATATATGTCTTGTAGTGTTATAATCCATTTGTAGTATTATTATTATCTTACGGATATTCGTTTAATTGGTGTTTCACCCTTCTATACGTTTAGAGATTATAAATGTGTCAACAATGTAGTCGGAATGTTGGTTGGGGGCCACCCCGGATTTTTTCAATACATTTTACTTACGCACACATTTTCTCTTTAGTACCAGCTGAACACATTTATGATCGTAAAAATACACATTTTGTCATGAGTAAGGACTATAAATATCTCATTTCTTAAACACACGTTGGTTGCTATTTTTCTTCTGGAATATTCAATATGCTTGAATCATGTAAACTCAAAAGTTTATTAATAAACTTTAAAATATAGTATAAACAAAGTATGTATCTGATACCCTTCACCTCTTTCTGCATAAACAGATCACGTATATCGCTCAAGAAAGTGTATTTATTTTACATCGGCAAATAAGCTCAATCAATCGCATTCTTTGATATTTTGTTTATGAGATATAAATAAATGTTACTAATTACGGATGGTTATGGTTAACTGGTTTCAATTATGAAATAATCCGAGGTGTTCCCTAGCCAACTTTCCGACTAAATCGTTGACACATTGAGTGTCTAAACAAATCTATTCAATTTATTCAGTTTTGTGAAGCCACATCCACTCTTGACCCCAACTTAAGGTCTTTCATAGAATGATGTTCAATGTCATGTCAGTGGCCACTGACATATATCAAAGTCTAACAACTTGCAACCATAACGACGAAGGCTGTGGATTCGGTCAAACTGCTTCTATAAAAGTTTAAAACGCCAAAACCGTTCATCCCATTGATCTGTAAATTGGTATACATATTTAAAGTCACTGGAGGATGAGCTGTGATCAGTTTGGCCAAAATTGGATGAATTCCTAAGAAGATGCCATTTACGGTTGTCAGGTTGTCACCAAAAACAACCCAGTTTTCGCCATCGTGTTCACAGGCATAAACACACACATTCTCCAGAAATCATTGTAATGGATTCAGGGGACCTCAAAACTTCAAAATATTTCCGCTGAAGTCCCGAATTGTTTTTCAGTCCATTAAAAAACCTTCCTTCCAGGGTACTAGCAGTATTAGTCGGAAAGTAAAAATTACAATGATCTAATCTAACTAAATCCTAATTGCCTAATTAAATACATTTTTTAACTTATATGTAGTATATGATTTACCTTGTTGAGTAAAAGGTGTGTATAAGATGTGTAGTTTGAGAAAAAGTCAACTTTTTCATACGAGTTTTGATCATCATTAAACAAAAAATGTATTTTTTTTTACTTAAAACTTTAGTTATAACGATGACCTTCGATCGCCATTAAAAGTTTTATTATTACTGGATACTTGTCTTCAATTTTAACATGATTGTAAATTATCAACTGTTAATTTGTTTCTAAGCTTATTTTTATTTGATTTTTACAAAGAAATGTTGTCCGGAATGTGTTCGCATGAATAAGTAGAGAGAAAAAAAATTGAAAATAGCAAATGCCGAAGTGCCAAATACCCTCTGCTCTTCTAGGGCGGGACAATCACATAAAATGTGCCTTATCGTTTCTTCTTCTTGCTTACACGCTCGACAGAAGAAAGTGTCGCCGAGCTGCTCTAGTACCACAGTGTACCGTGAGTAAGCCGGTGATGAGGCGCAGTTTACTTCTGGGGAGCTCGTGTAATTTCTTCGCAGTCCTAACAGACTTTTTTGAGAATTGAGAAGTTCCTTGGCTGTTGAGCAGCCTGGAATTGCATCCCACCTATTCATAATTTTTTGTTGATGACGTCCTTCAGGATACCTAAAAAGGAAGAAGAGGACGGAAGAAGGAAGGGCTCTAGTGCCACCCGCCTAGACGCCCTGCGAGCAAGTTTGTCGGCGTACTGATTGCCTTTGTGACCCTTAATCCAGGCCAGGGTGATGGAATTTGACCTGGACACATTGACCAGGGTCTGGTGACAGTCTAGAAGAACCCCAGAAGAGAAGCGACACCTCTCCAGAGCTAGAACGGACTGCCTGCTGTCAGTGAATATCACTATGTACCTGTCGGATTTATTGGAGTTGGCGACAACTTCCGAGGCAGTTTTGATGGCGTACAATTCCGCCTGCGTTACAGATGGGTACTTGCCAAGTGGTATGGATAGCGGTGCTTGGAAATCGTGGGAGAAAATCCCAGTACGTTCTCTTGTCGTCCGAGCCGTCGGTGTAGATTTTCAGGCTCGCGCGCGTGATATGGTTTCTTGAAAACAAAAAAAAAGTGGGAAAAAAGACATCTCTAGGACATTCCAAAAGTGGCATACCTTTGATCGCCTCACTCCAGAGTTTGCCTCTCGCTCCACTTCACAGGAGAATCCCGTCGTGCGAAGCCATCGCCGTTTCTTCAATGAAGATGCCAAGGGGCGGTACGTACAGCTTGTTCTCCATCGCAGTAGTGGGTGTGGTATTTATTGCGCCAGTGATACTTAGGCAGGCCATTCTCTGAATGTGGTTCAGTTTGGTGATAGTGGAAGCTAGCATGACCCTAGAGAACCACGCCACCGCAGCGTAAATTAGCATCGGACGAATAACGGCTTTATATAACCAAAGAGTATGCTTTGGTGAGAGACCCCAGGTGCGATCTATGATCCTCTTTTCTGCCCGAAAGCTGTACGAGCTCTTTGTACCCTGTTTGTCAGGTGTTTGTCCCATTTCACTTTTCTGTCGAAGATAATACCGAGGTATTTCACTTCCTCATAACGACTGAGTGGAGTACCGAAAAATATAGGTGGTCTGAAATTGTCGATCTTGTGCTTTCTGGTGAAAAGCATCAACTCAGTTTTGGAATGGTTGACTGAAAGTTGTTGGTCCTTACACCATTCCTCAATCAGTTTGAGTGCCACCTTTATCCTGTCGGATAGGGAATTGGCATGTATGCCCCTGATGAGGATAACTAAGTCGCCCACATATCCAGTGACGTAGAAGTGATGGGCCTATCCAATTCAACAAAAGTGGCGACCGCTGACGACCTTGTCTTTGAATGTAAAACCTCCAGTCTTGAGGTTCACCGTACGTGTTGTGAGCATGGTAATCATCCAGTTTCTGAGCACCGCAGGCACCCCTCGCTCCTCAAGGGCACGTTGTATGCTTCGGAAAGTGGTGCGATCGAAAACACCCTCGATGTCGATGAATACACCCAGGGTTGACTGCTTGGCGTCCAACGATTTCTCGATGAACCCAGAAACGCTGCATAGCGTTGAGTCGGTGGATCTGCCCAGGGTGTAGGCATGCTGGCTAGGGTGTAGCGGTCTGTCAGCCAGTGACGTGTCCCGTATAAAAAGTATAAAGAATTATTTAGGTGCAAAGTGCTTCTTGGTGGACTACACAGTGAAACGTGAGAATTTCATGGTCAATTTTTCTCTTTAATGAACCTGCTTCTTTGACTATACATATATAGTCCAGCCAAATTAAAATCAAAACACGTGCATGTTTACAATGCATTCAGTAAATAAATAATTTATGAGACTTAACATAAAAGCAATCATTTTCCGAAACGCATAATTTCCGCGCATAATTTTATTCATAAATGAGCTATGCCGATAGTGTCCATTTCACTATCCCCGCGTCGTCTATTATAAAGGGAGGAAACGGCGATCGATGGAAACAGGAAATTGTTCCAACCACTGCCGTTATTATCTGTTCCGCCCATTGCGTGCATGCATTTCACAATATTAACCATACCACTGCATTTTTTGCAGTACATGTGATCACCCCTTACTTCCGTTTACGTTTATCTTATGGAGATCATAATTGTTGAAAATGGAGACCATAATTGTTGAAAAACTGTGGGTACGTACTAAATACAAAAAGCTTTTGAGATAATTAATTATTATATGATAGAAACGGCCATGGGCGTATCCGGGGGGGTAGTCAACGATTCTGATAAACAATGCTATTCTATTCTATTCTACCAACCAGGCCTTAAGCCGGACACACAGTTCAAACAGTCAGTCAAAACTGAATGTGTGCGGCCAGCTTGATTTTGTAACTGTTTGGTGATCATTCACAACTTTGGACACTATGAACTTCATTTTATCCATTCTTATTTTAATTTCAAATCTTTTTGAGCACAGATTTATTTGTGACTTTCAAAATTTGACTTTCTTTCAAAAGTCGACTGATTCGCACATTTAAATAATTCCATTCTATAGAATCTAGATATTTGAATCTTTAGAATCTAGACTCTAGATGCTTGGGTACTCGAATGATTTCTGCATTCATTTCAATATTGCTTGCTTATGCCTGTATTGGTTAGTAGGACAACAAAAATCAATTTCTTTATCTGTGATTTGCTGGGTAGTTTTCGATGAATCAAGGTTCGCCTTCTAATGATGGTACGGTTGAATGACACTTCTTTTCGTCTAGTTTTTGAGATCGGGCGACGGCGGACGACCCATTCGACCTTTATTTATTTCAATTGTGATTTACTGGGAAAACTCTCCGGACCATTTCACCGAATTGGGACCGGCAACGGAAAGAGCTGATGTGGACAGCGTTAACTGACCACAATACGTCTCACTTTATTTGCGCGTCGGTAAAAAGGCCAGTAATAAGACCGCTCATACATTTCACTGTGCTAGATCGCTGAATACAGCACCAAATGATCCCATGTCGACGTTGATCTCGCTCACGCTTCCCATTTACTCTAAAATAGTTATTTGTTACACTACTTGGATGCTCTATTTTTTCTTTTTGATTAATTTCAGGATAAGTTTCATTCCAAAAAAAAGAGTAATAGTAAGTGAAGTGAAATGGTCGGGATCGATTATTCACCATATACCACCGAGCAAACTGTGTGTACGTTCGATATTTTGTTGTTGCTTTGGTTGGATATAACAGGCCAACTGTATTAGATCGCGACAGATAAACATTGTGCATTAACATTTATGTGGGTTATTTATGGGCCTGAATTATATACTCCAGAATTATCCATTCAGCAAGCACTCGCACGCAAAACAGCGTACGTGGCATCGCGCATCGGTTGTCGTTAAAAGTTTATGGGAACGAAATTTAAATTTGGGACCAAATTTAAATTTTGAGAGCATTCGTAAAGTTTATACCCCTTTAAAAACAACCATAATCGAAAAACCCCTAGTTATTCGATCCTATGATTGACAAGACCCATCCTTCACTTCCGCGCCTTATCAAAATCCCAACGTTTCTACTACCTCGTTGACACATTGAAGCAGTCAGTGGCTGTTGATGTTTATCAAAATTATTTGTCAATGCGCAAGGCTGCGGCTACTATCAGACTGCCTTTATGGACTCTTGTTAGACGCCATAATCGTGTTCACTGACATACATACACACACATATTATCTGAAAATCATTGCAATTCATTCAGGGGGGCACAGAACAGGTATTTTCGCTAAAATTCCTTCAGTCATTCTTTTAATGCCTGTATACGCCATGATATTTTGGAAATGTCAGTATGTATATGATGTCCACAGTGGGACTGCATTTCACACAGAACTTTAGTTTAAAAAACATTTTTGTTTGGTGCTGGTCTGTCGGCTATTCACGACAAAGGAAACTTTTCGTTTAACAACATTGGGAAAGTTTGTTTTATGTTCTCCACTATTAGCAGGAACACAGGAACGCTTCGCAGCACGTGTACGCAACAGGGATTACCTAAACGTTTAACAGTTTGAAAACTGCTCTACTGCAACTTCAATTAGCAAATTTCCAGTGGTTCACAGCGTTTCACGTAGCACAACAACAATATGGGGTCAATGTTGGTTAAAAAATGTTTTCTATATTGGCTCTGTATTAGTTTGTCTACATTTTGAATTAATGGCCCAATATACAAGAAATTATTTACCCAATAATATAGCCACTATTGGCAGCATATTGGCATAACCATGTAATTTATTGGTAGCCTCATTACAAACGATAATCTTTCTAAATTATTGTTGATTATCGTACCGATATTGTTTTGCAATGTTTTATATGTTCCGCTTTTTAAGATTGATATGTACATCAGCAATGTATCAACGTATTCATAATATGTATTATTGTGAAACCACTCTGTATCAACATTACCAATCTTCAATGTCAATTTGAAAGCATGATTGGGCTAAAATTTGTTGGTTATCACAATTTCAATATTTCTGTAAACATAAGAACATATTATAGTCTGAATGTGATAATATTGCGCTAAGACAAAAATATTGGATCAATATAAGCCAATCATACTGTGCTCCTAACAAAATTTATCAACCGTGATCAATCCATGGCATATATTTACTACTATTATAAAACTACGTAAATAACATGAATGCCTTTGAATTTGGCAAAGGGTCAAGAATACAGCCCCTCATGATTGTAAAAATTATCTGCCAAAAAGCAATATTTTTGCTTCGCTTTCGATTCCGAGTCGTTAGTTAATGCAATTTAGATCATGTTTATTCGAATTGAGCTAAATAGCACCGGATAGGCCATACATCTGCCAGAACAAGCGCCTAAATCAACTGCGCCGACCACCACTTGTAAATCCAGTCGATGTAGTGCCGATTAAAAGTGTTTAGTGAATTGTTTTGGGTCTATTATATTTCACGTACCTACCTTCGGATTTTATTGTCAGTCAGCAATTCGGCCGTCAATTTGTTTACCCATCACCAATTTGTATTGTAGCTGTCGTTGCATTTCAGTTAAATGAATAAAATAATAACAAAACAACAGTTTCAGTGTTTCTGTTTGTACACGATGCACTGGTGGTTATTTATATGGTTGGAATAATTAATCAATGAGATGCATGTTTTGACAATTTTCAGTATGGGTTGATAATTTTCAGTAGTCGATTTCGATAATACAGTTTACAATTTAGTTAATACAACTAAAATAACACAGGGGAACATTGATTTTGCGGCATGAGATTTATTAGTCAATTTTAGGTAATTCTGGTCTACTAAATATGAAAATAACAAAATATTTCATAAATTGACTCCACTTTTTGAGATAAAGGCAATCCATTCATATTTTAAACAACATTAACAAAAAGTGCCCAATATATTTATAAGCTTTTATTCAAAGATTTGAAATTAAAATAACGCTATAAATTATCGTTGGCATAAAGTGTTAACCTGCTATGTCCATATTCAACGTAATTTGAAATTATTTACCATTCGAAAGCATGAGGCGTATTACACAATTCTGAAATTAGCAATAAAAGAATTAAAAAACCACAAATTTAAATTAAGAAAACGTTTTGTATGTTGCTTTCTATTGTATTTTTGTTCCGGACGGTCCCTTTCTAAGGTCCAGCAGGAGTCTGCTATTATGTGGCAATATCATCGGCCTTCATATCTTTCCTCCGTTATTTTCATATACTGCTGAAACCGTTGCTCCTGTTCTTCATTGTAATCACTCTGATTGTCAGGAAATTTATCTAACTTGGTACTCATATTAGTTTTTTGTCAACGATTTGTATTGTTAATATTGTTCAGCTTAGTGATTTGCAAAGCTTGTCCATGCTTCCAGTTCAACCAACAAAGTCATGTGATTTGTGGTCTATCAAAGATACCGGCTTCTAATTGTCCTGTATTGAAGCCAGGAAATGATTAACAAATATATTTGGAACAAACATCATTCTTATATAAAGCTTTCACAAACTGTTTGATAAGCCCAAATTTAATATGTAGTGGTGGAACAATTATTTGTTCTCTACTTATCAATGGTTCATGAACGATGTTAGCTTTTCCTACGGTCATATTTATTCTCGACGGTCAGTTTTTCCTATCCCAATGTTCATTTTTTTGCACGACTGTCCCACAGGTAAGAAAAAATAGGGTTATTTAGTGTATCCGTTTTGCTGACCCAGTAAAAAAGCAGCAGCAAGTTGTAGAGTAACATGTTGTATATAAAAAAGTTCGTTCAAAGATTGGTTTTTATAAATAAAGACTTGCTAGCCGCACGAATAGCAAACATATTTTTTTATTGATGTTTAAATTACAATAATTTAACTTATACTATACTTTTGATTGTATCGTCAATTAAAACAAACTAATTATACAACGAGTACTTCATAATCATAGTCTATGAAAATTGATTACACAAACTGATACCGCAGAATTTTTTTTTGTTGCCCTGTGTAATACATATTATTCATAAGTATATTTTAAATAAATCAAATTAACCAAAGAGTTATTTGGGAATATAAAGCTGAAAATAGTTTTTGTAAAAATGTGTTTCCCATTCATTGCCGTTGGAATCTAACAATTTTCAAGTTTTACGCCTATCTCGAAAACTATGGCTCGGATCAACATGAAATTCGCCATTTAACTAAACCGAGTGCACTGATTTCAAAATACATAGAACAAGTGCATATCTCTAATAGTTTCCGAGTAATCTCAAAATTTCCAGTTTATTTATAACAAAAAAAAAAATAAGCGAATTCATAACTGTAACGTCATAATGGTACAACGTAGGTATATGAAACCCTATATGTTTTCGGTGTACTCATCGAGTACACTATTTTTCTGTGACGAGTTCATACCTCTACGATCAACGGTTCAAAAGTTTGCTTTTTTTTCGACAAAAAAAAAAGTTGAGCTGATTTTAAAAATGGTACATATTGGGTTTCATATAACGCTTTTTACTCGCAAATTGTATATCTTAGAGCAACGAGGTCTTCAAAAATGTATTCCTGGAATATGTAATACCGTTGGAATTAGTTATTTCGAGCCATTAGATCGGACACAGTTTTTTTACGAAAGGAGAAAATTTCGTAAAATAGCTATTTTGACAAATTTTCTAACTTCATAACGTCCGAACCGTTTAAGGTAAACAAAATCCGATATCACCGTTGAATATCAGCGCGAAAAACTGCATTAAGACCATATGGTTGACTTTTCATCGACATTTTTTAACCTACATCAACTTGCACTCTTATCTCGAAAACTAGCTACGTATCGGATCGACAATGTATATAATTTTCAATATTTCACTAAACGGGTGATTACAAATTCGCATAGCCCATAGAACAAGTGCCATCTCTAATAGTTTCCAAGTTTTGTCAAAATTTCGATTTTATTTATAACCAAAAAATAAGCGAATTCAGAGCTGTAACGTCATAATAGTACAACGTAAGTATATGAAACCATTTTTATTTTTGATGTACTCGTCAAGATCTTTCTTTTCGTGGCGCGCTTACGCCTCTTTTTGCGTGATAAAGTGTTATAAAGCGGCCGTGCTTATGTGTTGGACTGGGCTGATTTGAAAAATTGTTTGCACATAGCGCCTTTTTTCATAGATTTTTTTTCGCGTTTCACTCCCGAACGGTACATCTTAGTGCAACGGGATCTCTCGCATTAGAACCATATACATTTCTGTTGTACTCGTCGAGATCTATCTTTTGATGGCCAGTTCAGGCTCCTACGACCACAGTGTGAAAAATGACCGATCTAGAGAGACAATAAATCAAAATTCCAACTTAACAATTTTTAGGAAATAAAATTAAAAATTCAAAGCGAGATATCTGACCATATTGGCATCACATAAAAAAGTAGTTCTGAGTAACTAGTTTTACTGGTGGAGGTACATGAAGTTATGCGTTGGAATAAGTCGCAGTACTATTTTGATGTATTACCAATGCGAGTGAATTAAAACTCTACCGTGAAAAGTGTTGTTTTGAAAATTATGATGCCGTTTTCTGAAGGTTTGTATTAGAGTACATAAATGTTTGTTATTAAGATGATTGTTGCTGTAACAGATATTTTCAATGTAGAATATAGTTGTCGCGCTGTAATATTTGTTTTAATAGTTTACTCAATACTCATTATTATTATTGCAAACAACAAATTAAAGATGGGTAATGTTCGTAACAGCAATTATTTTTTTTTGTAGATGCATGTTTAAACATATCTCGCAGAAACTTGTTCAAAATATGGAAATCAATTCCAACCAATGCTCGTAGTGTCAAAATAATCTCTTTTTACAAAATTCGTGACTAAAATTATAATAAGAAATCAGTAAAAAGAACACCACTAGTTTGTCAAGTAAAATTAAAAAGCGAAGAGAACAAGCAGGCAAGCGTACAAATCAATTTTTTAAAAATAACTCTACGTGGCTGGAGGGTATAATTTGATTTTCCAAAACATCTGATATTCAAGATGGTCGTAGCAATGAATCGTATCCTAGTAGAGGACGACCCAGTAAAGCTTTTCTTTGATACTGAAGCATAAAAACTCAGCGAAAGAAATTCAAGGCATTTTAGAACATAGATAACATGCAGAGATATTGTTTGCTGGTGAAATGAGCTTGCGATCTGCTGAAAAAGCGATGGAGCCAAAATCATCAAGGAGCTAGCCGCAGGATCACCTGAACCAGCAACCCGAATAAAAAAATTAACAACCGCAAGGTCCGTGCTAAAACACCATATTTGAAGAAAGAGAAGCTAGCATATTATTTGGATGCCAAACATACGGTACACAGTTCCAATTTGACCCAATCTCAGGCAAAACAGAGAAACTATGATCTATATCCAATCTACTACCGTGTCTGTGAAGCTAAGAAAGAATGTATACCATCGAATATAACAATAACTGAAAACGGAGCGGAAGTAAAGTTGCAGGATCTTCTAAATCATACTATGCAAAGAATATTTTAAGCACCACGAAACGTTGTAGATTATTTCTTAGAAACTTACAGAAATGTACCACTGACATTAATTTATAAATAGGGTTGTGGCGGTAGTGGTGGTCATAGTAGGTATAAGCAACGAACGGACATAGTTTCTGTGGTCCCTATAAGATTGGTTGCAACGGTTAATAATAAAACAGTAATTATCTGGCAAAATCCCTAACCTGGTTCTCCTATATATTGTCGTCCTATTAAATTCTGCTTTTAAAAGGCAACGTCAGAGTTTATGAAAGAGGAAACAAGAAAAGTAGAAGAACAAATTTCTTTCTCCTGCGACAATACAAGTAGAGAAAAACTTAGTATCGATTAATCATCATGAACTGATGACTATGGTAGACGGAAAAGTTTGTAATTCTCTGTTGAAAACATCTTCATAGAGATAGTAACATGCATTCTTGCAACAGATACAGCATATAATTTTGAAATTTCAAATCATTACGCATGGATTTGCACATTACAATGTTTATTAAACATATCATAGACATTAGAAATTAAAAAATGACAGAGTCGGCTATACTAATGACGGCAACACTGCCAGGAGGTTTTTTGCTAACTCGAAAATTGCTGATATTACAGGACTAAATGATGATTTAATCCACCGTCTTCATGTGATATTACAAACTATTTCCTGCTTATTTGATATTGATAATAAGAAACTTGATATGTATGTTAAGTTCACGAGGAAATTATACATGGAAACTCCTTGTTCATGGACCGGCGGTAATTAATAACTGTATTTTGTCAATAGGCCAAATGACTGAAAAGGCACAAAAAGCTTGAAATAAAGATGTTAGATATTACAGACAGCAGACTACCAGAAAAATTGCTCAAACTGCCACCAATAGAGATCTCATTGACATTGCATCAGATCCATATATATCAACATTAAGAAGTAAACATAAAAACATAACGACACCTGCTGCTTTATGCTTTGATGTGCTACATTTATTGTCAAATCCTTCTAAAATATCCGATAATCAAACAAACAAAAGTTTGGAAGCAGATAATCTTAGTGATATGGAATAAAAAAAAACATCTACAGCTAACAATACTAAAACCTAAAAATTATAAAAAGCAAAACCACAGACACTCTCGTTTTTTTTTGGCAGGGAACAAAAACCCTGCCAAAAAACCAAAACGGTGGTTCCGTGTGCTAACATGATGCGAAGCGCGCATTAAAGACCTCTTACTGGGGGTTGGAATTCCCTCAGTTTGACAAAATTCCTGGGTTTGTGTAGCCTGTCTCCAGCTTCGGTGATTCGCCAAATTTGCTGAAATAGGCCGACGTCAAATTTAATAATCGAGATTAAAAAAAAAATTATTTACAACGTATTGGCTTTGCTACGTTCAGATTTATTGCCCCACTGCATCGGTCATTTTTCACAAAATTCAACGGTTTAAAACTTCGATTATATCTACCTAAGACGATTTTTTTCAGAGAAACGAGGTCTTCAAAAATGGATGTCGGGCGATTAGATCGGACACACTTCGCTCTGAAAGGAGAAATTGTAGTATAAAAACCGTTTCAGATAGAGAAAGTCCTATTGTAGTTTCTGCATGATGTAGTAAAAATTTCACCGAATTTATTCAATTTTTGAGAGAACCCCGAACTGTTGGGTCCTTTAGTATGTCGCGGTGGACTTTTGGGATGCGCATCGACCATCGACAGACGCATGCTCGCGATGCTCGATCTGTGCCAACAGTGTGCGGTCGTACTGCGTGGCGTGAACATGCCAACCAAGCCCCGTTGTCAGTATTGCTCGGCTAAAGACGCGAAACACGATGCCGGGCTCGATTCCGGGTCACGCGAATCTTTAAAAACATCATAGAATAACAAAGCTTAAAAAAAAAAAAATTCAACATCTTGAACACGAAGCAACAACAAATACAACAAATATTCCCGCTACCATGTATATTGATAAATTAGGAGTTAATATTAATAATAGTATTCATCATAGTTTCGTGTTATTTTTTATTTAAATTTTGTCGCCGATTTCGGATCGGGTAGTTTCGGTTGAAACGGGTATTGTACATAGTGTGTCATTAGAGGGACCAATCTCTAAACATTAATTAACTAACTAACAGAAGAAAAAATGTGTACAACATTCTAACCAATATTCTTCCATATATATTAATAAATTAGTGCCTAAGGATTTGTAGAGATGGCTAATTTAAGCCTTCGTTTCTCCTTGGAAGACCTGATGCTATTGGAAAGCATGAACAGCACCAATGGAAGTGCTACAAATGGGTCCATTTCTAATAACTCGATTACTCCAATTATATCACCGTATCCAAGTGGGTATGCAATGCCACAGATAGTTTTAGCGTCAATAGTTGTAACCATGCTGATGATTGTGGTGGTTGTTGGTAATATGCTGGTCATAATAGCCATAACCACTGAGAAAGCTCTCAAAAACATTCAGAATTGGTTCATCGCCTCTCTGGCCGTTTCGGACTTTTTTCTTGGCCTTGTGATTATGCCGTTTTCGCTGGCTAACGAACTCATGGGTTACTGGATTTTCGGACCCTGGTGGTGTGATGTGCATTCAGCGATGGACGTTCTGCTAAGTACGGCTTCAATTATGAACCTGTGTTTAATCTCGCTGGACAGGTATTGGAGCATCACTCAAGCAATAGAATATTTGAAGAAGAGGACTCCAGCTAGGGCTATTCTCATGATAGCGGCTGTATGGGTACTGTCTGCATTGATCTGCATTCCTCCACTTCTCGGCTGGAAGGTTGCCAGACCACCTGACGAACAGTTTCCGAAATGCCAGGTACGATCTTGAATTTATGACCAAACTCACCACACCGGAAAAATTGTTTCGTAGCCAATTATGCAATAAAAACTTCCTTATTTCGACATATCTTTTCCATGATTTGGTACATTTGCACGAAAAAATGCACTATTTTAAAATCGGTTTTTGTAATTTCATTTGAAATCATTTTTTTTTTATTAGCGTTACTGAATATAATCTTTCAAGAGCCTTTGTCTAGTTGTAGATAATTACATTTTGTTCATATCATATTATAATCACCTGATAGTAATTATTTTTAATCGTAATACATAAAAAAACTAAAAGAGAAACAAACAAAATAAACAAAATTAATACCAGAAAAGAAAAGTCTCCCATCATTGCCATCATTTTTCATGAATCGGTTTTGACAAAAATAAGTTTCAAAAACACTGTTTAAACACATTTATTACATTAGCAGTACTGCCAGTTCATGTAGATCATTTTGTTCGAGGTTTTCCTACAGCAATTTTTTACCAAATCATGAATATTAATATTCTTTAAAATATCAGCTTCCATACATAATAGAGGTAGACTCGCAAGTCTTGTGCCATGGTTGTTCTAGTATGGTTTTTAATCAATTATACGTATGGAAATGGACGTTCTGAACAACTGAACGTTACAACAATTGGTTATTATTATCAATGTTAAAATTATTCGGTATGCCGTATCATATAACATTTGGAAACGCACATTCAATATTATCTTCAACAATTAATTTCTGCATGACTAAACTTGTTGATTGTTGATTCTTTCATCCCGCTAAACGTGTGTGCACGTACGAATAGAACTGTTCAAGCTCAGCTGCACAATTGACCAACAAACGGGGTTTTTGCAACACTTAATAGATTTTTTTGCAACACGTAATTTCCATCTTCATACTGTTGCATATTACTTATCATTTTCGCGTCTAGTTTCCAATTTCAACTCATTTTGCCTATGATTACTTACAATTTGCTATTAATATGAGACACACCGCAATTTTATGAAATAATATTTTATATATTTTGCATTAAATATGCGCACCTGTCTTCGCACACACTGTAGTACAGTAGCTGAATTGCCTGGACGTTGGTATGCTGGACGAGTCTGTCCTGATGTTGGCAATCACAAGTGAAAACCCAAACATTAGTTCTTGTACCAGTCGAAGTCGAATTTCTGACTAGAAAGTAATTTTTTCAATATAACAACAATCTAAACAATATTTGTTTGTCGTTTATACCGCTGTGTATTTAACATATTGAAGTGAAAAAATGGGTCCTTCGGGAAACTTGTACTTCACAAGTGTTTCGGAGAGATGGCGTTGCTGTTTGATATACGCGGCGTAAAAAATTCAGACATGATTTGTGCCAGTAGTGCCCTTTAACCTACTTCTCGCAGCAGACTTTTTTCTGTAGCCCCTTATCCGTTAATTTGAAAATTTTCGGGGTGGCAATAAATCGTAAAGTTGACAAAATAGAACGTTTAATTTTAATATGTATAACATATAAATAATAACATTAATATCTATTAAACGTATAAGAAACTGTCTTGAAATTGTCATTGAATGTGGCATTGCTCTGTATTAAGTGAAATGTACAAATAATAACAACAATACAAACATTAAATGACTCATAGTGATATAATTAAGTATTTTTTTGGTAAATTCCTTCATTGGATGTAATTATATGATGTTTCTTAAACGTTTGTAGAAAATTAAATTTGTTAAAAGCTAATTGGGTTATGTTTGAAATTTTGCAACTGCATATGGTAAAATTGCAATTCAATTTTTGAGGAGCCTGCATAAGCTAGACCGATAAATCTAACGACATTTTATTTCATAATATCAGAGCAGCATCTGTACCGATTTTTAACTTTTTACCTTGAACGGTGGCTGAGAAATGAATGAGAATTAACAACATAGTGATAATAACAGTGATAATTGTTAGTAAAACTTTAGAATTTAAAATAACCAAATACGACAAGCACCGGGCATCAACAATCCTGATCAAAGTTAAAATTATAATACCTAGAAGCAATTTTTTTAGAAAATATTTGGGGTGGCCCTCACCCAACTTTCCGACTAAATCGTTGGCACAATGAAGTGCCTAAACACATTTACAATTATTTAATTTAGTAAAGCCAGAGCCACCTCTGGACGCTACCTAACGTCAGTTTCAGTGACAGAAATACATTTGTCATACTGACATTTGATGTTATGTAATGTCAGTGGCACTAACGTTTGTCAAAATCTGACAATTTGCAATACAACCACGAAGACTGTGGATACTGTCAAACTGCTTCTAGAAACTCTTATAGCACCTAAACCGTTCATCCCACTGATCTGCAAATTTGTATACATATTTAAAGTCATTGGATGGTGAGCTGATATCAGTTTGGCCAAAATCGGATAAATCCCTTAAAAAACGCTTGTAACATTTGCCACTTCCGGTTGTCAGATTGTCACCAAAAACAATCCAGTTCGTCCCACGGTAATTCTAAATACATTTGCGAAATTTCAGTCCGATCCGTTGTTCCGTTTGGGCGCAATGGTGTTTACAGACATACATACATATGTACCCACATACATACATTTTCCAGAAATCATTGCAATCGATTCAGGGGACCCAAAACGTGTATTTCCGCTAAAATCCCGAAATTGTTTGTTACGTCGATTACAATACTTTCCTTCTAGGATACTAGTCGAAAACTAAAAATGAACAGCACAGAAAAGAAATATTATGTGGTGTGTTCAGGACAGTCCACACCGTATGGAAAACATTTATATTAATCATTTCTTAGAAAATTAGATAGCGATAGTTCTCCAGAATACTGATAAAATCAAGAATACCACAAAAAAATCTATTTTAAGTTCTCATTATTTGAGTTTTGTAATGGCTAGTGATTCGAAATGATTCTCCTTAAACGATTTCTTAGATATTTGTTTAAATTTCCCATAATACGCGCGATTTTGGTAGCGTTTCCAGTGCTTGTTTAAAATCAGCGCAGAAAATACCGTTTTCTACGCAACACAGGTAAACCATAAAAATTTGCATTAAATATCGAAATGCGTGGAGTATACACACCAATAGCAATTTCGTGACTCTGTTACGCTTTCCCTTCCGATTCGCCAGTTTTTTTGAGGTGTATACCATACAAATACGTGAACAGCTGATAAATTAGTGTTATCAGCACACCCACAATCACAAATAATAAGTCAGTGGAAGCTATATTACTTACATATGTTGCGTATTGCATGATATTTTCATATTTACTGGGTGAAAAATCATAAGCGCCCCAAGAAAATGGTATTTTTTGCCATGATTTTAAAGAAGCGCTAAAAACACTATCGAAATCGCGAGTATTATAGGAAATTTAGACAAATATCTAAGAAACCGTTTAAGGACTATCATTTCAAATCTCTAACCGCTACAAAACTGTTCATTCTAACTGTTATTTCTAAGCAATATTTGCAAATAGAATTTTTCGGTGATATTAATATTCCGATATTTGTAAGATCTCTTGGTGGTATTTTTGATTTCAACTTTCATAAAGAATAAAATTTTCTGACAAATGGATAATAAAAAATAATCCCATATAATCCCATAAGTTTCCTGGACACACCGTATAATATACTTTCAACATCAATGTGGATGAAGTTTTTAAAGGAAAATCTTTCGAAACGAAGAATAATCTATTCCCGCAGATTTCGCGATAGTAAACAAAACTAAAAATACATAATGTCTAGGCACACGTAGTGTATACACATATTTTAATTTCTAATTTTAAAGCTGATGTTGTGTAGATACTTAGGTTTTGATAATTAGCTCAAATAAAAATTGCAAAATTGTCCCTAATTTATTAAATGGCTTAGAAAATTTATTGTTGAACTTAAAACTTGTTCAACTAAAAAGTGGCTACAAAATTAGAGCTGAAGGTGAAATATTCACCTTCAAAATAGATAAAGATGATTTTTTGTTGTCGTGATTAAATAGTTGCGTATGCGCGCCACTTCATTACAGTCGTGTGTTTCATTTCGTTGACTTTTTTGTTGCCGCAACTAAATTGACAGTGCACAGTAGTAATAAACACATCCCGATGAAATGAAACAAATATTTCAATGCCAACATTCCCTGTGACGTGTTTATTTGTGAAACCGGCGATACCATCGTAGAATGCAAATTGAAATTACCTTGTATTGCAAAATCACCCGCATAACAAGTTTTTTTTAGAGTACGTTGATAATATATACGATATAATTTCAAATGACGGACGGGAAAAGGTAATTATTTAGTACAGTTGCAAAACTGTGTTGCAATAAATTATATTTTGACAAACAAGAGGAAATATAATAGCCAAATAATTAAAAATACATTAAATGCACTATCAACCGAAATTATTGCAAATATTGTAATTTATCTAATTTAAATACAGCAATTAATTTGGTTAACATGCATTATGACAGTGGAGTACATTAAGAACAGTACGATGATTCAAATTTATTGTGAATTATCACCAACTCTCACCAAAATTTCAAGATTATCGCAGACTGGAGACATTATACTCGTACATATTTCAATACTGTCAATTACATAAAAAGACATTTTTGAAAAGTTTTTTTGAAGCTCGTTTTGAACAGTTTAGGTTAATGAAAAGACAGCAAATTTATAATTGTCTTTGACCCGCTCAAGTTTTTTTTTTGCCAGAATTCCTTTTGGAGATATTTCAGGCGTTCCAGACTTTCTTCCAAACTGTATACTGGCCTAGATCAGCTTTTATGCGGCGAAATAGTTAAATTCAAGTTGGAATGAACCCCAGCGGGTCGGAGAGCGAGAAATATTTATCGCAAATGGGTATTAATATCTGTAAGAATGCTTAACTCCGCTTTCCACTTCACTCGATAACGGAGTACATTGCCGTGGATAAATGTACAAAGAAAATAGAACGAGATAAAATGAGAGCCACAGAGGAATGTATATGTACACTTCGCCGTTCGTTTGCCACCCCCTTCATCTACCACAACCACTATAACTCTGTCGGTCTTCTTATTACTTCCCCGAGCTGTGACGTTGAGAAAATTGGATTGTTCCAATTTTTATATTTTGAATTTTGAACGATAGAAATATAAAATGACAAAATTTTTCTCGATATCTAGGTCAAGCATGCGTATCTAAGCTTGGGAATCTTAAAGTTTGTTTAGATATCATCATATGTTTGTTTTTGTGCAGCAAGAATTTGTATAACTTTGGTTACGTTAGTTCTGGTGCTCTATTTTTGACCTCCCGCGAATTCAAGCTCACTCGCATTCGTGTTATTGCGAATGGTTGGTATTCTTCACCAATCGCTATCGAAACGCTTATTCTCGTTCGCGAGCGCTGTGAACGTGCGATTTCCATTGTGCATATATTTTTAACAGAAATGTCTTATCAGACATAAAAATTTCAGACATAAATGCTAAAACATAAGACATAATTTTGATCTGGCAAAACTAGAAGAAGTAAACGAAAGCTTATACTTTAATTAATGTAAGAACTAATGGGCAATGGCATAGGATTATTAGTAGCTGAGATACATTCCCAAGAAGTTTGGTAAATTAGCAAGAAGTTGATTTTCTTTTACCAATTCAATCTTATTCTTGGGCCCTAATTGTGAATTGTACGATCAGGCAAAACTAGTGGGGAATGCGCTTTGCAATGATATATCATTCGTTGAAATCGGTTAAGAAATAATAGTTGTGAAAAACTGTTGTGGCTGGCATATGGTGGCCATTCAGAACACTAATTTTTCAATAATTTATCTTGGAGAGAAGTTGGCACAATTTTGATCGGGCAAAACTATGGGGTGTACTTGAAGGCTTGTACTTTCCAGTAATGCAAAGATCGTTGAGACAAATTGTGTAATAACTGACATATGTTACCGGGAATTTTGGCAAAATTGTGAGAAATTCAACCTTCTTTTTAATTTTTTGGGCCCTAATTGTCATTTTCTCGATCGGGAAAAACTAGCGGAGATTTAGGGCGTTATGCGATTTCCAATTATGTATATTCATTAAAATTGATTGAGAAAAACCTCATAACACAGTATTCGGCATTCGCATTTTTACTTTCCGACTCCTAGAAGGAAAGTATTGTAATCGACGGAAAAAAAAATTTGAGATTTTAGCGGAAATACGTGTTTTGGGGTCCCCTGAACCGATTGCAATGATTTCTGGAAAATGTATGTGTGTATGTGTGTATGTGTGTACGTATGTCCGTGAACACGATAGCGCCCAAATGGAACAACGGTTCGAGCTGAAATTTGGCATACATATTTAGAATCACCAGGGGACGAACTGGATTGTTTTTGGTGACAATCTGACAACCGGAAGTGGCAGTTGTCAAATACATTTTCTTAGTGATTCATCCGATTTGGACCAAACTGACACCACCTCATTCTGCAGTGACATTAAATATGTATACAAATTTACAGATCAATGGGATGAGCGGTGTAGGCACTATAAGAGTTTATACCTATCGGGCGCCTTCGGTTTGTGTCGTGATGAAGGGCTCATGGATGGCTCACTGTATGTGTCAGCATTTATGCAGCCACATGTTTTCGGCTCGCGATCGAAGAATAAATAAACATCTCGCAGAAAAATACAGATACGTGACAGTATAATATTATGGTTATTTGTATCGAAAGGTGCCTTGTGTTATGATCTAATAGTAGTATTATTATCTTACGGACATACGTTTAAATGTCAACATTGTAGTCGGAAAGTTGGGTGAGGGCCACCCCAGATATTTATACTTGACATTCAGGTCGATACTTGATATTTGATACATGATATTTCGATACTAGACACCAAATACTCGTTTCGATGCTAGATGTTTGATACCCGTTTCTATACTTGATATGTCATACATGTTTAATAACTGGATCATTGAGTGTTGTCCATATTAGTACATTATCAACAAAATGTGTTGTAAAATACTTTCTTCCATATTATCGAACAAAAAAGGGATTGCCTCCTTTGAACGCTCAAACACAAATAAAAAACAAAAAAAAAGAAGAAACTGAGTTGATATTTTGTTGGTCTGGTGGAACCCCACCCTAATGCTTTTTAACTCGATAACTTGTCTATCGGCAGAACCATTTCGTAAGGTACACAGTTTGCAGTTCTAATCGAAGCCAAGATAAATATTTTTCCAATAGACCGTGGTCGGATGTGTAAACGTTCCAAATATTCTATATTCCTGTCGCACGTCGGTGTCCAGTAATTCAATAAAACTTCCCGAAATAGGTTGTTTTACTTTTTCTTATATCGCCGATGTCCTTCGTTCTCCTCGCCCACTATTTGGGACAAGGGAAAAACTTTGGGACTCGCACATACCATGCTTATAATAGAATACCAGCGGCTGGGTAAAGGGGCCAAGGGAGGTTGGGCAAAGTGGGCCGCCGCTTATACCATCTACGTGCCGCGACGCGAGACGTGAGCTATTTTGCATCCGACACTACCCTCAAAACTGGAGCTATGAGAGCAGCAGGCGAAGAGCAAGGGGGTCTACGAAAGACAGATAGATTTTTATATTCGAGCATGCAAATGTGTACTGACGGTTCCAGAGGTAATGTGAAGGCGTGATGTACTAAAGGGCACGTGATAAAGAATACAGCTCCTTGATACTCCAACTCGTATCCGTTGTACTGGCTCACGTAGGTTCTGCAAGTATATTACGTTATTTTACCTTATTCCCCACTTAGTATAGAACTATCTTGGAATATTAAAATGGATAATAAGTTTACCACTACATGTTAAAGAAACATTTCTCTTACTTCTCTTACTTCAAATTTGAAATCATAAGTTATGGCCATCTTTTCGGAAGTTGCTTTCAGCGCCAGCATGTGGCGGCTACATAATGCCACGGTCACACTAGGATGTTTTTTGCTGGTGCTGCTAGCAGCAACAGCAGCCAGCCGCTATCACCAGTCACATTACTCTGTTTACCAGTAAAAATACCGCTGCCTCTGGTGGCTACTACCAGCAAGCCTCAGTTCAAACTACAAGATCAACTCTTTCTGGTGCTATTTATATGTCACTAGGTAGTAGGTACATACAACAGTGAAACAGTGTATTGTCTTTTGTCAGGTGAAGGCGTCGCAACCGTAAAATATTTCATATTTGATACCAATTTGTGGAGTTTTGTTGACTAACTGTCTTGAACCTACTTACATTTTGTAAGCACTGTATACGAGTGTAAATAACATAAGCAAGGCCATGATGACAATAAAATTAGAAATTGTATATTTTTGAAGTATTTAGCTGAAAAGTCAATGGCTCTACTACAATGACCTAATTATTTACAAAATTACTTTAATTATTAAATCATTATTTCAATTATAATTAATTAAATTATATATTTTCATAAAAAATCTCTTTCAGGTCTTCAATTGTTTCCCAGTATAATTCTAAATAACAAATTGTTCAAAAGTTGTTGCTTTTGCTTTTTTTAATGTTTTATTTATATTAACTTCAAACACAAAAGTAATTCAATCAGTTGTCCGTTTTATTTATTAATTAAAAGATAGTATACAATTGATTATATATAAAATCCGATATATTTTACAAAATATATTAGTATATATGCATTTCTACTTCAAATACACAGCAACTTATAAAAATTACGTAATATTTGCACTGTATGCATAAATAAGCACAATCCAGTTTATTCAATTTTGAAGAAATATTTGAGTATATTATTTAAAATAAAAATTATAAATCACATATTTATAATTTTATATTATTAGTTATACATTTAACAAAAGTAATGACTTGTTGCTTTAAATTATTTATTATAATCGATGGTTGGTATTTTCTACAATACCCACATTTGTCCTGAGCCAGCAGCGCAAACTCTAAGTAGCGGCTAATGAAAGTTCAACATGTTCAACTTTACAAGCAACAGCAAAAACCATTCGCCGGCATGCAAAAATAGCAGCTGATGAGTGGTCACACTATGCTGGTTGACAGCGGCTAATAATCTACAGTAAGAAGCAAATACTAAAACAGCGTAGTGTGACCACCCCATATTTTGCATTCCAATCAACGCTGCAGCATAACTTTTTGGCCGGCGACTATTCATTATGTGATCAGTATTTTAACAACTATATCGCTTGAAGCCCTCTTTATATATTGGGAGAATAAATGCCAAAAATACATAATTTCCTGAGTTAATATTCATTATGGTTGCTGTAAAAGTTAAACAAGCGCTTCTGGTCTGGCTGCTGCTAAACCCACTCGCCAACTGGTAAAAGCGCTGCTGTTAGCAGCATAACTGCTCACTTTCCTTCATAGCACAGGATACGACGTTTGGTCTCTTGCCTAAGGTGATCAGAATTTCATTGCGACAAATCGGCACAAAGCGTCAGGATTTTAAGTCAAAACATAAAAAGTTTGAACATAATTTGGATTAGGATCAATGCGAAAAATTTGTTAAAATGAAACATCGCTGTATAGACGTATTATTGAATTTTTGTGTACAGTCTTATTTAAATAAATCCTTTCTAGTAATTAAATTTAACATTCGTGACCTGAGATAATTTTATCTAATTAAAAATGTGTGAAAATTATTATTTTCAATAATGGAAGTCACCTTACTCTGGCCAACATAGCAAAATCGCTATTTGAGAACATTATTTACACATCTATTAGTAGAAAGAACTCGGGCAGCAAAATAGTGCTATATTCGGGTTTTTAGTCTGCAAAAAGATGGGAAATGTAGATGAAAGAAAGAGGACACACAGAAACTAAAAACTATAAATTTCGTCGGGTTCAGACAAACAGTCGCCCCATAATTCACTAACCAATACTAGCCGTTCCACTGCCCTTGTGTTGTGTACATCCGTTGTAAAACTTGAACGCCAAATGTATATTAAGTTGGATTGGAAAAACACCGTTTTATTGCCCCCAACTGAACTATCGAACGCCACTGTTCGCTATTTAAATTTTTGCTCTACATCGGTCTTACTTAACCAATACTTCGGTTATCCCTTCTGGTATTCATAGCATAACCAACAACAATAAAAAATGTCGAGAATTCGCAGCCTCCCTGACCAGACATCATAGGGATTGCAATCCTGTCTATCAGAAAGAGTTAAGGATTTTTACCAGAAATAACTTCTTTTGAAGATATTTCAGTAAAACATATAATAGTTTCATGGAATTATTATGTAGCGTCAGTACAGTGTACAGACGAGCTCTCTAATTTAAATGTATATTGCTTTAGATTCCCCTTTAATAAAGTTCGGTATTCGTTGCCTTAAAATGTTTAAATTTCGTGGCGAATGATACCATCCTTTATGGCATTCATATTCCGTTAGAATTGCTATTCTCCAGGAAACAATTTGCATGCTAAAAGACTGTGATCTTTAATTAATTTATTGGTTTTGGTTTTACGACGTAGAAGTGAATATTTACTTTCGAATTTTGCAATTATGATTTTGTAATGTTGCTGAATGTAATGTTGAAATAGGTTGTCATATTATTGACAACAGCAATGCTAGGCAGCATGGAATAAATTGGCATTTGACATTAAAACCCAGATCGTCAATAAATTCAATCGCTGTACAGTGGGACCAGAATCAATAATGCAAAACTAATAAAATTATTCACGGCAATCCGATTCGATGTATGGGCAAAATATTAATAAGTTCATGCAAAATGCGTCACGTGAATGATGTATTGCTCAAGCCATCGATGTTTGCGTTCCGAATTTGGAGCCATATATCATATATCTAAATTTATTTCAAAAGATATCTTTGCTTGATATATTATATGGTATATATACGGTCACCGGAAGCCGACATAAACTTTGTTATTTTTAAATGGAATAATATATTTTTTATATCAAATTTGAGTTCAGCGTATGAAAATACAACGATTTTTATCAGGGTTTTCTGTACCCAAATGTCACCGTTTTTTAGTTATTTTGATTTTTCATTTTTATTGTTTTCGGTGTGAATGTTAATGTTGAATATCTCGGTTACGTCTATTACAGCTAACACATTCATATTTGGTAGCCATTGTTTTTTCTATCAATCAATATGTTCCCTATACGTATTCTCTGTAGTTCTTGAGATATGACAATTTTTTTCCGAAATCCATTAAAATTTATGTGACGTTGACATTTGATTGAGATTTCGAATCCATTATTATCGTTTATTTAAACGAAACACAAGCTATTCAAATTGTGATATTTTAAAAATATTTCTTATTTATGAAACGTAATACAAAATTGTGGAAACCACTTGACAGTTGACATACATCTAAAGTCAGAAACCTAGGCGTACCGCCATCATGCCTGAGTGTGGCCTAGCGATAAGACGTTGGCGTTGCACTCAGGGGGTCTCCGGTTCGAGCCCGGGGACCTGTTTCCAGGGTGAGGTTTTCTGTGGTTTTCCTTACTCCTTGGCGAATGCTGGGAGCCAAAGATCTTAAGACGTTCCACAGGCGCGGGCGATAATAATAATACTCTGGCCTGCCGATGCCCCCTGTAATTGGCGAAAGCTGTTGGGGGATGTTAAGGCTTGGATTATTATTATTATTGATTATTATTCTATTTAAAAAAGTAGATAAAACTTTTTATGCGATGGAATAAAAGTGGATGATTAATTTCAATCAATACTTATAATACTGTTATTTTATAAATATTCTAGGTCTCTCTCATTTTGTTCTAAACATTTAAGTATTATTTCTTGAACTTCGATGGTCGTATCTCTTCGTACTTCTTTGCGCTCAAGACCGTTAATAGTTCTCACTACGGTTTAAGAGGTCCTGACGAGTGTTTACAGGTGTAGAGTACACCCCGGTTTTACTTGACCCCAGAAATAAAAGTCCTAATACGTCAAATCTGGGGAACGTGATAACCACCGCCAGGGTTCTCTATTCCCGATCCACCCATCGTCGAACATCAGATCCAATTCCATAGAAACGTCATGTGGTGGATGCGCCGGGGCACTATCCAATTGATAGCAGCTAATACATTTACTAAAAAAATTAAGAATGACGTCATCTCTGCGAAATAGCTGACGTCATAGATGAAATTTTTACGTCATAAGGAAGCTATTTAAAAACTAAAATGTACGTGTCCCAATGCTTTTCCCGAAAAAAATAAATAACGCAATTATGAATTTTGTTCCAAACTTTATCATCAGTCTGTATACTCGTAAGAACCATAAAGTTAAGTTCGTCGCTTCTATAAGCTTTGCAGTTGTGTCAGTACTGTGTTTATTGTTCTGGTTTCAAAGGCATAATGTTAACATCGTTACTGCATATTAGTAGTGCTACAACTGCAATGCACTTTGAGATATGTCATATAATGCTAGGGCATACCGAAACTGAGCTTGGTACCTCACGAAACAGGGTTAACAATTCTCTTTGTATTTCATAACGCCCCAGAAATTTCAGAGATTGTTTACACATTGCTTGAGTCTAAAATAACGATAATGAATGCCTTTCATACATGTGAAATAGTCTATAGTACCCCTTGTTTAACACATTTGATGAAAAAATAAATTTAAATAATATATAGCCAGAGATTTGACATGTTTTCCTTCTGGAGAACAATATGTCTTCCTCCAGGACATTAAGTCTAGTACAGTAATTCCGTACAGATCAAACCGTCCATAAGGAAATCCCGGAATATAAATCAATCCAGCGTGTGTATTGACTGGGTAACGTTGAAAAATCCGCTTTAATTTGAAAAGGGGACCGATTTTAGCCGACGAGATAGGTATTCGGCAAGTCCTAACACCGATAAATTACTTAGACGTCACGACCTAAACCCCCGGTCAATTTTACCAGACAAAGAACAGCACCAGCAACGCGCTAATAAGGCAAGGGAAGATACGAATTTGTTATTCGAAAATTTGAATTTAAAATGTGCCGTGGACGGATCAGAAATGTAGTCAAGAAGTCGCCTCCTATCTCACAGAATTGGCTGTGATGTTTGGCTACAAAGGAAAATATTACTGATTCCACCTTTGATGTCAGTACATCTAACGGATAGGTATTTTCGATAAGCTATATTGCATTGTACAATATAAGTACAGTAGACGAAGAATAAAGATGAAATGAAAAAGTGGTACATGAGAAAATCTAAAAATTTTTATTAGTGCACAAGAATGTAGTGTCTCCTGTCGATGATTTTTTATTTCAAATTTTAATTCCAAAAATCAATCAATGTTTATCAGATTTTCCCATACCTAAACGTCACCCATTTATTATATATATGCTTATATTCTACTTATACAAGTGGTGATAAAGTTCGGAACAAAATTCATAATATCGTTATTTAATGTTTAAAGACATTTTAAAGTATTAGTATTAAAGACATTTTATTAATCGTTAATTGTCATGATGGCTTAGTTGCTTAGAAGTTCGGACCTGCAAGTTCTGGTTCAAAATCATCCTGTTGTTGAAAGTTGGAAATAGCATACCATCGTATTTTCGCTAACAATTAGAAATATATTCATGATATTCCTACATTGATTACCATTTTCTATGGAGATAACTATGTATTTTTCATCTTAATTCAATATATGTGACCTCGGATGCGAAACTAATGTGCGCCATAACGGGCAATAACGGGCAAGATTACATCACGATAGGTCCCTTTTCGCATCCGAGGTCACATATTCTTTCGTATTTACTGTAAAGCATATGTACTGCGCTACAAAAACATGCTTAGACTTTAGCATTTGTGAAGAACTAAAGCCAGCAGTGGTCGTTTACTTAAATTATTAGTTCAATTTAACTCTAAAGTGTGCAATCCTAAAAGCAGGGTTCCATATTCAAGTGGGTTGTGTTCATAACAATGTGAAACCGTTGCTTTAGGAGCTATATTTCGACGGTAAACATTGTTCTGCGGTTACCTAGGGCACTCATCGCAAGCCCAGTGGAACAGTGAATAATGTACATCCCTTTTGCAAATACCGCAAAATCCTCTTACGTTTTTGTTTATCAGCCGTGAACAGGGTAGTGCATTTTAATATTCCCGGATAAATTATGATTTAAACGCTCGTCTCCTGTAAGGTGTAGATCGAAAAACCACTAAAGCAAGCGTGAAAAGGGAGAGAAAAGAAAAGGTAACCCAGGGAAACGTCAGCAATGAACAACGTTTTAGTTTTCAGTGGTCATAACTTATAATCAACGAGCTAGAGAGGAGTTTTCTTTCACTTTTTATTATTATTATCCTCGCAGCCTTCTGGAGAATATTTTTCTCTTTATTCACACTTGGAGTTGAAATTTGTTACCGCACTTACAGTATGGTGAATTTTGTATGTCACTAACCCTTCATAAAACCCTATTAAAACAGTTTTCATGATGACTTCATTATCAGGCAGTGGTTATAATAGTCTGTGTAGTCTACAACAGAAATATTATTATCTATTATAGTAATTTCTCTGAGCTACCATGTTAGCGGGCCTTCACATGGTATTATACACTGAAAAAAGTATTTGGTAAGTTTACTATAAAACGAATCAGTAAAACGTTAATTGATTTTAGTAACAATACATTTCATATTTGTAAATTTACAGCTAAAGGAAGGTAAATATTGAGTTACTGTTGTGACATAGTATTTTAAACTTGTATTTTTACCAATCACTTTTTTCTTTATGTCCAACAGTTTACTCTCACTTATATTTCATGCACAAACATCATGATGTTGGGAACGAAACATGTTTATTAATCAGTTGAAAGTTTTCGGGTATAACTGCCATCTTAATGTTATGCCCGAAAAAATCCTTTCTACTGTTTAAATTTCACCGCAAATAATACTTTATTATGTTTAGGGCTGTTGTTTTCCTTTTTTTCTTAACCACTTTGTACTTCCCTCTTCTCCCGAAGCACGCCACTTATCGTTTACCTACCACTAATAAAGAACAATATTTTTTTATCAGATCCATTGTAGTCTTCCTGAAAAAAATGTCACGCAATTCAGCAGATTTTTACCATAATAATCTGGAGAACAATACCTTTCCCATTATTATTATGGTTATTCTGATTATGATAGATATTTTCATTCTCTTAATGGCACCGTATACATTTTAGGATTTTTGTGCAAAAGAGGTCATTTGAGAAATCTAAGAATAATCATATAATTTAATTTGGAAAAATCTCTATTCGTTTGTTTATAATTTTATTTCATTAGGTATAAATTATTTACAGACATTATTTACTGACGAACATTAAATTACATCACGAATACTTTATTAACACGCGTTACAAATGTCTACTCAAAGCTAGTACATACCTACACACGCTGCAAGTCCGAACATGAAGGCAGCGATGACTAATTAAATAAAATTAGTGGTAGTTGATCTGTACAGCAGAAGCACTTTAAGTGATCTGTAGTGTGCATTTTTAAAATGTTCTTTTTACTTCCCGACTAGTCCCTAGAAGGAAAGTATTGTAATCGACAGGAAAAAAAAATTCGAGATTTTCGCGGACATACGCTTTTTGAGGTCTCCTGAATCCATTGCAATGATTTCTGGAAAATGTATGCGTATATGTGTGTATGTATGTCCGTGAACACGATAGCGCCCAAATGGTACAACGGATCGGGCTGAAATTTTGTACGCACATTTAGAATTACCAGGGGACGAACTAGACTGTTTTTGGTGGCAATCTGACAACCGGAAGTGGCAAATGTTACATGTGTTTTCTTAGGGATTCATCCAATTTTGACAAAACTTTTTGACTTTAAATATGTACATCAATTTACAAATTAATGGGATGAGCGGTAGATTATGTTATTTGTATCGAGAGGTGTCTTGTACTGCTTTATAGGCCCAATATGGTATTATTATTGTCTTAAGGACATTCGTTTAATTGGCGTTTCACCCTCTATATGTTTAGTGAGTTTATAAATGTGTCAACAATGTAGTCGGAAAGTTATTTCATTTTGAATCAATATGTTTTAGAGGGCTATACATAAAAGCTAGGTAAATAACTTTCTTTTCATTACCAGATTCCGACATTTGCTATCCACGATGTGTGTTATTATACCGCTAAATTTTGACTGACGTATAAGTACAAGACCTTAAAAATAATGTAACAAGTTATAAAAAAATATTTTATTTTGAATCAGTATGTTTTAGGGGGCTATAAATAGAAGCTAGGTAAATAATCTTGTTTTCATCACATGATTGCGACATTTGCGACCCACGCTGTATTATATATACCGTTCAAATATTTCTACTATAGTATCAGTTGTAAAATTCAACGATCCAATCAAAATATACAAGTAACAGCAATATTAGATGTGACCGTTTTATTACTTGCTAGATTAGTCAAAATAACCACTGTGCGTTTTGAAGTTTCGGCATTTAATTCTTCAAACATCGGATTTACGGAAGAAATTGGTTATAAAAGAGTTTTCGGCTATTCTGCATTTCCTGTTTAATTCACCCTGATTAATTAATAATAAAACAAAAAAATAAGTCCTGAATACACCCAAACATCCTGAATGCTTCTAATGCCAAAACTTGAAAAAACATTACAACATTTGGGTATTGAAGTACATACTTTCTTTTGCTCAGAAGTTTTTACTGTTTTTTTTTACCGATTTTATTGGATGTATTTTATGCAATATAGAAATAATTTCGCTGGCAACTTAAAAGAAACATTAAAATTGTTTCTTGAAAACGAAAACATGGCGGGTATGCTAAAAGAAGAGTCGTTTGTCATTTTTGCTTTCGGGCCTCGCTAATATTCAAATCTCTCATCTCGGGACTCCTTCGTCTCCCCGCGCGTCTCCATTGTCAACCCAAACACGTCATTATTATTGTCCGGGAAGTATATCTTCGGGTGGCACGCGCTCCCCCTGTCGGCGGCGTAATTAACTGTCGCGGGAATGCAAACCTATATTCTATCATCCTTTAGCCAGACGGGTAGCTGATGACAACGTATAGAGGAGCTTTCGCTCGTTCCAATCGCGTCGTCCGTCGACTGACTAACTCGAGAGCCAGTCATCCAAAAATGATATCTCGACTTTGACGTCCAATCAGAAACAATTCGGTGCGCCCGACCGTGCAAAATTCCCACTCGCATTCATGAGAACTCGGATTTTCCCGACTGTGTAGGCTTTTCATAGACACTTTAAATCGTAATCCTATTAGCGGTCATATTAATACGTTCTTTCGAACGATTCACTTTGTCACTCTAAGCATAATATTAAAATTTAATATTCTACCTTCTTTTAAAAGAAAACCATAGGAGCAAAATATCAATTTGTGTCTTTAACTATATACTTATGATACTTAGGACTAGTTTCTCGTTTGTGTGTTATCCAATTTCTTATAATTAATTATATTAATTCTATACGCTATATTAAAAAGCTCGAAATATATTGCAGTGAATAAAAGATTGCCTGAGATTTATTGTAAAACCAAGTCGCCAAAATCCTATTTGAGAGCATTACTGGAGTTCTAATTCTAAATGAAATTCAGCTCCTGTGTAACGGACTGTAAACAATGGCTGTTTGTACCGAAAACAACAACAGTCTGTTGAAAATCGAGTTCTGAACTTTGTCTATCAGTTCACCGGATAAATTGACTTACTTTGAAATGTTAATAGAATTTATCAACTTAGTTATTATTGCTTAAAGACAATGTTTATGCAAAATTTAGAGCTGTGTGAAGTTAGCAACAAAAGCCAGCAACAAATTTTTTTTTCATCCGATTGCAATGAACTATACACCGTTGGAAAGCCCATGACGAACTGAGTCTACCATAGTTATTGCAACGGAATCAATTAATAACTACTACCTAAAAAATTAAAGTAAAAAAAGTCAAAATTTCAATGAATTTCCATATCTTTAGAACCGCATATCTTCGCCAATACTTCATTATACTTATTAAGTGCAACACCAAGCGAAAGCGCAAGCTTCGGTTATACTACCATAGTTATTGCAACCCAAAATTTTGCGAATAAGTGCCTCAAATAAATTAAACAAATATGGGTATTTTTAACATCCGGGTACCATATGTAGTCCCACCTAAATTAAGTTAAACAAACGTATTCGCTTTGTGTGATCATATCAATAAATACATCAAAAGATAGCTGAGACCCGCCTCTACCCATCATAGTTAGTGCAGAACAAAATTATAACAATTAGCGGGTAAAATAAATTAGTGAATTCCAGACACTTTTTCCATCGGCTATTGGTCGACGGCGAACAGCGCTATGTAAATCCTTTTGTGCAAACTTTCTGCAAGATTAAATCTTATCGATATATACATGAAAAGATAGCTGAGACTTCCACCTACCTACGTTAGTTATTGCAGGGCAAATTTATAACAATTAGTGGGTGAAATAAATTAATGAATTCAAGGCACTTTTTCCATCGGCTATTGGTCGACGGCGAACAGTGCTATGTAAATCCTTTTGTGCAAACGTTTTGCAAGAATAAATCTTATAAAAGGATTTACATAGCACCGTTCGCCGCCGACCAATAGCCGATGGAAAAAATGACTGGAATTCATTAATTCATTTCATCCACTAATTGTCAAAAATTTGCGTTGCAATAACTATGGTAGGTAGGTGGAAGACTCAGCTATCTTTTCATGTATATATCGATAAGATTTAGTCTTGCAAAAAGTTTGCACAAAAGGATTTACATAGCACTGTTCGCCGTCGACCAATAGCCGATGGAAAAAGTGCCTTGAATTCATTAATTTATTTCACCCACTAATTGTTAAAAATTTGCGTTGCAATAACTATGGTAAGTAGGTGGAAGTTTCAGCTACCATTTGATGTGTATAACGATATGATTTAATCACGCAAAAAGTTTGCACAAAAGAATTTACATACCGCTGTTCGCCGTCGAGCAATAGCCGATGGAAAAAGTGTCTGGAATTTATTGCACCCGCTAATTGTTATAATTTTGCTCTGCGCTAACTACGATAGGTAGAGGCAGGTCTCAGCTATCTTTTGATGCATTTATCGATATGATCACACAAAGCGAATACGTTTATTTAACTTAATTTAGGTAGGACTACATATGGTACCAAGATGTTAAAAATACTCATATTTGATTAATTTATTTGATGCACTAATTAGCAACATTTTGGGTTGCAATAACTATGGTAGTATAACAGAAGCTTGCGCTTTCGATTGGTGTTACACTTATTAAGTATAATGAAGTATTAGCGAAGGATATGCGGTTCTAAAGATATGGAAATTCATTGAAATTTTGACTTTCTTTTTAATTTTTTAGGTAGTAATTATTAATTGATCCCGTTGCAATACCTATGGTAGACTCAACTCGTCATGGGCTTTCCAACGGTGTATAGTTCACTGCAATCGGATGAAAAAAAAATTTGTTGCTGGCTTTTGTTGCTAACTTCACACAAGCTAAAATTTAGGGCTATTATTCTTGACTTTTTGAAACCATTCGCAGAATTGCTGTTCGCAGTGAAACGTATAAGTTTTAAAATAAAGGTCACAAAATAGGAGTCCTGATAATTTCGAAAAGCTTTTAATTTGGCTTAAATTATACCAATTCAATATACGATACAGCACTGATCAATGTTAAATTTAGAACTAGTGAAATATGTATTTCGTCGCCGACGGAAATTCTGTAGCCATGCGGCTTCGAAGAATGTTTTTAAAAATAGAAGGCACTTCAGAATCTGCTGGAATAAAAACTGCTGAAATATCGAATAGCCCAATCGCAAGCCTTTCAATATGTTGGCTATCGAAATCACATCCAAAATTATACTCCCGGCGCGCGATATATTCGTTGAAACTGGAGCACATAAATAACAAAAACCGCCGCCGCGAACCGTTAAAATGGAAACTCTTTTAAATCTGAATAAAGAAGATATTTTTGATTTCTGTCGAACTGAACAGAGCGACCTTTCATCAAATTTATAATTTTAAACAGAAGCACAATAAATGCTTGTCACTAAAATATATTTAGGCTTTGTTATCATAACCTTCTGTCTGAATAAACATTATTTAAAAATACAAATATGTCGGCTGATATATCCGCATGAATAACATACACATAAATATAGTATGATTTTCCATTATTCTTTATGCAAAACAGAAATAATTTTCTCGATATTCAATATAATAAAATGTTTCTATAATAATACCATGAACATATTTAAATTGTTAGAATTATATTAAAATATCTGATATACGTCGAAGTTATTAATGTTATTATGTCTGCCTTTGCATTAAATTTGAACTATAATACCTTAAGTGAGGTTATATACATATTTTTAGT
The DNA here is from genome assembly GCA_963971325.1 of Aphodius granarius. NCBI lineage: Eukaryota > Metazoa > Arthropoda > Insecta > Coleoptera > Scarabaeidae > Aphodius > Aphodius granarius. The sequence continues at coordinate 24,786,747 of OZ020223.1, forward strand.
GGCTTCTGATTCACAAATAACTTCTAACCAATGTAAAGCTGTACTCTTTTTTAATTACCATTATTATGCCATTATTGCTATTATTTTCTCGACGTTCTCCTTCTTTCTAGTGTTTAGTCATGTATGTTATGCATAGGTCGTTGTTCGTCTTATTTAAATGTCTACTACCGAATGAAATAACGGATTTTCTAACCTTTTCTAACCAAATAAATTAGTCTGAAATCAGACGGAAAATTAAATTAGATTCTGAATAATTGGCCGATTAGTCGTCTCCTTTATATGGTAACATACCGACAGAGAAAGAGAAAATGTCGGTTCGATTAAGTAAATTCAGTGGAATAATTGGACATATAATTTCCAATTTAAATCGAAAAGTTTAAAGGAAATTAGACGACACATGATTCTGACGAGTTAACTGGATCAATATTATACTGATTGTTAATCTTTCGACTTACATTGCACCATTTATATAATGTTTAATGTTTGTAATGCCATTGCAGATGGATACGTGTGTCATACATATATCTCTCGCAACAGGGCGATCGATAAAAATTCCATTATTAGAAACTACAACTTGCGCCCGCAATAAAAACATTTGAGTGCTATCCGCTAGGTTTATGACAGCAATTCCACAGACAACACCATGACAGTTCGTCATTATCACAAATAGCAGGCAACCCGTTTGATATTTATCTTTAATCATCCTAATTTTTCCTATTGCTTTTTATAGGTTAATACTAACATAAATTACTTAATAGTATTTGACTAAACTTTTCCTAAAATGCCTTTCAATGTGTGTTATTAAAATTGGGCTGTTTGCGTTCAGCGTCTGATAAGATAATGCCGAAAACATTCTGACTGAAAATTAAGTTGAGTAAAATTGAATCGCCTCGGAAATAATTTAACCTCTGCGGTGCAGGTTTCAATTCCACGCTTACCTTAACAATTACTGTCCGCATTATTGCATCCTCGGGAAAACTGGCACTGTAACATAACTGCAGGCTAAACGATCCACTATAAGTCCGCAGTGTAGTTTAATTCTCAACCAGCGATTAGTTTTTCTACGTTTAACTTATCACAAGTGGGACTGCCTAATTTTCTCAATGTCAGTTTTCGAATATATTTTCCGCTGTGGCCGTGCCGCCGCATACATTAAGCACCCGGTACCCTGCTTACCCCATCTGGCGGTTGTTCGAAAAATCCCCCAACCAATGCCAACAGAGATAAAAGCGTCGCTTGTTTTCACTTCCAACATTAGACGATAAGCTGTTTTATTCATTTACATGCTCACTGCTCGTGTTAAATTCTTTTACCTTATAGCATTTATACTGGAATATACATGTGTAATAAAAGTTTCAATATTTCACTTCGTTAAATATGATTTAATTCAGATAAATAATAGGCAAACAATACATCGCGTTGTTAATACCGAATTATCTTCACAGTATGTTAGTACATATGTATATGTGTTGTTAGCACATATATAGATTTGGTGGTACAAATTTTGTACCAACGTACCTCAAACAGTTAAAATAGTGTCCTAACAAGTGACCTCATCAATTTTTATTTGTTTGGAAAAGTTTTATTGCTAACGCCGTAAACAATAATTTTACTGTCGGACGAAAACAGCTTCCATAAAGCCCGGCTCCTAGGAAGACGAGGGTTATAAATATGGGGGATGTCTCGAATCATGTGAAATAACCGTCGGAAGAATATGGGATACTGCACAGAATATATGATGTCGACGGGTAATGGTACATACTCTATTATTTTAAAGTTTGATCGTGTCCTGTCGTAAAAGCACAGGACCAAAACAACCGGTCGCGCCTTGCCTCACGTAACTATACACCAGACTTACGTACGCTACGTAATTTTTGCTGTAAATCATATTAACGACACCGTAAACCTGTGGCCCAAGTTATGGGTGCCTGTTTACACTTTGGGTGAAAATTGAACTTCTGATAAGCGGTTCAAAATCGGACCAATGAAAACCCCATAAGAAAACCGGTTATTTTACACGTGCGAGTAGGTTGTCCTCACAGTTCTACCAAATATTGATTTCGAAATTTGATTCGTACGTGTACACACTGATTTTGTTACACAGTTTGTAATAGTAACACGTTAAATAGTTTTTAGGTCTATCGGAATGGGCAAACAAGAATTTTATTGAGAGATAGAGAATTCATATAGAAACCGACAATTGCATCTACAATATTAGATATATTGTTGAAGTAATTAACTAATGAAAACTTTAGTAAAATAAGCCATAAGTTAACCTCGTGTTTCTTTGTAGAAATAGTTTTATCTGATATGTAGGTGTGACACACTGTTTACACATTTATAAACTCTAACCTTATAGACTATAGAGAGGCGAAACACCAAAAACGAATGTCTGTAAAATAATAATAATACTATACCGGGCTTATAACTATACGACTGACTGACCTCTCGGCACAAATGCTTTAATATATTGTCACGTATCCGTGTGTTTTCCTTCGAGGTTTATTTCTCTACTTCTTGTTTATTTATTTTTCAATCGTGGACCGGGCGATAGTATTCAAACAATAATGTGTGGGCTACGCGGTATGATGCCGTCAGTTCTCCATTACGTCACAAAACAATCGATATAAACTCTTATAGGGCCTAAACAGCTCATCGTATTAATCTGTAAATTTGTATATATATTTAAAATCATTGCAGGATGAGATGGTGTCAGTTTGGTCAAAATCGGATGAATACATAAGGAAACATATGTAACATTTGCCATTTCCGGTTGTCAGATTGTCACCAAAATGAAACCAGTTCATCCCTCGGTAATTCGAAATAGGTATACCAAATTTCAGGCCAATCCGCTTTTCCATTTTGGCGATATCGTGTTCACGGACATAAAGAATTAAAGTTAATTCTTTACTAAATTCTAAAGTTGTATACCTTACAATGTAAGGCTTACATGGACTATCTAGACCTATTTTTTTTTATATCGATATTTGTGACAGAAGACAGTTCATAAAATATTACGTCGAGAAATGGAGTATTAAAATATCATCTACCACTTTCTATCAACAAGATATTTTTTATTATTTTCAAGTAGAACTAGAATTATTTTGTGTATAAAACGAGTAGGTAATATTAAATTACTAAATGACTGATGAATGATTATAACATGCATTACTAATGATATAATACAATAACTGATCACATATTTATAATTTCTGTTAAATATAAACTAGATAGGCGCTTTTGTAATGGGTAGGGTTTTCACCTACTACAGATCGCTGTAATAAAATTTATTAATGTGTTTAATTTATTTGCACTGTAATTTTGCTGATTGAATTCGTTGGGGCTGAAGCGGTCGGTATTTGTTCCGATCAAATTTTAACAATAAATTCAATACATGGATTAGTAAGGCACGTTCAACATTGTTAATTCAATGTAATTCGATGATAGATTGACTAAACCTCCAACCCGAAACGTATTATAATAATAATAATAATTACGATTCGACAGACCTTAATTAAAACTTATCTGGACCGACTAATTTCAATACAAAATATCACAAATTCATTTGTAGTGATATGAAGTAATTCAATTATAATTTAATCTTTTCACATTATGATAATAATTTTTATATTATATATATATGCAATATATATAGTAAACAGTACGACCAGTTTTTCTTATGATATTATACACTGATGATCTGCTAATAACTTAACTTTCCAGTCTATTTTTCTGTCCTACTTTAGAATTACAGCCCCATTAGCGTATTCCTGCGTAAAACTCACTCGGTCGCTAATTACAAAAATGTGTTAATTAACATCGAGTGTAGTGGGGAAATTGCCCGCACCAAGGCACCACATTTTAATAATTGCCGAGCTCGCCTATGATAAATAACCAGCCACCAGGCAAAATATGTACATATGCGTGGTAAAAATAGCAAAATTGCGCACACCGTATAGTAAAAATGTGGCGGTCGGAAACGCGTCCTACAATTAAGCAAGGCCGTGCCATTAGCGAGTACAAATGAAGAACGCTGCACTGCATGGCATAACAAATGCACGATTCGCATGAGTATACAACATATTTTCCACCACTTCGATTTTTCAGGTTTTTTTAAATTTTTATTAAATTAGTGGTTAATTTACTGGTGTTTGCGATCTATGGCGGCAGAGGATCGATACTAGACCATGTCATAACCAATAATACCAACGACAAAATATCAATAAAAATAATAAAGAATGACATATCGGACCATAACGCCATCATTGCCACTCTAGAGGAAAACATAAAACGGAGAAAATATGTGCAAGACACCAAAAGAACGACCGACTACAAAGCCATACACCATCAGATCAAGGAAATACGACCGGAAGAAATAGTAAATTTCCAACAACTATCAACCCACATCCAAGACAGGATATCAAAAAACCAAAAGCAGACACGGATCAAAAGAAGGGTGGAGAATGAATGGATAAACGAAGAACTAATACATCAGATAAAAAAACGAACCAAATTATTCAAACGACTGCAGAGGAATCCAAACAATGAAATAATAAAAGCAACATACAAGGAATTCAAACGACAGACACAGAAATTAATAAAACAAACAAAAATTAAATATTACCATGAAAAATTCAAAAAACACGCAGCCAACCCAGCAAAGATATGGAATATCCTAAACACAATAACTGGAAAAACCAACAAAAACCAAGAAATAAAATCGATGATAAACGAAAATGGAACTACAACAACAAACCAGAAAGAAATAGCCGATATCATAAATAACTATTTCTCCGGAATAGGTGAAAAACTAGCGGAAAAGTTGAATCAGAATGCACCTGACGTGGAGAGGATGACAGGGATACGACAAGCAACCGAAACTGCAGAATTTCGGGAAACAAACGTAACGGAGGTATTAGCAGTAATAAATAAGCTAAAAAACAACATAGCCCCAGGATTCGACCAGATCACAACAAAAATAATAAAAGACAGCAGAGACCATCTTGCCCCGATAATTGTAAAATTAGTAAACAAAGTAATAAAAGAAGGCGTATTCCCGGAATATCTAAAAACTACCATTATTAAACCAGTATACAAAGCAGGGGAAAAAAATAATCCAGAAAACTATCGACCCATAGCACTGCTATCCACCCTAAGCAAGATATTAGAAAAAATAATACAAATTCGACTACAGCAACACCTACAAAGGAACAATATAATTCACCAACAACAATACGCCTTTCAAAAAAACTCGGGAACAGCATCAGCAGCATATGATCTGGTAGATCATATCAAAGAAGCAATAGAAAAAAAATATATAGTAGTAGCAGTGTTCATAGACTTACGCAAAGCGTTTGATACAATATCTAAGAAACGCCTTATAAAAAAACTGAGAGAACTAAACATTCAAAACAAAAATCTAAATCTAATCAACACCTACCTCAGTAACAGACCACAAGTTACAAAAATAGGCAACACCTTTAGCGACCCAAAAAATGGCGGAGATTATGGAATTCCACAAGGAGGAAACCTGCCACCTAATCTGTACATATTATACACAAACGACTTCATGGCACTAAACATCAAGGGAAAACCCTACATGTACGCAGACGACACCTGTCTAATATATATGGGAAAGACACAGCAGGAGATACAATGTAAAATCGACGAAGACATGCCAAAGGTAACGAAATGGTTTCAAACAAATCTGCTGACTATAAACGACGAAAAGACGGAATACATGATAATAACAAACAAACTGGATCAACCCACCATAAATATTACAATAAACAACAAACAAATAAAACAGACACAAGAAGTGAAATATCTGGGACTCACAATCACACACAAACTCAAATGGGATGCCCACATTAACAAACTTGCTGCACAGAATGCAAAAACAATTGCAGCAATGTGGAAACTGAGAAATAAAATACCAAGAAACCTAAAAAAACAGATATATCACGCACTTTTTGCGGCAAAAAACTACTACCTGATACACATATGGGCGAATACAAGTGGGAAAAACATAAAACGTTTACAAGTACAACAGAGCAAAGCACTGAAGACACTATTCTCATTAAACAAACGAACACCTACCAAACAGGTATTTGATATCACACAGGAAATAAACATCAAGAAGACCATAAAGCTAAAAAATATGATACTGATACACAAAATAAAAAATAACCTAATAAAAACCAATATAAAACTAAAAATGAACGGAGAATGTCACAAATATGGTACCCGAACTCGAACACACTTAAGAACACATCGCTACAGAACAACGAGATGTAAACAAACGCTGATGACAGAGGCAATTAGCTGGTATAACGCTCTAACAGAACACGTAAAAAAACTATCACCAGCACAATTTAAGAGGAAAGTGAAAACAATATTGAAGCAGCAGACATAATGATGGAAACAACTAAAAAGCAGTGACAAATAGAGGCAAAAAAACACAAGAACCCTCAATACCAACAGCCAGAGGTAGAAGGCCAGCGCAAGCAGGATAACTACCCCGAGGTGAAGATGAGGGAAGAAAACACCAAACAACACTACGTCAAGCCATAAAGATTCTTTTATTTTATATGGACATATATGTAGATAATAGAATTTAGAGAGGAAACATCCGTTTTAGAATATGTAATGAATCATCTACAGTTTGTAACATGTGTTGTAAATAAAACCAATATCTATCTATCTATCTATCTATACTAACACTAGGAGCAAACGTAACAAATAAAAACATAATTCACATTGAGGAAAACAGACTTATCACTCATGAATTCGGAATTGGCAAATTTATTTTTTATAATATTTTATTCAAAAACAATAATTAATAAATAATATGAATTATATAATTACATACATACAATTTACAATATTATTTCACACTCAGTAAAAATGCAGAACCGAGTTGGTTCGTAAATATAATATACTAAATTACAACTGTTAATAATGCTAATAATCATAAACCAACCATTTCCGAACACAAAGTTACTATTTTAGAAGGTATTACCAATATTGTAATTCAGAAAATGCAACATCAGTGTAATTTACAACAGAATTCAATCCACCGTACCAAATCATCTTGGATTAATAGACGCATTTCCAGATTTGGGAAGGGTATGCTTGTTCTTCAACCAAGACTTATTCGCAATTTATTTGCAATTGTTTTGTACGTTTTGAAGCCCTTTCCTTCTTCATGAGCTTTTACAATCCTTGTTCTATCATGAAGTGAAATCTTATATATTTCCCACGAGATATTCTATTCAGACTTTTCGAATACTTTTTGCTACTTAAAATATTGAAAAGTATCGAATTGATATTTTGTACACATCAAACTCATTATGCAGTAGACATTTTCAGTGCACAGAGTTGGGTGTGTTCGAATCCTCGTTGAGCAGAAGTGTCACTTGATTGATGATAAATCAATATCAAACGGTGGGTATGGCAAAATATCCCTTTTAATTGCGTTTTCGTGTTGTGTCAGTTGTTGGCTTGCAGACGCGTACAAATGTTACGCAGTTGGTTCGCAAAACGCAGCCTGATTTCTGTTGTAACAAAGTTTGTTGATAACTAATTCATTATTGCACTAAAACTTAACACTACGATCACTTAACGCTACTTAAAATAACACTCTGTCTATTATTTATGTTTAGATTGGGGCCAGGCTATTCTTTGGTTATCTTGGGCTAGTAGTTTTTTATCGTTGCTCGCGGTACAGTCTGAAAAGAGGTCATTTTTCATGTTAAGCACATACCCACAAATACTCGAACTTGTTGAAAGAGCAATAAAAACTTGGAATGAGAAGCATATGTAGCTACATCTCGGCACCTCTTCAAGAACCCTACAGATGCTTCCAAGCGGTCACTGTCTTTGATATATTATCTGTTTAAAATTCAACCTTTACGAGGAGGGAAATTCTCCAGACGGTACATACACGTAATGGCCATCCGAGAAACGGTGTGAGTCTACGAAACTTGATAGTGTTAAATGGCTTCCTGCTTTCTAAAGGCAATCTAGTGTCGTCGATCTGACTCTTTAGTAAACGGTGCGCATGCAAACCGAAACTGCGGATGCCCGGGATTATATTTGCGAGAAAAACGCTGACGTCGAAGTTCAAACAAAAGAAGAACCGATTCGGCGGCACCCAACCCAAGCCCAGTAATACTATGCTGATGCCGTGTGAAATTAGGGGTGTATAAGCTCCACGGGACACATTGAATACAGAATTGGAATTTTTACACGTCTGCTTGCAATGAGAAAGCTTACTGATGCATCACACGAACAAAACGGAATTTTATCTTTGTGTTTGGTGAAATCTGGTTCGGTCATACTTTGGTTATTGTAGATTTATATAAAGTTATGCCCTGGATCGTGTAAAATTACTGTTTTATATGTAAACTCTAACATAGGTAACGCCATGAAAACTTAACGCTAATAACGCGAGGCTATTGTTGTGTTATCTAGAGGTTCAATGACGCATCTCCGCAAATTGCCTGCCCTGGGCAGTTATGACGTTTGTAACAATATTTACATATCCACAGATGTGAAGAGTCTTAGGCCTCTATAGTCTTGATTGATTAATTATTTAAGTAAACAGAGAGCCCTCCTGAATCCATGTATATAGGTTTGTTTATGTATGTAGGTATGTCTCTGAACATGATAACGCTCAGACGGCGCAACTGATCGGGCTGAAATTTGTTATAAATATTAAGAATTGCCAGGGGATGAACTGGATTGTTTTTGGTAATAATCTAACAATCGGAAGTAGCAAATGTCACGTGCATTTTCTTCGGGATTTAATCTATTTTGACCCAACTGTTACTCTGTTATGTATGCGATAGTTTATAGCATAGGGGACAGACTAGATGGTGTGCAACTGTGCACAATAGTTGAAAACGGCGCATATTTTTCCGTTAACTGGCAGTATACCCAGGGCCGCCGACCTTGAAAAATATTTTTTTATTTCTTAGGGTGTCAGTAGTAGAGTGTATGGTTAATCAACTGATGTACATAGGTGGCTTTTACTTTCCGATTAGTACCCTTAAAAATACATAATTACGCATTAAAAATGACTAAAATCTATTTTACTGTGCAACAATAATAACGACTGGATAACTTTGTCGCAATCTTTCCTGCACTGTTTAATCATATATACAGTATGTCCGTAAAATAGCACATAATGTTGATAAAACATTATGAACGTTTTAGGGAAAATTTCTCAAACATGTCAAAAGGCTTATATTCTTTGCTACAGTTTTAGGGTATATTTAATTTTTTTCCTTCATATTTAAAAATGTTATGATACCATCAATGTCTTTCTTACCAATCTCCCACTTTTTTACGGAAAATATGAAAGAGGATTACTTTCCGATATGTGTACAATAAATTTAACTATGGTAACGTAAGAAAATTTTCGATGAAAATTGCATCAAATTCGTATTATTTTACACGACACAGCAGGAGCCATGAGTATCCATGGTAACCAACAGTATTAAATACGTTATTAAATTTATTTACTTATGGTATAGACTTATGGTATAGACACCTGGGGTCACAGCCCACATACTAAATACATCCTAACGCTTCAGAAGAGAGCAGTGAGGTGTCTAACGGCGGAGCACCCACGGAGCCACGCTAAACCGCAGTTCGAGCAGCACAAAGTATTGACTGTACACGCAGTATATGCCCTGCGCTGTCTCTGCAGTGTCCACAAAGCCAGCAGGAATATCCCGAAGCAGACGGACCATGACAACCACCAGACCAGGCGCAGAAACGACCTACGACCAGACGTCTCTCGTTTATCAACAACCGATCACTACAACAAATCAATCCGCATGTACAACAACCTGCCAACCAGCTGGAAAGCCCAAACATCCAGATCCTTTCGGAAGACCTTGAAAGACCATCTACTGCAAACCTCACCTTACAGCGTCGAAGAATTTACAAGTAGCCTAAAAGAAGCAAAATGAAATGACATACAACAATATACATACACTATGACTTTGTTATGTACAGAATGCCAAATATATATATTTCTAAATGTCAAAAACTTACCAGAAAAACTTATTGTGCTTTAAGGTGATTATTTATTAATTGTCCTTAATGTATTTAATTGTGAATTTGTCGGAGTGGGAAAGAATTGAAATTTTGTGGTATGGTTGGTTTCAACACAACATACGCTGATCGAAACTGATCGAAAATTTAGCCTGAGTGTGGCCTAGCGATAAGACGTTGGCGTTGCACTCAGGGGATCTCCGGTTCGAACCCGGCGAGGATCTGCTTCCAGGGTGAGGTTTTCTGTAGATTTCCTCACTCCTTGGCGAATGCTGGGAGCCAAACATCTTAAGACGTTCCACAGGCGCGGGCGATAATAATAATACTCTAGCCTGCCGATGCCCCTTGTAATTGGCGAAAGCTGTTGGGGGATGTTAAGGCTTGGATTATTATTATTATTATTATGAAACCCCATTTTCCAAAGTACCGTAAGCCGGGTTGTGAACAAATATAGAAATAATGGGCATGTACGAAATCTTCCAAAATCTGGCCGACCAAGTGTGTCGGAAGAGAATCAAGTAAACGTGCTTTTAGCGGTGCAGGAAAATCCTCATTTGGCGACAAGGGATATTGGATCAAAGCTGGGTATTGGAAAATCAACTGCTCACAAAATATTAAAATCCGCAAAATATCATCAGTATAAAGCACCTCTCATCCACGAGCTCAATGAAGATGATTTTGAAGAATGCAATTCTGTAAGCAGTTACAACAATTCTCCAACGACGACAAAGACTTTGTCAAAAACATAATCTTTTCTGACGAGGCAACGTTTTCATTGAGAACAGAAGTCAACAGACAAAACTGTCGGTATTGCGCCTCTCAAAATCCATATTAGGCAAGAGAGTCGCACACCCAATATCCACAGAAGGTGAATGTTTGGTGCGGAATAGTACAGGGTTCTATTTTGGGCCCTTACTTTATTGAGGGAAACTTATTGATACCGATATTTGGATTTTCTCCAAAATTCCTACCATAACTGCCAGATTTCCCGATAATGTTGACCCACCTCAGTTCAAACGGGATTTTTTCAACAAAATGGCGCTCACCACACTATGCCGCTCTTATTCTATCTTATTTAAACATAGTATTTCCCAATCGGTGGATTGGAAGAAGAGGTACACTTGAGTGGCCACCGAGATCACCAGATTTAATTCCGTTTGACTTTTTCCTGTGGGGACATCTGAAAAGTAAGGTTTATACAATTCGGCCAAATACTTTAGATGAATAAAAAATCAGCATCCGAAGGGAGGTTCAGCGAATAACTCGTAATATCATACACAATTTTCAGGAAGATTTTAAAAATCGGCTAGGTTACTGTCAAGAAGTGGGAGGTGGACAAACATTTAATTTAACTGTAATTATTTATTATTTAAATAAAAGCTATTATTTTTTTATTTATTATTTACGACAAGCAGTTTTTGATACGTTCATAATGTTTATCAACAATATGCACTACTTTATGGACACTCTGTATAACAAATGCATGTTCACATATAAAACGTATAAAAGATAAAAACTCATAAAACGGTACCAAGTTTTATGTCAGTTCACCAGAAATCTGTCATGAACAACAATTATTGCACATTGTCTGTCTTCAAAGTGGCAGACGATGATGCCTGATGCATTTCGTGCCATAACGACTAAATAATCTTGCCGACGCGACTCGCGACGAGCGAGTTGGTAGAATTTGACGAAATTTTATTTCTAAGGGTATAATGACAAGCCGACTTCAAAAATAAATATGGTTTTTGAATACCAGTTGGCAGTTACCGTGAAAAAAGAAATCTTTTTTATTTTATCATGTTTCGTTGAGTAGATAAAAATAAATATTGTAGACACTTCGATGTTTATTCGATTTTGTGTTGTTAGTTAAACTGAACAGCAATTGCGTCTAGATCTAAATTTTAAAGATAGTTAAAACAAATACTGGCTCCTTGTTTGGTACAGAATAACAACAAACATTCTTACTATTACACGCATTTTGCATTTAATTTTAAATAATAGTACTATAAACACATTCAAAAACAAATATTTTTAGTCCTCATCATCGGATGGTAAATCTTCGTTACTAAGTAAATCGAACTGATTGGGTAAAGTAAAAGGAATATCGGTTTCAAAAACACCTGCCTTTCCACATACCACAGTATGTGGAATATATCATTGTCTATATCTTTTACATGAGAAGTAGTTTTCCTTAAACTATATATGTATGGATCTGACCGCACAATAATATTTGAATTAGATCCCTATTACAATGTTTTCTTGATGTCTTTCTTGTGTGACTTAAACGATGCGTTCGAAGTACTTTGTGGGCAGCTTCTAAAGCCTCTGCAGATAAAATTCCTATAGGTAACTCAAAAGAAGAAAGCCCAAATATCGAACAAATCACCGTAAGTGATTTTGACACGTTTCATTACTATCTGCACGTTTCTGCAAAATTATTTATGCACATGTAGTTAAATAGTAGTAGCTATAATATGGCGTAAAAATCCCAGAGAGCCTTTTTCAGCTATTTTTCAAAAGATTACATAAAATGACATAATTTAATTTTGTACTGCTCAAATAATACATTATTTTCAAATCTTATAGAATGTTTCTAAAAATACGTGTTATTTTAAATATTGCATATCATCTAGATTAGCCACCATATTAAATAAAAATAAAAAATGCAGACACAGTAGTTATTTAGCTGTATTTAAGAATTGAAGTTATTATCGTTTAAGTCGTTTTGTAATTTATTGCTATGGGTCGCAGCACTGTGCAACGGCAACGTAGGCAGCAGCTGTACGATGTGTCCAACATACGTCCCTATAATAAATAAATGGGCATTTTCTGGTAATTTATTTTATATAAAGCGACAAAGTGCTTCAACACAATGCATCTACTAAAGACCTACAATGTTCTTCTCACCCGTAATGTAACTAGGAATTACTAGTAAAGATGATTGCTCGTTAACGATTTCCAATCAGACAATCGTAGAACATACCTAACCACAATGCTTCAATTCCCTAAATCTCTGTCAGAACTGACGTATGACTGTCAGTTCTGACACAGATTTAGGGAATTTTCATAAGTTTCAAACATTCTAGAAATATTTTGGATGTTTGCCAAGTAACAAATTTACTAAAAAAATAATTAACCCTGTTGAATGTGTTGAATATATCTGGTTTAAATTGAAGTGAAGTATTTTAAATATTTGCGCAGTTAGTTATGGAACAGCAGAAACTACTATATAGAGGCAGTAGTTAATCAAGCTAAATCACTGTTCCAAAAATCACTTTTGATACAATTGTTCGAGCTGGCTGCCGCTGGGGCCGCCCCTCGAACTAGTTAGCGCGAACGGCCGTTATTCAACTTGATAAATCATCCAATCTAAACAAGGCAACACAATACAATTTTCGAGCATTATAGCGCCGAGTTTCGAATAAATACGTTTCTCTCATTTCGGCGGGGAGCCGGCGACAGTCTCCAAACTTGCAACCCCGTGACGACCCCACCCCATCTACCAATGGCGTGCACCAACAATTCTCCAGCAGTAGGCAAACTGCCAAATCATTTATAATTACCGAATTACAACAAAACTTCTTATTATAGGTACTTCGCTATAATAATTTCAGCGGTGACGTATGCGTTACATGACTTATAGCAGAATTAACTATCTATTTAGCTATTTACTCCAGTGAAGTAGGTAGATATACTACTAATATTGTAATTCACACAAATATACAAGTATCCAAAGGAACGTAATCAAATCTTCCTGTTTACAACTGAATAAGCATCAAACTAGCGGTATTAGGCCGGTTCTGAGCTTTGTACGAGGTAACTATTTTCTCCGGCATGTGAAACTATTGTCGCCGACTCGGGAAAATGCAATAAACTTGGCCCTAAATCAAAATTGTTTACGATTCAAGGGTTTCGGATCCTGATCCTTCTCGGGTTGCGATTTGTGTGGGCGGAGGCGTCTTGGAAAGCACAACCAATTAACTTAAAAGATCAATATTCCAATTCGCGCCCTCATCGAGAGTAAGTAGGTATACTGCTTCGGAAATGCGGATACGTACTCTAGCGAAAACTAGCCCGCGGAAAAGGGGTTCCTAAAAGCCATTGAATAATACACTGAATTGCGTTAATATCACCTGCTCTGAGCTACCCGCTAATAAATGTATAATTCATGACTAATTTCTCAGTTGGCGCGGCACCGCCCTTGGCGTTCAGTTTGGAAAATTAATCGAAACGCGCCTTTGATTCCGCAAGGGAAACTCGGCATGGAATTTCTGACGGAACGTGACCGGTTTCTGGCTGGAACTGAACAACATTAGTAGCAGTGGCGTACGTTCAATCGAAGTTTGGAATCATAAAGTTTAAATTATACTTTCCGCCTAGTACCGTAAAATGAAAGTATTGTAATCGACGGAAAGAAATCGAGATTTCAGCAAAAATACGTGTTTTATGCCCCTTGAATTTGTTGCATTGATTTCAGAAAAATGTCTGTATGGATGTGTGTGTCTGTGAACACGATAGCGCCCAAACGGCAGAACGGATTGGGCTCAAATTTGGTATACTTATTTAGTATTATCAGAGGACGAACTGGAGTGTTTTTTTGCGACAGTCAGACAACCCTAAGTGGCAAATGTTGCAGGAATTCTCTTAGGACTTGGACTTATTTTGACTAAACTGACACAAACTCATCCTCCAGTGACATTAAACGCGTATGCAAATTTTGAGGTCAATGATATGAACGGTTTGGACGCTATAAGCGTTGATAGACGATGTCTGACACAATCCGTAGACCGCTGTGGTTGATAATTGACAAATTTTTATAAACGTCAGCTACCGCTGATATGACATAACGCTTAATGTTATTCTATGGCTGACATTAAGTTGGTATCCAGAGTGGTTGTGGCTTCACGTAATTGAAATATTGTAGAAGGTTTCGACTCTTCAATGTGACAAGAAGATAGTCGGAAAGTTGGCATCACCCCAGAGGTTTCTCATAAGCCTCTTTTTCAGCCTATTTCCGCAACTTTGGCCAATCACTGATTATCTGGGGAGGTTACATATTTTCAATACCTTGACGTTGTTCCTCTATAAATAGTACCATAATGAGTTTATGCAAATCCTCCATCCTGCTCAGTGACTTTAAACACTGTTTTTTTTTTTTCGAAGATTTTTTCATGAATATGTATTTCGAAAATCGAATTCTGAATTACGACCTTGTACTATCAGTAATAACAAAGTTACCAATGATGATCCGATAAGTTTGGGCTGACTCTCACCCAACTGCCCGATTATCTCGTTGACACAATAAAACGTCGAAACCTTCTGCAATATTTCAATGTTGTGAAGCCATAGCCACAGTGGATGACAATCTAATGTCAGTAGTCTTAGAATAACATTAAATATCATATCATATCAATGGTCACTGACGTTTATCAAAATTTCCAACCACAGCGATCGTGTTCACAGGCATAGATACATACATACATACAAACATACATACACAAATTTGGGCAAAGTAAAATGAAGTATTACCTTTGAAACTCGAACAATATAGATAGGTAATCTTTTTTTTAATATGTAACTTTTTAACTAATTATTGTTTTTTTTGTTTCAGGTACGGTAAAGGAAACATTTATGATAGCACGTCATTTGTCAGATTGTAAGTAGCATTAAAATAAATATATGAATAATAAATAAGCCAAGGCTTGACGAGAAATTTTCATACTCCAAAAAGTATGAATCGGAATATTTTTTTCATAAAAGTGGGTGAAAGTTGATGACCACAACTAATAATCCACTTTAATCAAGCATTGTCTCATGTTTTCTAATCTTACAAATAATCCGTCGAGTCAATGACTTGTAATAAGTAATAAACCGTGGTCGCCTCAAAAATATCGCCTCAGGAAGGGTAGTTCTCGAAAGAAATACATATACCACCCCTATTTCCTAGCTGAGTGCCACGATTCGCCTAGTCACGGCCGTCATAAATTTTATAGTCTTGGCCATAGGGCAGTACAAAGCTTTCAGCTTTCAGCGAGGAATGTCGTGATCTCGACGGACGAATAGCATATATATTTTTTGTCGGAAGCCCTCGCTCCTTTATCCGGAAATTTAGAAATGACATCCGGAATTAGGTCATAGGTTTACAACAGAATTTATGAGCAGCCAGGTTTCAGAATATTTAATTTAGGATGAACGACACAGTTATTGGCATTCAGACCTTTCTAGAATTCGTATTAAAACACCTTTTTTATTAAAGTTTGTGATATTTACTAATGGATATGTTAAAGATTTATGTAAAATGTTATTGGCATGTCTGTTACAGAGATTGGTACCAACGTATGAAAGTAAATATATAATAACTATCTATACAGTTATCTATTCTAGAAACATATAGTTTGGACTTGGACTTCTTAATAAATACCGCCTTTTTACAAGAGTGCCAGTAACTGTGGTAGTGCCAATAACTGTATGGTTTACCCTATTATGTTTAAACCAAACTTTGAAATCATATTTCACCCTAAGATAGAACACAGAAAGGATAAAAAAGGTAGAAAAACTTTGTCAGCAAAATAAAGCATGCGTTGTCCTTGAGAATGGGATCTTTTTCTTACGCACTGCTTTTTTCCTCGTTCATATTGCCTCATCCTTATAAGCTCGGAAAAGCGCAGACTTTGGCGAGTTGACGCCGTTGGAAGCCTTCATAATAGCGGCTGTAATACGTTCGGAAAAAAAGCGACGATCTAGTTGACGCCGCTGTGTCTATCCAGGGCGAATTCAAAAGCACGCGTTTCCAGATATTAAATGGAGACAAACCGGCAACTTCTACTTGATTAAAACGCTAAATTGGTCGTTTTTAATTTTCTGTACGCCGTACACTACGATAAATTGCTGCAATTGAAAATTTTTAATTTGCAAACTTGGAAGTGGTTCTCGGTATTAAGATTTAATTAAATGTAGTAACTTTTTATTGTTTGTCAACGTTACAGCGCTCGATTATAAAAACCTAATTGGGTTAATAAGTGATTCTGATTAAAAAAGAAAAAAAAAACGAGTAGGTATTTCACTTTGTCAAAACGCTATTATTGTTTTACTCCCGTTTACTACTACATTTTGCGTGAGTCCGCCAAATAAACATGGTGTTCCGTCAAAATTTTGGTATAGATTGGATAAGTGTTTCGCGGCATAAAAAGATTTTTTTTTTGTCAGCCACAATAACCTTTTAACGGGATTTTTTGGCACCAATTTATGTACCAATCTCTGTAATATCTACGAAAATAATACAGGTATAATTCCTAGATATAAATTGTCCATTGGCAAAATTTGGCATCGATGGAATACATGTGATTCACGCGAATGCGACAGTTCTAGGTTATTTTTGTGGGTTTGGCTAATATTTGATAATTTTGAACGGTTGCCAAAACGCTTATTATACGGCTCCGATAACTTATTATTAAACGTACACATTCCGACAATGTACACATTACGTTTAATACTTTGTATTTTAAACTCTTGAAATAAATTAGTTTGTTAAACTATACTGCTATACTTTTAGCCGTCAATATATCACGGCATACCGGCTAAATTCAAACGAAAAATTATATTCTCGTACAAAACAAAAATGTCCGATGATGGTTTTACGTCGATGTATTTTGAGAGAATTTACCCACGTGGTCTTAGGCATAAATATTTCATTTTTAATTCAAGGATTATATAAAGTAATGCTTTCCGTTGGTTAAACGGTAGTCTGACCCAAATTGAAAATTCTTTCCCATCATCAATTTTGTGTCAGCGGGATATCATCACTCCTGAATTAAATTCAGCAATCTTTATGAATATAGAAAGACCTTGATATGACATAAACCCGCACTGATAATTCTCTTTCCCATTTTTATTAATGGTAGATTATAGATATCTACTTTAAAAGAATGAGACTAATTTGAATTGATAATGTCTGCTTTGAATCTAGGCAACTAGGTTCTATCACTTGCTAAATGCGTCGTTGTCACATAACCGTTCGCTATGTAGGTGTTCGCAAAGAAACGTATACGTCTCAAGGCGAATGGTCTAGGAATAGCAATCCTAGGCGAGGAACGTGAGGAACTGTAACTTTGTTATTGAATAGATAGCTTTTTTAATTATCGTTTTACAAAGTATGCTTGTAATGCTTCCTTCCGGTTAGATAGAGATCTTGAAAATATTGATCTTACCGTGAAGTGCCAAAATTGCTCGAGGCAAAGTGAATGCAAATTAGCTATTTGAACTCTACCCGGTGAATATTCATCACGCTATCACCTCTTATGAACTGAGTGTTTCGCAAGCAAAAGAAAACCGTAACTCTGAAGTATAACTTCTTTCACTGCCCATTATATTTTAGCTGAAGGTGCACAATATTTATTCAGAATGTAATATTGTGAATAGAGCACTCCAACATCTTCTTTTAGTTAAGCTCCTCTCGTTTTCGAGATAAGTTTTCCACATGCCACTTAGTCCAGAAATAGAAAATAAAACCAAATTAGCTAGTTTACTACAGTTTCTGCTTTCAGAGCAAACTGTGTCCGATCTAATCGCGCGATATAGATAAATCCAACGGTACTGGATGGGAAATTCGTCCTAGAAATTCATTTCTGATAACAGCTCGCTCTAAAAACCGCAAAGATCTATTTTTTCAATTTTCTTGCCAGCCCATAAGTTTCCTGAGTAAGCTAATACCATATTTGAAACGAACGCAGTCCAATACGAGCATTATCGAGCACTATCGAATGCTTTATCTGGCAAAAAAATCGATATTTTTCCGATCAAAAAATTTAATCTAGAGAGAATCAATCTTTTGAACCGTTTGGCATCCGAACCGTTTGTGTGTACTCGCAACCAAATGATTGACCTCGGCGAGTACATCAAAAATACATAGCCTTTCATAAGCCTACGTTGTACCATTATATTTTTGAAGACCTCGTTGCTTTAGTAGTATGTAACGTTCTCCAATAAAACGTATAAAACAGCAAAAATCTATTTTTTTTTTCATTTGTTCTCCAACTTATGGGCACTATGACAAAGCCAATACCATTTTTTAAATCAGCGTAGTCCAATACATAAGCATGACCACACCAGAACGTAAAAAAACTTATTTCGCTGATGCCACTACTGAAAAGGCGACATTAGACCTAATATCACAACAGCTATTGGCAGAACTGACAGCCCTTAACATTTAATCACCGTTTGAGAGAGCAGCTGGTCATTTCTCTGCAGATCTATCACGGTTCCATCTCGTTTGGGATGCCCGATTTCGGGACGTAACATATCGATAGGTTCAATTAATCAAGTGGTCTTATCGGGTCGAGTCGGCTCGTCCGCGATTTATTAAGTGGAAATTGAACGCGTATTCAATCCTAGGCAGCTAAGATGGTCACGTCTGACACGTAGAGGGCGCTGCGATAGGAGCATCAGGTGCGATTTCATCGTCAAACAAGATTTCGAACGATCCGTCGCGACGGCTTCGCCTCTATGATTGATGCCGTCGATCTACAACTCATACCACCTGTACCGCACATCACGTTAAGTTTTTTCTTACACTAACACTAACCGCAGAAGGCAGGCGAAAAATGCCCCAGCTGTAGGATTGGTCACGCGACTTGACGACCAATTTAGACACTAGTTGATGTTTTTGTTATGTAATTATCATCAACGATTTTATATCGCTAATAATAGTGATTCTTTTTGTTTAATATCAGAACAAAGTTACTAAGTAAGCATACTAAAAACTACTTTACTGAACTATTTCGCAAACTAGTTCAAACGATACATTTCGTTCGATACTTCAACTGACAATGGTAAGTCGCCGAACTAGATTCTAATATCAACATAACTTGTCTCGACGATGATACGCGAGCGTGGTTCCATCAACAGCAAGAGAGTATTTTAAACTGGCAGTCAATTCGCCACGAAGTTTTATAGGCCAGGTAATCCCAGCTATAGACACGTTCGGCTCTATTGCACGTGAGCACTGTGCACAAATATTTTAAATTTATTTGCATTCTGCAGTGTACAGCACGTAATGTGTAAACTGGAGGTGAACAACTTTCGTGTGGTATATACGAAAGTTGTTCAGTAAATTTCAGCATTAGAAAAATTCAGTCTTTTGTTTACTAGAGGAGGGATTTATATTTTTACAAATGGAATAATGTTGAATGTCATTTAATTTGTATTTACCCTTTAAAAAGCATATATATTGATTAAAATTTCATTTTCTACCGAAGGAATAGTAACCAAAAGTTTTCTCGGCCTAAGTGTACTCGTGCGTTCGTATCCCGCCGCCGCCCGCCGCGCCGCGGTAGCTGAACTAGTTAGTTTCATTTGAAAGAGCTAGTTCTTCTCTTTAGTGCGGAGAATCATTCTTTGAGACTCGTTCATGCGTGAACTACACACCTCTAGTTGAAACTGATTAAACTTTTCTCCAGTCGATCACAATCCCAACGATATATTTAGAACAAAGTAGCTGTGGAGTTGTTGACGCAGGTCTACCCTTTTCAAATTAATAATCAAGTGGTGAGCATCCAAGTGGTGAGGATGACTGGCAGATAAATTTAAAGGTGTGGGTACCGAAATGCTACTCGTCCATTTGTGCTCTGATACGTCGAACTTTCGTTGACCTATCACCTACGTTACATCACCTATAAATCTCACCTCCAGAACGGAAGACGTTGGCGCTGCTCGGATCAGGACACCCAAAAAATAAAAAAAACTTTTACCAATGACAAAGCGAGATATACTGCCTCGTAAAAGTTATACCAAGAATAAATAAAATGTCCGATTCCGAATTTCAATTGGAGAGATAAAACTTCTAACACACCAGAGACTGCTAAAACATACACGTTGACATTACACACTTCAGTAAAATTTTGCACCATGCGCATAAAATTACATGTAGGTACATGCTAATAAAACCTAGTCTGAGATGACTATCTAGCTATACTAATGTACCATAAATTGCTAATAACAGAACAAGAAATGTTAATCGTTTCCATTGGTTTTACTTAAATTTAGCCTGGATACTCACACTTTGCTTTACTCTAGTCCCATATTGCACACGTAATAAATGGTTTTGTTCTTGTAAATCTTTGCACTAATTCACTATGGTTCAGTAGCTGGATTACCTCGACGTTGTTGGTGTACTGGAGGAGCCTGTTTTGACGTTTCGTTGCAAACTTTCCAATTCCACTAGCTACCAAATCTACCTTGAAATCTCTATGGAGATTGTTATTTCTTATATACCAGGGCGATGTTTCTCATTTGAAAACGTTGAATAATGTTGATGGTCTAGTAGAGTTTATTATTGGTCTAGAATAGTTGAATTCCATAACACAGGTTTGAGAACTTGCTTATGTAGTAGAAGCTTATTATATGTTGACAAAGCCGAATTTCTACAAATAAGCCCATCGTCATGCCAAGATATTTAAGCTGTGTTCGAGTAGGGTATGGTGGTGTTTAATATCATTCTATCTCTTTATTTCTGAAAATTATTTGGACGGATTTGCTTTTGTTGGATGCAATTAGCCATTGTATGTTGACAAAGCTGAATTTCTAGAAATAAGCCCATTGTCATGCCAAGATATTTAAGCTGTGTACGAGTAGGGTACGGTGGTGTTATTTAATATCACATGGGTGCATTCTATCTCTTTATTTGTGAAAATTATTTGGACGAATTTGCTTTTGTTGGATGCAATTAGCCATTGTATGTTGACAAAGCTGAATTTCTAGAAATAAGCCCATTGTCATGCCAAGATATTTAAGCTGTGTACGAGTAGGGTACGGTGGTGTTATTTAATATCACATGGGTGCATTCTATCTCTTTATTTGTGAAAATTATTTGGACGAATTTGCTTTTGTTGGATGCAATTAGCCATTGTATGTTGACAAAGCTGAATTTCTAGAAATAAGCCCATTGTCATGCAAAGATATTTAAGCTGTGTACGAGTAGGGTACGGTGGTGTTATTTAATATCACATGGGTGCATTCTATCTTTTTATTTGTGAAAATTATTTGGACGAATTTGCTTTTCTTGGATGTAATTAACCATTGTTGAACCCAAACTCAAATCTCGTTGACAGGAGTTTGCAATTTAATTGCAGTATCATCAGCAAAAGATATATAGCACTGAGCTAAGCACGCCACCTTGTAGTCTGGCATACAACCATTTATAAAGAATCCAGTGAACAAAATATATTTTTAACTAATGCGACTCATGGAATAGAACAAATTAAAGTAAAAAAAAGATGAACCAATGTAGAGCATATATCCATTAGTGCAGAAATAAATTGAAAAGCATTGTACAGGTTTTGGGGGCGGTCAGTGGTGGTAGTCCGGGGGCTGAAACACACGGAATCCCTAAAGGTGGAAAGGTTGTCCGCCACACCAGCTGGCTGTGTACGTGGTCAACGTGTGTCGTGGACTGGAGGGAGAGAATTTCCAATCTTCGTACGGCAGCAGCGCCATCTGTTCGGCTCGCTAATGCACCACGTGGCAACTGCGAAAATGCCGTAGATGGGATTGAAATGGGGGGAAAACGTCGAGGTGTTACTCTCTACCCCTCACCGGGGAAAACTAATGGTACGCATCTATGATTGTTCTGTCGCATACAAAAGCAGGGAGGGCTGTAACACCCCCTCCACTAACTTGCGGGGTTCCCTTTAGGAGGCGCACTAGTATACATAATGACCTGCAAACAATGGGCTCAGTCAAATGACATAACTTGCTTGTGTATAATTGATATCCGTGGAATAATTTGATGTCCTGTTTTGTGTGACAGGGTGTTTATAATTGTATGACACGGCGTTTAAGAAAAGGGGTTTGACAGTCATTTATTTACAGCTAAAGATCCACCATGCTACCCTATTTAAGAACCAGAACAATTTGCAATTAGCAATTAGCACAAACTAATAAATAAATCATCAAATAAATTTTAAAAAGAGTGACCGATTTGATTTATTAGAACAACTAGAAATAGAGAAATACAAAAAGTATGTTAATAACCAGTTGTTCTTTTGTCACAGATCGTAATGGAACGGCGTTTCCCTAACTTTTTTCGATATATTCTAAAAGTTTTAAGAGAATTTTGATTTTATGTGAAATGCGAAGCACATGTTTACAATCACGACTACATATAAGTAAATTTTAAACTTTGCCAGTGCGTAATTAATTTTAGTAACGATTTTATGTAATAGATGTTGAAAAAATTACCAGTAGATCCTGTAAGAAATTGTTGATCTTAGCTAAATCAAATTTGCTTTCAAATCAAGTATTCCTCTAAAAATTGGAAATAGGTCCCAAACTCCGAACATACTAAACGTTGACTTTCTTTGGAAACTGAGTGTAACATTATTGCATCCTTCTGAGATTCTCTAAGACTCAATATCTACTGTTTTGTGGATTTACCTTTCTATTCAAATAAAAGGACGATCAAAATCAATCTATGATCAAAATCATCTTTTTATAGTACATTGGTTAATGTGATTTTATACGGATGGAATTTATGTCAGTGTACTACATTTACAAACAGTACGATGGCTCAAATTCAACTCATTTCAAGAGAGTTATCACAATTCTCACCAAAATTTTATGTTTATCGATTGCTGGACTATCGGTTTTTGGTAAATTGCGCATATTCCCATGATTGGCAATAATTTTACTAACCGTAAATCGCAAAATTGGTAGACGATTGTGATGTACTTCATTAAAAAGAGCGCAGACTTCCAGAGCTGTTCTTCTCATAGCTACGTAATCATACATCATAACGATTTCAATCCTGTCTCTTTCAGGCAGAGACCTTTTGAGGAGATTGTTTGTTACCCTACGCAGCAGGCTGTCCTGCAAAATGTCCAAAGGCCTATACCCAAAAGCAGTACGTTTTTTGTCCATACTAAGCTTGATTATTATATTTCAGAATGGTTATCGTGACGTGTCTGTAATATATTTGTTTTGATAAACATCCCCCTTTTTCCCAAAGCTGATCGTTTTCACTTTTTGGGCATTAGAATCCAGAACGGCATGTAAAGCTCGTAAATGTTGTGAGCACACTTTTTCCATAAATTACTTTTACGTCAGATACGAATGAAAATATATTTTTGTAACGCTACACAGGGTATCTGATGAACAAAAGGCGTACACATATTTTACTTTTATTGAAAGCCAACGGCGATTTGGTTCGAGAATGGAGATGAATTCTATCCCAAACGCTTGCTTGTGCGGGCAAGCCTTTTATCAGAATTACTTACTGATCATTGCTTTGCATTTTGATACATTTTACTCATTATTGCTACTTGTGAAAATCAATCGGAAAGCACCACATGCAAAACGTCGCAAGAATTTCGATAAAAAAAGTGTTTTTGTGTCATCAGTATGTTTTCTACATTAACTTTAAATACGAAGTAGGACGTCCTGATGGAAAAAAAATGAGTCCTTGAAAGTTGTCCTATTGTAATCGAGTATTGACCGGCTTTGGCCAATTTATTTCCTCCATTCTTTCAAGGGTGACATTTTGCCCACCCGCCGCCCACTTCCTTTTCTGCTTTCGCTTCCTTTCGGGACCGTTCCTTATTAACGAAAATTTTATTCGGCGCGACATTTCAAAAAAAGGCGTCCGTCCCTTCTAAGTGCATTAGCCACCGGGTAGAACAGAACAACGAATCCAGCGCAGAAACCCACCCCTGCCACCAGAAAGTTCGCGTCATTCTGATTTTCCTAAATTAACTTTGTTTTTGCCTCACCTCTTCCGTTGGCCTCTCTACTTCCTTTTGCAAACGTTAACGCCAGTTAGATGCTTATCAGCAGCCATCACTGCCCGAAATCCATTAGAATTATGCTTATTAGGATTTCATTTTTGTTCGTAATAATTTTTTAATAGTATGATTATGGATAGCATCTCGTTTGATGACGTATCCCCGAAAATCGCCTGACCGGATTTTGTCGAAAAAGTTGTGATGAACCATTTCGATTACTTTTGAAATGTACACAAGATGAAATGAAATATGCGCACAGATTTGAGTGTGCCCAATAGGAATGTTGAACTGGCTAGTGCACTTGGAAGTGTTCTTGTGAGATATTGGCACTTATTGTCAGAGACGTAGAGTGGGCAGAAGATCTTCCCTGCTGTACTTGAAATTCGACAGGCGTTTGGAATTTTTATTGTGCGAATTGTATGTGTGTGAAAGGGATGAGAAGTGAATGGTGTAGTATTACCAGAGGCCCTTCGCGCTTCGTCTCTACAGCAGTACAGATTTCTTAGTGCCCCTGTCTTTCTTCCCCATCCATACACCACCCCCAAGCGTCCGTTTGCGCTCCCGTATCTCAGAAAAAAGCTTTTACAGTTACAAATGTCCTCGTATTGAATTTGTCAAGTTTGTGATCCGAATACGATCCAGAGTAATGTCTGCAGCGACACTTGATACGACTAAAAGACCACTGTTAACGTCACATCGTTGTTTTTAATCGAACAGCTCCTCTTTCTCATTATTTGCGGATTTTCCACCAATACTTTTTACTATACTTTACAGCATGATTTCACACTTGTGAAGTATGATTTTACATTAAGAAAAAGTGACTTCGCACACATGAAAACCGAATTTACATTAAAGAAAACTAACTCATCACTCATTCAGTAGGAGTATTCAGTAGGTTGAAAGCAACCATTTCCGAATACAGAGTTACTATTTTAGAAGTTATTGCCAACATAGCAATTCAGGAAATTCAACATAAGTGTAATTCACAACAATGTACAATTAAATTTCAACAAAATCGTCTTGACGCAGTGCTCCTGCATTATACCGCTCAACATAATAAATACTAATTAAAGTTTTTTATTGAATTTTTGCATTATTGGCAAGGGTTTATTTCTTCTTCTATCATTCATTTGCTGTTTGAAGACTTATTTCCAATGCATTTGCTATTGCTTTCCAGCCCTTCCATTCTTCATGGGCTTTTATAGTGCTTGTCTAATCATATAGTGAATTCTTATTATATTTTCCCCGATGCATTTTACTCAGACTTATTTATCCTTTTCGAACAGTTTTATTTTTATTAAACTTAAGGAGACTATGAAAAATCCAATTTCACTAATATGAAATTTATTTTCAAAATTGAGAGTTCAATTGTTCATTTATGGGAAATTATACTTCATTAATGTGAATTTTGCTTCCTTTAGTGTGAATTCTATTTTCATTTGTGCAAAATCAGCTTTCATTCAACCACGGTTTAAAACTAAACCATTCATGTTGAGTGTATAAATCAAAAAACAATGGATACTGTCATTAGTGATGCCCATGTAGGATTTGAGCAAAAATTAACTTATAATTTGGAGCCAACAAAACGCATATAAGATGCTTTTGTTGCTTGAAAATGTTTACGTATCTGTAGTTCCCAAATAGTTTTTCTAACATAGCAACCTAAAAGTGTATTATCCTTTGAAGATAAAAACAATAAATACACAGAATTTTATGGTAAAACTTTATATTTAATATAAACTTCGGATGTAGTTAATAAAATCTAACATAAAACGTCAGCAGTAACCTTCAGCAGATATTTATTCTGCAACGATTTTATATTCCGTCTCTGCCATGATTTCTTACGGTGAAATGAAGCGATAAAAACCAAAATTTACATCGGCAGATAAGAACACATAAAATACGTTCCGTCGTCGTTCTGAGCTCACGTAAACTGCTCTTTTCCGTCGCCATCCCTGAAAAAATAAAAAGGGGAATACGAAACGTATGCCCCTGTCCGTTTTTATCTATCCCTGGACCACCCCAAACAAACAAGATTTCGGTAATTCAAGAAAGAAACAAAAAAAATCCATATTTTATTAATCATATAGATAGGCTTTTGTTGGTAAATAGTCGATAAGTAAATTGTATAGTTAAAATCCACACTGAATTCTTCTGACGGTGCTCTATTCTTGACTCTTCGCTACATTCAATGTCACTCGCATTCCTGTTATTGCGAACGGTTGGCATTCTTCGCCAGTCGTGCTAAGTGTGTGGCAATATTTGATATATACTTGGGAATTGGTAAAATTCTATTCATACATTTTTAGCCGATCAGAGCACTACGGCTCTATTATTGAGTTGTTTAAGATCAGTTAAACCGTTTCTATTTCCAATTGAGTCGGTATCTTGATTTATGATTTATGCGTAATGTGATTGGAATTACAGCGTATATTCGTGTATATTGATTATTCAATGAGTTTTATGAGATTAAAACAGTTCAATAAAATTTGAGTGAGGGAATAAAATCGACCGCGTCGGATTAATGACGTCTGATCGGAAAGACTGAATAACTTGCTTTTTAGTAGAGGTTATTAATAATTGTCATTGAATTAGCTCCAGTTATGCCGAATGATCTTTGTGGCCCTAGATCCTATAAATTAGTCGTTTTATAGAGAGGCCGTTCATAACTTTATTGTCTTTGACGCGGTTTCCTCCCAGAAATATAGAACTGATTATTTTTCTTAACTGACACAAATTGACAATAATTTCAATATTTTTGTATAAAAAACGTATCAAGAGGGCGAAAGCGGTTAAGGGTGCAATTTATGCGATGCATATATTTCAATTAAATCATACCGGGAAGTTTTTACGGTCGGCTAAATGTATTAATATTAATGAGCGGGGCCGAAACTTGTAAACATCGCGACCCTTCTTGATGGCCTAAACAATTAATGCGGAAGGGGGACTGCCACAAGTTTCCAGCGAAGTTTCCTTTTTTTAATTGTTTCTTCATTAAATTACGCCATCGGGCAAAATCTCAAATTAGCAATTTTGTATTTGCAGTCTGGGAATTAATTCTAAAGTTATGGCCCTCATCTCTAAGCCTATGGTAAGCCTAACATTAAATTCGTTCACTGTTGCTGTGTAAAATTATTGACTGTTAAAAATTTGGTATACTGTATGTAAAATAATATCGGAAAAATTATCGCCTTTATTATGTTCAAACTACTATATGGAAACGAGTAATGCAGTATTATGGTATATTATGCTTTAAGGTAACTAATTATGAGAAGTTAATTGTAAAATAACTTCTACAAGAAATGTAGTACAAGTCAAAAGTAGCTTATATAATAGATTCTACACAATATGCCTTTGGTTGAAAATATTGTGTTACCTGATAAAATAGTGAAGGGCTATTTAAAAATAATGCCGGACTACAGCAAACGTTTTATTCAACAAATAATAAATTATATGGATAGCAATTAAAAGAATACAATATTATTTATTACATTGCTTGTTACTAAAAATCAATGTAATCAGACTTGAAATAAAAAATTGTATTTTGTAATTACTTATTTGAATTGTCTCCACCGCTAATTTACTATATACGCCATGTTACTTGCAAAATCCGGTAAATTAGAATAACTTCTTTAAACATAAAAACAGAGGAAATGAAATAGTCATACGAAAATACGTATTTACAGTTGTGATATAAAGTGACGCAACATACATCTATAAAACAAACTTTGTTGTTATGTCATCTATCAATCAACTTAAAAATATCGCGTTACAACCCGGAAATACTCGCTGACGTTTGATACTTGAATTAACTATTTGTTTTGATGTTTCGACAACGCCGTTAGCACACGCCGAAGTGATTCTGGCATCCAGCCATGTCTTGATGTAAAGTATGGGACAATGTGCTATATGTCGCAGCGGAAGCCAAATAAATTTTGCTTGTCTTAACTCAAACGAGAGTTTACAAGTTACATCTGTTCATTTAATGTTGCACTTATTACCTGTGCCGTAATAGAAATTATTTGGCATATTTAAGTATACCCAACAGAGCAATTTCCGTTATTCTTATACCAAAAGTGTATAATATTTTTCAAGTATGTATTGAAGAAAAAAGAGTTATTTTTTTGTTTAAAAAATGCCCGTCCGGAATGGCTAATGTTCCAGATTTACCGTTACAATATTTTGTAGGATGCAAATAACTGACGTCTTAACCCCGTTATTTAAATCGGTTTGTAAAAAGTTTTCCACTAAAAGATCGTTATCATCGCACTCGTTCATTAGAGGCTTTCTTAAGCCAAGGGATTGTCTCAAGTTGACCCAGAAAAACAAGCGGGAAAAAGCAAACCGCAAGATCCCGCACTTTTGCCGCTTTCCTTCCCTTTATCGGGCATTATCGCGGCAACTTCCGCTACCATTTACAACCAGGGCAAAAGTCACCCCAGGACGAAGAAAAATGTCCCTCTAAACAGAATTGGTCGTAACTTTTTAATTAATCTAAATTTACAGATCAAAGGGACACGGTTTACCATGAATAAAAGCACGTTATCTATCCTGCTTTGGTTTGATACCAATCGAGCCTGGTTCTGAGATGGCTGAAACAACCGGGACTGCTATTCTTGATACCAACGCTTTGGGACGTATACGTTTTATTGCAAACACTGACATAGCGAATTACTTCAGAATTTGCAATTCTTGATAATCCTTCGCTGTAGTCAAATGGTTATGTGGCAACGATCCATTAAACACATGATGAAACGATTGCCTATCTTCAAAGCACACATTAATTCAAACTAATCAATTTCACGTAAACCAAACACTTATTATAATTAAACACTGTTTAACTTAATTTCCAACTGTGAATTCTAGCTCAAGCTATGATATCTGTACTATCCTGTTTACAGTTGGTACAGAATGGTACATTGCTGTAGGAATATTTTGATAAAATGCATATTGGGTAGAAACTATCGAGAGCTGTTGTTGTACAATCGCTCAATCTTGTTCAGGGTGCTATAGGGCAGGTTTACCTTTTCTCCGTAATTCACTGAATAGATGTGTAAATTGGAAATAGACATTGAGTGATGGGAAAGGGGTTACAAAAAGAATTCTCTCCTCGCTGGCCGACAGAAATCAATATTTCCCGACATTGTTAGCGAACGTCACTCTACAACAGTTCTTCACAGTATTCGCATTAACAAATTATATTCTGTACTTTCCAGCAAGCGACATGAAAAAGCAAATCATTCATTATTATAATGGTGGCATATATCTGCGTTACAAGTTACTCGTGAATGTAAATATTTTGTTGGTGAAAAGGCAAGGCTCGTGATTATTTTTTCACTTACGTGCCTTGCTGGTTGTTAAAAAACGCGAAATCCACGCCTATTTCTACACTGTTATAAAAACATTATCAAATTAACTAGATTACGAGTTCGGCACTCCTTTAATTACAAACAATGTAACCTACCCACTCAAACTCGTAAACCATCCCTGGGTCGTGTTTTATCGCACCACCTATACATTTACCCTTAAAACGAGATTTTCATGCTACTTACCCACTCTGTAGATACCTGGAGAATTGAGGAAAGTGCTACATAGCACTTATACTTCAAACCTACCCATATTTTAGTGAATTGTGACCATACGACAGAAACTGTTCTTAGACCATTCACTTTGAGATGTATACGTTTTATTGCGAACATTAACATAGCGAATGGTTTTAATATTTGGTTTTCTTGATAACCCTTCGCTATAGTTATATATGTGACAACGACGCATTTAGCGAGTGATGGGAACGGTTGCTTAACTTCAAAGCACACATTATCGATTCAAATTAATCAATTACAAACAAACCAATTATTTATAGCAGATACAAATAAACGAAATACATATTTTCATTTATATTTATAGTTGTACAAACGTACAGATATCAAAATCTAGTTTAAATTCGTGTCTATTTCACTATTTTTCACAGTATAAATATAGAAAAATATCGATATTTTTTTTATTTCAATATAATTGTGAGAAATTTACGAATGCTAAGTGTTAAAAGTACGCATGGAGATGTTGTAATTTACGTTGTTGCATAATGGCATCAGTGCGGGCAATTTGTACAAACAAATATGTGACAAATATGTGGCAAATATGTACAAACAGCTCCATCTTCTTGTGTTTATTTGCCTGGAACGTTCCTTACTCATTTTTAGCTGTTAGAAATATTACTAAATAAAGTCAAGCATACTTTTCGCATATTAAACCACTTAATTATGTAAGTGTATATCAGTATCTCCTGAACAGAGTTCCACTTTTCAAAATTGTTACCAACTTTCACTGGAAGCACACGTTAAAAGCGCGTGAACTCAGCGAAGAGTCAAGAATAGAGCCCCTGGTATTTATTTATAATATATTTTTAATATAATATATTATAAATTTATAATTAATTATAGCTAATTATTGTTTCTTTTTCTTATTTTAGGTGCGCTAAAGAGATTATTTTTTATAGGACTTCACTTACCAGCTTGTGAGTAGCATCAAAATAAATATAGTAATAAAAGAAATAGGCCATGGCTTGACAAGAGAAAGAATTGTCTGCCTTGTTTCTCCTTATATTGAAAACAACCAAATGTCCCAATGGAAATAAAATTGAAAAATGAAATTTTTGTTGTATAAGTGACAATAAAGACTACAAGCAATAATTGTCACAAATAAAATGTATCTTATTCTGTACAATATGTTTTGGCAACGTTTTGTATTCTGCTACAAGAGGCCACATCGACGACGCCAATTATTATTATTATTATTATTATTATTATTATTATTATTATTATTATACAACAAAATATGCCCTCTGTTGAAGGACTTCCATGGTCATATTGAGGCGTAGATGTCCGACTATCGGTGCTGAAGGCGTTTACAAATGAAGCGTCGACGGACATGCCGTAGTGAAAATTGTGCGTTTAATACCATCGGCGGGCATTTGGTGGCGCCACTGGCATGGTTTCCACGTTTCGATGGCCTCAGCACGGAATGTGGATATTAAAATTCCACAGCCGTCGCGCTGTGCAGACTGTTCTAGCATCGAGAGCCGCATTCGGCGATCTAAATGATTTTTAAGAGACAGGAAGACCTCTGCAAGTCTCCAAGTGAATTATTGCCGCGATATAAGTACCCCCAAGAAGTTTCACGTACGCCCCTGATACCGGTTGCTCCCGATGACGCTTTGGAGTCCCTGATATGGTCTGAGGACATTCTCCCTAATATTTTAGTCCTTTATTAATGGCTTGCTTTTTTGGTGTATAAGTCTACTGCAATAGAATATTATACAAGGTGTTCATTTCTTTTGAAAATATGCCACTATTTAACATCGAGCTTTCTTTGACTTGAAGCAAATTCGTTTCATTTAATTTTTCTCTCTCAGTATATATATCATGTGACTAGATATAATCGGTGACTAGAGATCCGCAGACGGAATCTAGTAGTCTGTCTCTGTCTGCCTTAGGTCAATAGAGGAAGAGAGATAGCTGGTTGCGTATGCGGAATAATCCGCACGGTTTCGGGGGTGGGTTTTATTCAACTCATTAATCTGCTGTGGCTGGAACCCAGTTCGGCATGGATTTAACGTGAGTACGGTGCCGGTGGTGGCTTTTATGAAATAGCGTACTATTTTCACCCTACAACCCCACCCTTCTAGCAAGGCTGCAGCAAGAGAGCGGTTTCGAATTAAGGTCGTGCATAAAAGGTCTCTAATTACGGATTTTCTGATTAAGAGCAACGAGCGGTTATGTCGACTTGCGATAGCACAAAAAATATATACATGCCTTGAGTCGTATGAAATTAAATTACGTTCTCTGTTCTCAAGTATGAACTGTATACTCGCGAAAAGATATATTTTAGCATTTTAAGAGCTTAAAGGTAGCTCAACTAGAAAGTTGCCACTATTGCCGTGGTTACACTAGGCTGTTTTACTACCCGCTAGTTACTGTTGCTGCTAGCAGCGACAGCAATCAGCGGTTACCATTCTGTCCCTTCATTTAGGTTGCCTTTGCAGTAGCCACTTCTTAGCTTTTATTTTTGATGTATTTTCACTTGCATCAAATTCCTCAGTTTCACTTTCCACCATCTTGTCTTCTACAGTTCAAAATTACCAGGGTTCCAAATCATATTTATGCCAGTTCAAAATTATATCATATTTTCATCGAGACAACTCGAAAGAAGTATGTGAGGTTTCTTTATAAATCAATGTTTATATGGATTGAGAATATTACTGTGAAAATACTGTGTTTGCTGCGTTGTTTAAAAAGCAAAACAGAACGGCTATTATTGTACACGAATACAAATATCTGGGGTGGCCCTCACCCAACTTTCCGACTACATTGTTGGCTCAATTTTTTTTTTAATGAAGTGTCTGAACACTTAGGCAATTATTCAATTTTGTGAAGCCACAGCCACTTTGGACCCTACCTAACGTTAGTTTCTATGACGTAATGAATACCGGTTTTTACTTTCCGACTAGTATCCTAGAAGGAAAGTATTGTAATTGACGGAAACAAAAATCGAGATTTCCGCGGAAATACGCGTTTTGGGGTCCCCTGAATCGATTGCAATGATTTCTGGAAAATGTATGAGGTATGTGTGTGTGCGCGCATATGTCTGTGAACACGATAACGTCCAAACGGAGCAACGGATCGGGCTGAAATTTGGTATACATATTTAGAATTACTGGAGGACGAACTGGATTATGTTTGGTGACAATCTGACAAACGGAAGTGGCCAACGTTACAAGTGTCTTCTAAGGGATTTATCCGATTTTGGCCAAACTGATATCAGCTCACCATCCATTGATTTAAAATATGTATATAAATTTGCAGATCAGTGGGATGAACGGTCTAGGCGCTATAAGGGTTTCTAGAAGCAGTTTGACAGATTCCACAGCCTTCGTGGTTGTATTGCAAATTGTCAGATTTTGACAAACGTCAGTGCCAGAGACATTACATGACATTAAATGTCAGTATGACAAATGTAATTCTGTCACTGAAACTGACGTTAGGTAGTGTCCAGAGGTAGCGCTGGTTTTGCTAAATTAAATAATTGCAAAAGTGTTTAGGCACTTCATTGTGCCAACGATTTAGTCGGAAAGTAGGGTGAGGGCCACCCCAGATATTTTTTCCGTCGATTACTTCTAGGATACTAGTCGGAAAGTAAAAATTGTTAACTGTTTTGACTTCGGTCTTCGAGCAAGCCATATGGTGCATGTGATGCGTTGTTGTTTACATATTCTACATAATGCAATACATTTCCTAAAGGTATCTTTCGTACTAATAATTGATATATTGTATGCTCGGAGATAGCATTAGTGTTACAAAAGAACATTGTACTTACATCAGATATTTCCATTTTACAAAATATGAATTATACAAATAATATACGTAAAACAGAATTAGATTGAACAAAACACTTTTTCATTTTCATACTTCTAACATATTTTTACAGAAAAAATAAATCACAAAACGGACTTACAGAGGTAACCCATCAGAAACAAGAAGAGCTTTCAGAACCGGAACAGGCACCACGAAAAACGCGTATGTCTGCATTTATACCGCATCAACAGAAGACAAAATCATTGAAGACTTAAAATCAAACTTATAATACGATGATAAAGTCATAACTGTAAAAGAACTACCTTCACAACAAATCAGCTAATATGCTTTTTGCTAGGTGCACCATTCAAAGCCAAAGACGAACTTTACAAACCCGAATTCTTGCCGTTAGGAGTCGGAATAAAAAGATTTGACAAACACAAGCAATTCCTAAATCAACAACCAATAGATTTTTTATAACAAATCCCCGACATGCAACATACCCTAAGGTCATCCAATCTTACCATCATACATATGAACATACAAAGCATCACAAACAAATCCAAAATATTAGAAAATCTTTCAGATAGTCACAATTTTGATATCAAATGCTCATTAAAATTGACTTAACACATAAAACAGATGCTTGTATAACTTACACACCTATTAGTGGATCGTACAGTTTAGCATATTAAGCATATCCATGGAGGCTTGGGAATCCTATGTGCATCACACGTTCAAGCAGAACCCATGGACCAATTAAATAAACTGGCCATTGGTCTATACTACGAGA
This sequence comes from Aphodius granarius, assembly GCA_963971325.1. Taxonomy (NCBI): domain Eukaryota; kingdom Metazoa; phylum Arthropoda; class Insecta; order Coleoptera; family Scarabaeidae; genus Aphodius; species Aphodius granarius. The sequence goes on from OZ020223.1 coordinate 24,821,732, forward strand.
ATAGTGCTATATACATTCGGCAAAAAAAAAAACACTGTTATCATCACCCTATACACAAATGATCTTGGAATAGGACAATACATCCTTGACTCGTACAGGGACAACGTTAACATAGTCGTTTGTGGAGATTTCAACGTGAACCTTCTAGGCAATGAACAAAGCCACCAGAGGAAACTCTTTGATAGAAAACGTCTTCACAAATATCACAAACTACTGCGCTACAGTACTTGAAGACACCATATCAGCCCACCAACCTCAGATCCTGAAATACAACATCCATCTGACAAAGGATAACAGAAGCAAATATGTCAGACAATTTTCGTAAATTAAATAACTGGGGTGCCGTCGTTTCCGTCGATTACAATACTTTCCTTCTAGGGTACTAGTCGGAAAGTAAAAAAGCCTGAAGTAAAGACGGTAACAGAATGTTCAACAGCTTGCCTGAGACCTTTTTACATTATTACAACAAGTTTATTCTTTATAAGTCAACATAGAACGTCAAAGACAAATTACCACAACCAGTGAGTGCCTGGCTATCAGAGAAACATAGAACCAATAAAAAATTCACGTAATATGGAGTCTGATGATAAAAGACTAGAAGAAATATACAATAACTAAAAAAAAAAAACACAACATAGGACTCTTCAATTAAATCAAGATAGGCAGCAAGCTATCTGGAAAATTATTACTAAAGAGACAGAAAAAGGCACACACGTCAAACAAGAACATCACACGCCCGAACAGTTTAACAGCTTCTTCGGCACCATTGCGGCCACGTTATAATCAAGACTATTTATTACCCACTAAGCTAGATGAAATGGAGAACGTTAGAATGTTCGAGTAAAGGGAATGTCCTGCTTTTTCAGATCAACCACAGCAGAAGAAGTAAACAACACCACAAACAGGACAAAGGGTAAACATACGAAGGACTGCTACAGCATCGACACCAACCTCACAAATAGCACCACGTTTCCAGCACATAATAAACCGCTGTTTTATAACCGGAGTATTCCCAGATAAGCTAAACGTCAATTAAAACCCATCCAATTTACAAAAAAAGGTCACCAAAAGATATCTCTATCTACAGACCAAAGGCAGTTTTGGAGTTACTGACAATAAATAATGTCGAAAACCTTGAAAAAGGTAAAAATGCAGGGCATTTTTCTAGAATCCAACAAAAGCCTTTGACAGCACGGATGACAACAATCCACTTAAAAAGCAGTACGGATTTAGAGGAATACCGCTACAATTAATTAAGTCATATTTGGCTAACGGAGTACAATATGTCAGCACTGACGTCCACAATAGTGATCGGAAAATGGTAACAACAGAACGTCCACAAGGTTCTATCATGGGTCCAATTCTGTTGATACTTTATATGAACGATTTGCCATGTAAGCTACATTATAAAACAGTAATGTACGCAGATGATACCAGCTTAGTAATCAGAGAGGTCGAAAATACAAAATTAGCAAAAAAAGAGACTAATAAGTGGTTCACTGCAAACAAATTAACCGCAAAAACAACAGAAATTGAGTTTACAAGCAGCAGAACAGACTTAGATCCATCAACAACTTAGTTCCTGGGTATTTTCCTCGGCTCACTACTGACCTCTCATAGAAGACCTGGCCGAGAAAGTATCAGCAGCAATATATGCAGTCCGTCGTATATCGAACACCATCAACAACAACGCAGCTAAAACAGCGTACTTTACCCTAGTCTACCCTGATATGACCTATCACTATGGTATCTCATTTTGGGGATCCACTCATGCGCGAAAAAATATCAAACCTAGAATAGAAATCTATACGAGCAATTGAAAGAGTCACAAACACTACCCACTACAAGCCTCTATTCATCAAACACCACATCCCTTTACTACTCCAACTAAAAATCTTCAGAAAAACTGCATCTATTCGAAAAAGCATGTTATACATTTCCAGAGTTTACAAATTTAATAAACACACTGTAACCAATATACTAGATTGTTACTTACTTAGTTAATTATTTTAGCCAATAAAGTTATACTATTCTATTATTATAATAATATTTTCAGATTGTTTACTAAAATTAGTAAGTAAAAGGTGATCCAAAATAAAATACAAATACTTGAAACCGCAAAAGCAGCTTATAATGTTACAGCCATGATATAAATGGAAAAAGTCCAATTGAATTACACGAAGGTTATGTGTATAGAAATTACCAATTAATCCAGAATTGATAGATGTATGTGAGGGTATGTTTTCATCTTGGAAATAATCTATAGTTATGTCAGTAAGAGATTTCTGCTAAAATAGAGGGTAAATTGAGTCGACGGTAGTATTTCTAGTAAATGTGTGCACGTGCCCTGAATGAATCCAATTTATTTGCCAAATTCAATTTATACCGTCTTAATTAATCCAACCATTCGTTATTCTGCTCACTGCCCTTTGAATCAGATATGCCACATTCCACTGATTGCCAAGCGTGGAAAACTACCTTCATTCGTCTAACAAAATGCCGATCTCATCAATTTATGGTTCAAAAATTAATTATCTATATTTGGGATGTGCAGAATCGATACTTTTATGTATGGAGTTGATTGATATTGTTACTTTTCTAAATTTATTGATACTTACTCTTAAAGTTAAACTTGAAGTTGATTATTAGTATGGTATTCTATACACATTTTCAGCATACAAATTATTAAGATACTTGATGAGTTCTATCAATCCCCGTTTGTTATCGAATGGTCAGTTGCTGACTATCACTCGTAATGATCTAAATATAACGGAAATATTGTTCACTGAGAATAAAATAACTCAACCTGTGTATGGATACATGTTCTTATGTTAAAATATATTTTACATGCTATCTTCGAGAAAGTAAATTTATCCACCACGGCACAAAATTTTACGAAAGCTGCGCCATGAGTAACATTAACATTTTTATTGCAAGGAAGGTTGAAATCATCTTTTCTAATACACTACATCAATGGATTCGGTATGAATTTATGGAGTAACTACAGGCGAAAGGTGTACTGTAGTATCCATTGAAAAATAACCTTCCTCTGCGTCCGACTCATAAAATTTTCATCTGTTTCTTCATTGCGCTAGCGTAAGCAAGGGAAATCAAGTGCTTTCACATAAGCTCCCGGCTTTGGCAGACCTATATACGTCGGTGAAGGTAACAACCTTTATCTTCCGTTTTTATATATCCGGGATCTCACCCCACACTAGGATATCCCTTTACCAGCTTAGTGATCCGGCAAAATTGAACTTACGCTGGTTCTAAAATTAAATCACTTTTCCCGTGATAAATTTGACATACGCGGGAGCCAAATTGGCTTAGTACGGTCGTTTTCTTTCAACCTTGAACGTGAGAAAATATATACATGAATGATAATATAGATTACGGTCACTTGATACTTTTGTAATAATCTACATTTTGATGACGACCTTCTTAAGGGCGCTTTTATACTGACGGATGATTGGTCGAAAATTGTCGTCTATATTAGAAGTGCGTAGGCATAAATATGATCCTTGTGAGATCAAAAACATGCACGGTTTTTGATCTGCAAGAGTCGAAATGCATGGTTTCAAATAGACCGTTTTAAAGAAACGGATCGGAGCACTTAGACTAAGGGCACTGCTACATTGTGGTCGGCACTTTGAATACACATCCTTCAGAAATAGTTTCTCTTATCTTGCGCCATATGCCATCGACAACATACTAAATACTACTGGACTTACCAGCAAGTCCAATACCTTGAAATTTGTTAAGACACAGCTACTGAACGCTCACCTTGTTATTAATGCTAAATTGTAATGTTAATAATTTGTAGGTCTCAATTTTATTGTATAGTTTCAACTTTTCGAAATGGTAGTATTTAAGATCACATACGTGTTATACTTACCTTTTGTACATTTACTTACAATAAACAATTTATTTATTTATTTATTTAAATAATACAATAAGCAGTGTCGAGGTACGACCAGACGAGCTACTTATCGTAGCGTGGCAATTGGGACGCCAGAAACGGCGACAGCAAGGAGGCCACACGAACCACACTATCTCGCTACGTTGCGTAACATAAAAATTGATATCACTGAATTAGCAGCGGGGTTGCGCGTTTCTTTATGAGACGTCTACGAAGAAAAAAATCGACAAGCGAGACAATATTGAGTGCATCGCATTTTAGGCCAGCATTTTAAAAATTTACCTCCTAATGTACTCATCATAAAATGTGGTTCATCAAAGACGATGTGGTTTCGTCTTTTATGCACCACCACAGCTAAGTGGTGTGTTTTTTTGTACAGAATTGAAGACACTTTGTTTGAATTGTCACTTGTCTGACGAGGAATAAAACCTGATGGACTATGTGCACTAAATCCCTTCACTCTTATCTTGAGCGACTGAACTGTTGCCCGTCTGCACTGACATGCAGGAATCAATGTATGTCGGATAGCCGACAAGAATAGGCGGATGACAAACAACCCTGGCGACTTTGAGGTCGCAGAAAATATAACGATGTGACTGAAAGTAGAACTAATTTTGTTACCGGCACTACTGTCGAACCACACCCCTTATGGGGAGTAAGTAGTAGACGTTCTGCCAATGTCGCCAGAGCGACGTTGAATACAAAACGACCACGATTGCTTATTCTATTCGGAAATGGAACGAACTTAAGTTATCCATAATGTCATTAATAAAAATAAACATGTTTTAATAATCTTGCCCAACAGATAGTGGGCATTATAAATAATGCCTGGGCAATGTCATTTTCTCAATTATATCAATCATCTTACCCAATCGTTTTGGGCATTTTTCATATTGCCCTTGCATTTTTGATACTGCCCTATTGATCACTTGGTCCATAATACATACATCTGCAATGTATCAACGTACATAGACGTATTATTGTAAAACTACTCTGTATACAACGTTACAGAGTTGGCAACTTTAAGAAAATTTCCCTATTTTACGGAATTATGGCATGTTATAGGGAAAACTTTACAAGTTCAAGGAAAAGCCATTGATTTGGTATTAAAATAAAACATTATTTACCTTGCTTAATGAAAACACCAACAGTAGCAAATATTTTGTGCTGTTATTCTGCCTTTATATTGGCAGACGATTTAGTATTAGTACGATTAATATTATTTTAAGATAAGTTTTTCGAAAAGACATTAGACCAATGAAATGCTCATCGTGCAAATCAAGGTCGACACAATTTATTTTTGCACAAATGAATAGAGTAACGAGAACATTGAATTATTAGCCTATATTTTGTCATATTCAAGTCTATAAACTTGAATAAAGACGTTTTTGCGCTAAAAATATTTAATATAATAATAGCATAGTTAAGGATTTTTACTTTCCGACTAGTACCCTAGAAGGAAAGTACTTATTGTAATCGACGGAAAAAAAATCGAGATTTCGGCGGAAATACGCGTTTTGAGGTCCCCTGACTCAATTGCGATGATTTCTGGAAAATGTAGGTATGTTTGTATGTATGTCCGTGAACACGATTCGCCCAAACGGATCGGGCTGAAATTTGGTATGCTTATTTAGGATTACCGGGGAACGAACTGTAGTGTTTTCGGTGATAATCTGACAACCGGAAGTGACAGATGTTACAAGCGTCGTCTTAGGGATTTATCCGATTTTGGCCAAACTCATATCAGCTCACCATCCAGTGACTTTAAATATGTATACCAATTTACAGAACAATGGGATGAACGCTTTAGGCGCTATAAGGGTTTCTAGAAACAGTTTGAAAGATTTCACATCCTTCGTCGCTGTATTGCAAATTGTCAGATTTTGATAAACTTCAGAGCCACTGACATGACATGACATTAAATGTCAGTATGACAAATGTAATTCTGTCATAGAAACTGACGTTATGTAGCGTCTGCATAACCAGAGATGTTTATTGTGCCAACGATGTAGTCGGAAAGTTGAGTGAGGGCTACCCCAGATATTTTTTGAGGTATGGTGACTGAATATAGGGAAATTTCGATGTTGGGATTCAGATGACAAAACATTGGCAATGCTGCAATATTACCAACTGTCAGACACATTTTGAAGCCCGAGCAAAATGCGCCTTTAGTGTGCGTCGATCAATTGGGCTTCTATGTTCATCAACTTAAATATCTGGTGTGCCCCCCACCCAACTTTCCGACCACATTGGTTACACATTTATAAACTCTAATAGGCAATAATAAAAGGCACCTTTCAATACCAATAATATACTGTCACGTATCCGTGTGTTTTCCTACGAGGGTTATTTCTCTACTGCTTGTTTAGTTATTCTTCAATCGCTGACCGGGCGATAATATTCAAACAATAACGTGTGGACTAACACGGTATGATGCCGTCAGTTCTCCATTACGTCACAAACCAATGGATATTTACCATTGTAGCGCCTAAACCGCTCATCTCATTGATCTGTAAATTTGTATACTTATTTAAACTCACTGCAGGATGAGATGATGTCAGTTTGGTCAAAATCGGATAAATCCCTAAGAAAACGTATGTGACATTTGCCACTTCCGGTTGTCAGATTGTCACCAAAAACAATCCAGTTTGTCCTCCGGTAATTCTAAATATGTATAACAAATTTCAACCCGATCCGTTGTTCCCTTTGGGCGCAATCGTGTTCATGGACATACATACAGTGTCCAGAAATCATTGCTATCGATTCAGGGTCAGATTGGGCCAATATAGCCTAGATATAGCAATTTCAATATTTCTGTCAACAACAACAAACATATTGCTCCAATATAGACCCTTCATTGTGTGCTACGTGGGCTATGATCATTCATAATAATTTAAAACAATTAATTACAACAAAATAGGCTGTATTTACGTACGTATGACGAATACATACATCTTACTAAACTTATCGACACACAACACCATAGGATTTGAATTAACCTATTCTTTAACTCGGCGAATTGTTCATTTAAAGACGAAAGATTATTCAGGGCACGTTTGGTTCTGATGATTTTCCGCTATGTAAGAACGCGATGTCGGGCCTTTTTGGTCGCAGCGCACTCACCATTATGGATTTATGGCTCCCTTAACTACAGGAAATCTTTACGTTTTTACGTAGCACCCTTTCCTTCATGAAGGACCCGTTGAACAGTATGCCCTAATCTAACGTCGCCCTACCTATATAAATCTGAAATCCGCGTCGAGAATTGGCCAAGGCATTGATATTGGCAACACGTAGGGGCCAGGGCCGCTTTTAAACTCTACACGACTTTTGGGCCGGACGTTTTACCGCTTCCAGAACGGAAATCTCATCGGTGAAATTTACTGCCATAAACCGGTAGCTAGGTTTATATGATATCTCGGCTGGTTCAGATCGAACCACAAAATCAATGAAAAAGAGTACCTACGCACACGGTATATCGATATGTTGGTTATACAGTGTCGGCCAGTTTCAGACGCCGTATAGCCCATAAGAGAGAGCAAGAAACCAATATAAAGGCGGTCACTGCATGCCCCCACCAAGCGACATGAACCAACCACATGCCCCCACCAAGCGACATGAACCAACCACGAGGCCGTGCTAGCGCGGTGCCTGCATTGGTGGGGATGTGTTTCAAACGTTCTCTCTCGCACTCGCACAAAACTGATGCGGCGGCTGGAATTCGCCGACACTGTATACATTTGTATTATTTTGTATCTATATTATTCTAATGTATGGGTGAGTAAAGCGAAGAAAAACAGTCAAAACTAGTCTTGAAACTAACGTTAGGTAGGGTCCAGAGTGGCTCTGTCTTAACAAAATTGAATAATTGCAAAAGTATTCAGACACTTCATTGTGTCAACAATGTAGTCGGAAAGTTGAGATATTTTGATCATGTCAAATAAATTTTCAGTTTTGTGATAGAATATATGCTATATTAATTGTAATATGAACCAAATATGCTACATATTTATATAGTTTTTAAAAGATTTATTTATACAACTTTTCCATTCCGCTGTAAGACCGTTAAATTTGATATTATTTTTACTGTATTTTGTTGATCAGAAAGAAGTTTTCCACTGAGTTTAAATTGACTTTTGCTCATGGGGTTGAGAGCGTTCGACTAACACGAAGATACCATGTCAATTCCCTAAACCCCTTTTCCAGGTCGTGAGTACTAAGCCGTTTGAAACTCCGACCCGAAAACGTTTATTGTTATTGCCAAACATATCGGATATTATCTTCTATCGCAGACATTGTGCAGCATTAATGCAGACCTCCGCACCATAATTTTCTTCATACAAATAGTTACGATATAAGGTTTGCTCTAATAGAGTTTGCGTAATTTTCTCGTTATATCTGATGTTAATAGTAATTGTTTGCATATATACCTGATTAAAAAGGCAAACGAAATAACAGGCAATCCAATAGTGGGCACAAAAAGTATGTATCTTGTACGTAAACGCGGATTTATGGTTAAATATCAGCCAAGTTTTTAGTTTGCATTTTTATAACAATAAAATCGATTTTCGTTTATCACAAATTCTCTTCTTGTATTTTTTTTACGTAAGGTAAGGCAATCTTTTGCTATAGGGTGAGGTTCTATCATCAACTTTAATTATTTACTATTATTTACTATATATTTTTACCATTGAAAAAAATAAAAACTGGTTGAATACAAAACAGCAAAAGGTAGAAGTTGCAAATATTATTTTTTACTTTTGTAACTATTTTTTAATCTATTGTGCAAAGTGGTAAATCATTCACTCAGAAAAAAAAAACATCTTATTCCTTGCAGAATTGTTCATAGGTTACAAATGGATAAACTTTGACTCTACGCCATCATCAGTCCTTTACTTGTTTATTTTATGTATCTATTCTATAGTAATAAAATAAAGCACTTGACCGGTATAACTGGGAAGATTTGGTTTATGCTATTTATGACGGTCGAGGGATTTAATTTTTTTGCATTAAAACTTATGATGGCGTAAGCCAAAACATATATCTACCTACAAATTAGATAAAATAATTCTACAAATGAGAGGTTTGCTTATTATTAATCTGATACTTTTTCCATTCGTTAATTATTAGTTAGTTAATTACTTCAACAATACAACTGAAATATGAATTAGAACTAAAATCGTAGAATCAAGACAGTCAAATATAAACCTCTACACGATTTTCGTTTGCCCATCCGAGTCGTCCATAACCACATAACGTGTTACTATTACAAACTGTATAATAATGTCCGTCTGTACGCTTACGAATAAAACTTTGAAATTAATATCAGTTAGAACGAGGGTATATTGTAAATCCCCAGTTCAGGTAGGAACACTTGTGAGCTAAGAAATGTACCGACTCATCATTGTCAGTACGCAGCAGTCTCTCACCCTCAATCTCAACAACAAATCATTATAGCTTTAATTTATTCATCTACATTGGATAACTTTACGTTGAAAACGATACTTCGTAATTCAATATTTCGACCAACTTGAACCTCGGAACACTGACAAAAGCGAAGTAACTCAATTAACGTCCTGCTTTCATGGTTAAGACACCTAAACTCGACTGCTTGGCCTCTTGACGATTACAATTTTATCAACACCGAACCCTGATGGTGTTGCTCTGTTTGTAATAATAAACAACAAATTGGGTGCGCTTGAAATTTAGCCCACCATCAAAAGGTGCTAAAATATCGTAGTTGGCGTTCCCCTTGAGGATATAGAGGAGTTAGGTGGAGCGAGTATAGAATAAATCGTAGTTAATGAGGGTCGGAAGTAGGCTACGGTTTAATCAAGATTAAAAGTTAAGCAATCCGGAGTAATCAGTCTAGTAGAGGGGGCTAAATCTGGATAGCACTGCAGAGCCGGAGACGGCGGTGTAGGGAATTAGAAATAGGGGAAAACCGTCAAGATTTCGAAGGAAAGCCAGCGGCTGCTTTTGGGCTCTGGGAACTGAACGTTTGAATTATTGATAACCGATAATTGAAAAGTATATATGTGTCAGTTTTATGCCAAGGATTTTATCTATAAGCTCCACACTGTTGCTTTGGAAATTTTCTCTATAGGTGCGTTCTCTTGCTAGGGTTCACGTGTCATATGAGAACCAATGTGTATACCCTAGTTAAGACATCAAAATGGGTTAATTTCACTACAAAATTTGATTGAAGTTCTCATTATTTATTCAGTATTAACAACAATTCAGCAATTGGTCGATATACATTGGTCAAATGTAGTACCGTGGTAACAATAGAAAGTAACTAAACAATAAATTATTCCCTTGCTAGTAAAATATAAGCTAAAAGTAAAAATAATTCTACCTTTTCGTCGCCTTGACTTGATGAGAATAAAATTGTATTATATCATATGTAATGAAATGAGATTATACAATAAATTTTCTTGATAACTGAGTATAATATTACTTGGAGATGGAAACGGCGATTTCCATGTTAAAGCCGATAGTTGGGGAATAAATTAGAAACTATTTGTCACATTATTATTTCCTGAGTAGTTTTGCATAATATTACATTAGTGATAAACGTAGAACTATCTAAGTTCTAGATTTCCGGGAGAAAACCGCGGCAACGACGATAAAGTCAACGTTTCGCACGTTGCAAGAGGCATCTTCAGGACGTAAAGTAAGACAGCTACGAAGAGAATTCATTCTGTCTTCAATCTATTTTTGTTATTTTATTTTTATTTATTTCGTAAAATTCTTCTTTTGCCCATTGTTGCACTTGAGTAAGTACTTGAATTCTACTCACGTAATTGCTTCTGTTTATTAATACGTATACATCTCAAGTACCGACATGAATGTTAAGACAAAATTATGTAAGTTATGCTCAATGTGCATTGTGACATGACTATTAATACGGTATGTATGTTTTAAACATTCTAATTAGACTGTTGAATTGTGCATTGGATTCACATAAAAATCTCGGGCAACCATAATTTTCCACAATTTATATTTTTGGTGTAGAGCCATCTGTACCTTTAGCTATAAATAATGGTCTTGGCGTAAGTCGTAAATTACTGCATGTGGCGCCAGCCCAGACTGACCAGTTGCGATAAAATGATATAGGACACCCTTATAAAAAAATCCTGCAGTAGTTTTTCTAGGACATTATTTTAGCAGGATTTGATGTCTAATAAATAAATATTCTAAATTCTGTTGCATTTTAGGAATATCTTACCGTTCTCTTCTTAGTGGTACCTTTTGCAAAGGTGAAGGCAGCTAAAACAAGGAGAGATCAAAGGAATATAACTCCACAAGCGCGTTGAAAATTCGGTAATGCTTACACCAACCCCTCTGTGAGGGTTTGTAAATATGTCTGAAATACCTCTTCGCCGTGTTGTGAAACAAAGAGCCAAAGACGTCTTTTATGCAATTAATTAGGTAGCACTTTGAAAATAGACTTTTCTGAAAACTTTTTATTAATAAGTAGGTATTTTGCTTTCCTTTAGAAGAAAATCTCATTAAGAAGCATTTACAAGAAGAACTTCAGATGAGATATTGAATTAAGTTAAATTAGAGGGTTACATAATAATGTAGCAGACAGCAATACCGTTAAATTAATAACCCCATTCTAGAAAAGAATTTTTAACTTTTTCCTTCAGGTTATATTATTTTTACGGTATTGATCTATTCTGTGCAAGATAGTGTTGCCACTGTTCAAGATAGCACAATAATAGATTATATCAACAAGTCTTACATTAAAATTATGACTGGTAATGAAATAAATGTACGATAAAACTTTATATGCGGTAACTCTCTACCTATGTCTAAATACCAACAAAGACATAATGGGAATTTATTAGTGAGTACCCATACCATAGGGTATAAAGTTAATTAACATGGTTATGGAGATAAGTGCGGTGAATACGCAACCTTTGTATTATTTAGGGACCATGCTGATGTACTGCTTCAACCATGAACGTGCACTTGAAGCAAAAATGTATAAATTATCTACTCTATTCTGCAATTAATTAGAAAACAATTGTAAGATATATTATTCTGTGTTGCTTTTACGTTCATAGATATTTCATCGTACTTTTGAAGGCAATCTCATTGTATCAAAATCATAATCTTGTTTTCAAGGGTGCATTTGCACGTTTCAAATATGAAGTGGTTGTCTGTATCATACGTGCTACGTAGTAAGTCCTCTAACGTTTTCTTTAATTGTGGGCAGTCGACGTTTAAATTTCCTTGGTAAATTGTTTTTTGATTTTAACGGCCAACGCTTGACACTGACTGATCGCTTTAAAAGTCACTTTTTCCTTTGGCTACAGCTCGGTTTTCAAACGCCACGGGAGTTTGTGTCGATCGGCCGCAATTCCCTCAGGGCATTACGATGAATTGCTAAAACGTTAACCAGTGACCAACTGTACTACAAACCGTCTGACCTTTACCCTGGATCGATAAACCAGTTGCGGGAATTATTTTCGCAAAATAGTGCCGTATAGGTCCCAGATATAATAAATAATATAAATGTTAATCAAGATATACATTATTTTGCTATCCACGATAAAATTACGACAGTATCGTAAACAGAACAGTTGGGCAAAAAGAATATCGGAAAAAGATTGGGAATTTTGTATCCTTGTCAGACCTTTGTAACCAGATATAGGATATTAGTTTGCTACTTGGGCTTCCCAAACAGAACAAATCACTGACAATTACTGTTCTTGAGTTATATTTTCCAACTAATTCCTTACGGATGAGTATTAGGTACATTGTTTTCCTTTCGTTAGAACGCTGACGCGTCATGTCGTACTTCACTAAATATTTTCTTTTCATCGGGATTCTACTTTTCTGTGGGAATAAATGCCCGTCTGTGGCCACCTATTGATGTGGTGAACAAAATGAAATCCACAAATAACCATTAATATTTACTTATCTATGTATTTTAAGAATGCTTGAATACATTTCACATATCACATATTATATTTTGACACAGAAACATCACAAATGTTCGAATTGAATTAATTTGCATCGTTGTATTGGCTTCTTGACATTTATGATATTATGTAAAAGATTTGTTGCATTTTATTACATTGTCAGCTAAATCTGTTGCGGTTTCTTTGAGTTGCCAACAAACTTGATCGTTGCATATTGAAATTATTTGCATTGAACTTTTTTATACGTTTGTACGTTTGTCAAAATCTGACATTTTGCAACACAGCCACAAAGGCTGTGGATTCTGTCAAACTGCTTTTATAAACGCTTATAACCCTAAGCTGCTCATTCTAATGATCTGTAAATTAATATACATATTCTTCATCTTCATCTATTTTACATCTTGCAGAAATCATTGCAATCGATTCAGGGGACCACAAAACGCGGATTTCCGCTGAAATATTGATTTTTTCCGTCGATTACAATACTTTCCTTCTTGGGTGCTAGTCGGAAAGTAAAAACTAAAGAAAAAGGTTAAGAAGTACTAAAAGTAGTAGACATAAATTCTAAACATCGTTTATTTTATGGGGAGTAACAAATTAGTCAATCCACATAGACATAAGCTCGTCGCAAATTGTGTTATCACCAAATTCATTCCTGGTCATCGCGCATAGGTTATTTCTCATGCAGGATTCATCACAAGGACCTCTTGTATCAGCTTCTCTATACCTATGTCTGTACTCCATCTCCAACAAACTATGGTCTTCCGCCATTCGATTCATCAAATTCCTAATTTCTCTCGGTGACAGATTATCAACACCAAACGCATCTTTAAACGAGTACAGTTTGAACCAGTTTGGTGATTGTTCCGGTGTCAAATTCGCTTCTGTTAAATTGAAAGTCCAAGATTCAAAGTCCAAAACCTCGAAATTCTCGGAGTCGACGTCGTAAATTTTGTAGTTGTAATTTAGGTTTGATGCCGTGGTTAAACTACCACCATCCCAAACTATTGCTATCGGTTCATGTTCTTCATGGAAAACAACCCATTGGTCGTGATGAGTGTGACCTTGATAGATAGCTGTTATAGTGTTGGAAAACCTATTAAGGATTCTTCTGTAAATCCTACTGAAGGATAATATGGCACTTCCTCCACCGGAGGGTAGATGCGTCAAAATATGCACAAACTCATTGTTTTGCTCAGCTTTGTATAACTCATCAGCTAACCATTGCAATTGCTGTATCGCCTCAGTTGTATCATACAATAACCACCAATTCTGGATATAGTAGATGTTGCTGTTGATTCCGATCACCCTAAATCCTGGCCTGACCAAAACCGAATAATAACCACCCTTCCTCACGGTTTCCAAGGCTTCTTCTGGTAAATACTTAGCCCATAATTCAGCAGCTTCATTATATAACCACTGCGTGCTGACCGAATCATCAGTTACCGATGTTGGTGCATATACATTGACCGGGTGTGGCTCATGATTCCCAAAAATCGGATAAATAGGTACATCGGGGAAGTGTTCCTCAAAATCCTCGAAAATATCCCTGATTTCCTGGATATTACTTTCCACAGATGTGTTCCAAACCTTATGCCTGATGATATCGCCCGTGAAATAGATATAGTCGATATCGTGAACCCTATTGATGTGTTCATACGCGTCAATCAAAAGATGTCTCGGTGAATCACAGTCTCTATAGTCACCCCAATAACCAGCTGCGTATTCGGGATCATCACTCAAGCCTTTATCTGATTGGCAACACAGTGGTTCAGGACACCCAGCATGACCACCAGGCAAATAATTAGGGTCGTAGTGGAAGTCGGTCAGTTGCAAAATCCTGATGGGTTCGGATGGGGATTGTTGGCCTTTTTCGACGTCAACGGTTGAACCTTCAGGGATATTGATGGTCCATTCTTCAGCTGGACCGGTGGCACACCCTGAGCCTTGCAGGACTGTCCCGCAGACTTTAGCACCTGTGAGATTTGGTCTGTTATCAACAATAAAGACAACCGGGTCCTATAAAGGAAATATTCTGATTAGTTTCCTTTGGAGAGAATTTATTCAAGTTTTGTTACCGACTGCTACCGACAATTGATGAGCAGAAAAAGAATTGATGAATAGAAGAATTAAAGATCAAAACTTACAGCGTTTGCTCTGATTGCCCCTTCACAAACTTCTGGGGATTCTATGTCCATAGACACGCATACATCTACGATCATGGTCACTAAATCTTCAACTTCCAATCCATTTTGTCGTTCTTCTATGGCGGCATCGACTATTTCCTCGCACAGTGAACAAAGGAGTTCATTGTCTATTTTCACGTGTGGGTTTGTTCTGAACGCATGCTTCAGAGAATTCGAACGCATGAATTGATCAATACTGGTTGGTTTTTGTCCGGTGGCTAAGTATTCTTTGAAACCATCTCTTAGATCTCTGTTCTTAGCGGCGAATATTGCTGTTGCAATCAGCAACAATATAAAGGGTATCTTCAACATTGCGAACGAACTATCACTGAGTGACTCTGGTTGAATAGTCGCATCTATATATCGAATATAAAAATTATTAAGATCCTTGAATTTGAGCACTCGACTCAAGTAGGTGTTTGTCATTGATATACTATTGTTGAAGTGGCCAAATTGATAAGGCCTATTATTTATAGATGTTTAATTATAGTGATTATAGAATTAAACACTATGTAAACACTACAAGTTTGATAGATATCGATTTAAATCCAATTATATACGATCTATAATGTTGAGCACTTGAAACTTTGACTATAAATATTGTAACGTAATAGAACGGAGAATTTATTATACAGGGTTGGGCAACTAAATGGAATATTCCCTACAGACCGTAAATTATTAGTTCTATAAAAAATATCCAGCTTTCTGACTACATCGTTGGTACAATGAAGTGTTTTAACACTTTTGAAATTATTCAACTTTGTGAAGCCAGAGCCACTCTGGACCCTACCTAACGTACCTAACGACATAATGACATTTGTCATACTGACATTTAATGTCTTATCATGTCAGTGGTACTGACGTTTGTCAAATTCTGACAATTTGCAACACAGCGACGAAAGCTGTGTATTAACGTTTATAGCGCCTAAACCGTTCATCCCACTGATCTGCAAATTTGTATACTTACTTAATTATAACGGCTAGAAAAAGCAAGCTCATTGAATCTGTGTTTAATCTTGTCTGAAAATGCAATACTTAAGTACCTTAAACTTGTGGCCTGTTTTTGTCAGTGAATTGCTAGATCTATGATCAAATGAGAATGACAGAAATTTGATGATTCTCTCCAAAACTTTACGTACTAGACAAGGGATGTTTAAACGCTCGGAGCGAGGGCGTTTTAGACCGCAAAAGTTGCGTTGGGCGGGGACGAGCTGGAAATGGCCCAGAGCATGACAACGAAGACATTGAAACAGTTCTTCGGGCCTTATATATAGTTTTCGGTGTGTGGATCGATTCACGAATGCTGTGAAGTGGGTGGATGAAATAAAGCACGACCCAGGAAAAAGGGTAAATACTGTAAGAACTCTAATCCTATATTTAGTGTCCGATATCAAGTGTTAGCTCAATAATTTGTTCTATAAAAGGCTACAAGTCAAAATAAAAATTACTACGTATTCAAACTATTGTATACAAAAGTCAGGTCTTCGGTTATACTTGTATTACTGAGGTTCTTTAAGCCAATAACACCCACAGCATGTGGTCATGTTGATTTCTATGATATTCAAGGCCCATCTTGAACTAAATTTGAGAAATTTATTCTGAATGATCTCGTTCCTATCAATAAACTACTTACGATACAGTGACCAAAGTACTGATGCATATTCAAGATGAAACCACACTTAAGCACAGAAAACAATTTTTAAACAATGTGAACTGGAAAATTGCTTAGACTTTGTTTCTGAAACCCCAGCATTCAACATCCCTAAAGTAACTCCAGGACCTTTAATGGAGCAACGCTACCAAGTAACTGATTGATTATCAATATTGTATCCAACTCCAAAACATTTTTACTTCGGGTAAAACTTATTATGGAATATTTATTTATGTTAACATCTCGAGTCTTGATTGTAGACCATTATTCCCACACGAATAAGCAATTCTATTTAAGTCATTCTGGATAGTGGTACAATCGGTTCGCGACTGAACTATATTAAACTATATTAAACAGTAGTCATCAGGAAATTATGCAGTTTTCGAATAAAAAAAGTTCCCTCTACTGTAAATGATTTTAATTTTCAACAGTCCTGATAATTCACAGACAGATAAGACAGTTCACCCGGGGAAAAATGAAAAAAGGCGGTATCGTATTTCCATTTGCGGATACTGCAACGGTAAGTGTCACGAGAGTTCCTCGTTCGGCTGACACAAGTTTGCCTATTTGCTTGAAACCACGACGAGCTACAATTCTGTCTGGCCTTTGAACAGTAGTTATACCAGTCTCGTCGACATTCCAAATATCTGTGGCTTCTAATTTAAATCTGTCGTAAACAGTCTTTAAATTTTAAAAAACATCGCTACATTAGTTTTGTTGAACGAAGTAGCCATTGACAAACTGGTTGCCTCTGGCTTTCTTGGAGATAAGGTGTTATTTCTCTTGATATAAGCACTATACCAATCTGGACCTGCCATTTTATTAACAGTCCAGGTAGCCGGAACATTAACTTTGTTAGAAATAGCATATTCATACGCGAATTTCTAAACTCTTTTGGCGTTAACCCGTAGTAAATATCAGCCGCTTGTTTTAAATAGTCAGCCAAGAAGGTTTCTTGCTCCTTAGCAAAACACTTGTCGTCCGTTAAAGTAACCAACTCGTTCTAGTTTTATTTCGCCGCTGGGTAATTTTGCCTTTTTCACGTAACGATCAAGAGTTTTTTGAGGAATTACGAAATCTTTGGCTACGCTATTAACACTCTTTCCTTCATTTAGTACCATTTGCACTGCTCGTAGCATAATATTAGATGATGCCCTGCCTCTTTCAGATTTTCGCTTGTAATTTCTCATGTTGGTGCCTGCAATACACGAAGACTATCAACAGTTTAAAATAAGCAGAATAAAATGAGTAAGACTTCTGGGGCTAGTTGACTGATAGTCAAATAACCCCGTGTGTGCTTAGTGAACTAACCCCATTCTACATTACTACATATTCGGTTCAACAAGTGTAACATATCAACCTATTAGGTAAAACAATGTACCTTATATTGCACTTAATATACCACATTATCAAAAAATTCTTATAGGTAAACATCAATCAGCGCTCAAAGCTTCACATTTAATAAAATAAAACATTAAAATTATTTACTTACCGGCGAAGTTTCTGGATTTCCTAACCTCACTGACACAACACCCAAGGGTATGATACGTTACCAAGCACAATGGCCGCCTACGTCATTCGATCTGTCAATGCAATGCATTAATGCGCCATCTACCGTATGCAGAAAGACTTACAGCGAATTAGTCAACAACTAAACCCGTAGGTCAACTAACCCCGGTCTCCCTACAGACTGTCTCATGGAACTGGCCTATTTGTAGTTTCTGACGTTTCACTTAGGTACTGGACACTTTCTAAACTTTATGATGGTAGGTATTATATTCCATCTGAACCTAAAATATTCATCTCACCTGCCACTTCCGGTCACCAGAAGGCGTTATCAACTTTGTAATTTTAAATGGAACAATATATTTATTATATTAAATTTGAATCCTGCGTATGAAAATTCATCGATTTTTATCAGGGTTTGCTATAACCAAAAGGTCACGTTTCTTAGTTATTTTGATTTTTCTATAATTTTCAATGTTTTCGGGGCGAAGGTTATGTTGAATATCCCGGTTAATATTAAAGGTAACACTTTTTTTTGGTAGGCATTTTGTAGGCAGACACTATTTTTACATTAAATCTTGTACAGAGTGTTCAGAACGTAAAAATCAATTTCGATATTTTCAAATGTCAACAACTCATTTTTTTTGTCAAATGGAACACCTGTATGTATATACCCATTGGAAAAAGAATTGTTTTATCTATCAAGCGATATTAGGGTTCTATACGTATCCTCGTAGTTTTTGAGATATTACGGACTTTGCAAAAATGCATTCACAATTATTGTTGAACATTTTATCAGGTAGATTAATATCTTGGATCATGTTGTATTTATTATTATTTATAATTTTTTATAAGGCTAAAGTAGGAGAAAAAAGGGCTTCCTATGGCGCATAGTACATGTTTAAAGAAATATATTTTTACTATTACCTGGCCAAAGTAGGTTCATCTCTTCCTTTTATGCTGACATTCTAATAGCAAGCTGTGAAACGCATTTTGACATTTGCAACCGCTCCTTTTCCTAAAATCTTCACATTGCGAAAATGGATAATGTTACTATTATAAGTATTGACTGAAATTAATCTTCCACTTTTATTCCATTGCATCAAAACTTTCATCTACTTTTCTAAATAACGGCTTCTTGATGGTAATACGCCTAGGTTTCTCTCATCAGATGTATGTCATGTGGTTTCCACAATTTTGTATTACGTTTCATAAATAATAAATAGATTCAAAATATCACCATTTGAATACCTTGGTGTTTCATTTCAATAAATGATAATAATGGATTAAATATCTCAATCAAATGCCATGGTCAGATAAATTTTAATAGATTTCAGAAAAAGACTTCAAAAAACAACGAAAATTATAGAAAAATCAAAATAACTAAAAAGCCGTTGACATTTGGGTATAGGAGATCTTGATAAATATCGATACATTTTCATACGCAACGTTGAAGAAAAAATAACAAAGTTCATGTCGACTTCCGGTGACTGAAAGTGGCAGTAGAGCTGAAAATATTTTAGATTGCAAGTTGAGATGGAATATAATACCATTACAAAGTTTAAAAAATGTCGAGTAAGTGAAACGTCAAAAAGTTCTAATAGACCAGTTCCGTGAAACACCTGAATATAATATGTCGGATTTTTGTTGGCTCTTTCAGTTTAAGTTGAAATCATTTTTGCATAATCGGCTGACAAATAACAAATACCACTACAGTTCCCTCTCTCTGTATCGCTGAAAAAGTGGAAACTGCAAAGTTAACGAAGTAGTTTGCATTCGTGGAAACGAAACTTTTCGATACCTATTTCGTCTGATTGGAATTTTTATCGATCATCCCGAACGGGAATGGAAAAAGCCAGAATCCATAGTAATCAAAATGCATGCATAAACCGTAGCAGTATTAAGGGGCAGAGGGAGTTGGTTTTGAATAGGGACGAATGCAAATAAGGTAAAAGCAGCTGAAAATGCTCAAGGAACAACTTCGTTTAATTAAACAAGTACGGACCGCTGCCGCCCGTCCCCCTCTCTCGTCCGCTCACTTCCGGAATGTACAAAACAAATAGTGTAATTGATTTTCGGAAGTCTACGAGGATTTGCATCGAAAATTGAGTTAGTCGCCACCAGTCCCGACTTTGTATTTCTTCCATGTTTTATATTTATGCTAATTCAATCTTCAGGGATATCATTTTCGAAACGATAATAATTTTCCTAGTCGTAACTTCATAAATTGCATTACATTCATCGCTAAACAATGAGTAAATTGCCCTATTTTACAATAGGAGGTATTTGCCAACACAATTTTTTTGCGACCAACACCGAAAGAAAACAATTGATGTCCATCAATTTACTAACGTATTGTCCACTGAGAGTGAGGGCTTATAATTCAGAGTCGCCTTAAAGTTTCTTATACTTACATTCAATCATAATATTAATATAAATTTTCTTACTGACAATTTGAACTGTTCAGTTTCTTCAGTTGAAACTGAACACTGTGAAGCACACGCACTTACAATTCAATCCTTCAGTTTTTACAATGGATTCGAAGGAGCAGAACGATTTCGCCGCTCTCAGTTTAGTTTGCGAACTCAGAACTGTACTGTTCCCCACATACCCAACAATCAGTTGACACATTCAGATGAAAAAATTGAAATGTTAATCGTCTCAGTTTAACTGTGTAGTTGAGTTCAGCGAGACTGAAATACCCACACACGTTGAGGTTAAACTGTACAGTGACTGAACAGTTCAAACTATCATGTCAGTTGAAACTGAATGTGTGTGGTGGCTTTAGGACACACGAACCCAAATCAGAGAGCATTTTGCGACTGGATTCCTAAAGAACAAGTACACATCCATCGAATCATACTAATTTGTTGAACGAGTAGTAAATTATGGTAGAAACGATTAGAAAATGATAATAAATCATAAATTAATAAATAAAGAGTTACAACATAACATAATAGTTACAAAAGAAACAAATAATTACTAAATTTTATACACAATAATTTTTCTGCAAAGCAAATTTTATTTTCGGTTCGATATTTAATTCAAAAAAACTTACTTGGAACGTCTGGCCTTCATTTTATCATGAAAAGATCACCCCACCGATATTTTATCGGAAGCCCACTCATGAATAAAAAGCAGAAAAAAATACGCTCTGAAACTTTTCAAAAGTATAATGTGGCTGAAGCACTTCTTTATTTTTCACAAGATGAGACTACCCTCCGTCGAGCGAAGCATCACAGTCCCCCTTCAGTAACTTGTAAACACATTAGTGTTGATTCCAAACTCTATATCAGAATGACGTTTTTCTTTCCTGAAAAAGGAGCTCAAATTTCAAAATTCGGACAATTGATCATAAGTATTTCCATTGTATAACAATAGCGGTACGGTATTAAATGTAAGCACATGAAAATTTACACTAAAAAAAATTAAAATTCCAGATCAATATCAGAAAAGTTCAGTTAGAGACTATATTCTTGACTCTTCGCTAAGTTCAAGATCACTCGCATTCGTGTTATAGCGAACGGTTGGTATTCGTCACCACTCGCTATCGAAACGTACATTCATTCGCTGAACAACGTTAAAAAAACGTTATGACAGTTCAAACAGAACATTATTATGTTACAAAAAATTTATAAGTATTTAATTTATTTATTATTGTTATAAGTAGTTGGTTTATTTGTAATTGATTAATTTGAATTGATAATGTGTGCTTTATCAAAGTTAAACAACCGTTCCGTCACTAACTAAATGCTTCATTGCCACATAACTATTTGACAACAATAGCGAAGAATACAAAATTGTGAAACCATTCGCAATAGTAATACAGCTAATAGCAATTCAGCGTCACGTTTTTCTTCATTTATTATGTGAGTTATCAGAAAAATAGCAGAGATTCTATAATATAACGAAGAAGCTTTTTAACCTGTTAATATTCTTATAATTTCAGATTGAGCTGTGCACTTTACTAGACCGAATAAGTCTAAGTGCAATTGGGTACCTTTTGTCGTGCGTTTATTTATCGATTTCTTGAGAACTGGACTATTTCGTTTTCTCTGGTTTCATGCATAATAGAAAATACAGACCGGTCTGTACAATTTCGATACCCTAAGGATCGCAGAATTTGCTTTTGCAAACGGTTTGCGGTAGTCATAAAATTATTCTTGTTATGTATCCGCTTTGTGGTAAGCTGTAGTGTGTAGAGATTCAAGGTACTTCTGGGAAACGTTCCACTTTTCATCATTAATATTTACCCACTAAAATAGATAAATAGATATTTGATATGACTATCTCCTAGAACTGTGACTGGATTTTCCATATATATTACTAATTTTTTATTACATATAACTTATCTACATAAAATTTATGTTTAATCATTGTTTACGTTGTTTTTAAAATTACACTATTTTCGATTAGTATCTACTTCTAATTAATTTGTAAGGGATTTTAAATATTTATCTGAAAGATATGTATATAATTACCCCCTACCAAAGATTGTTTTTTTTTGCTGCAACGTTTCTGAAATAACCATAGTTCATTTTAATTATGTCTGTCATGTGCAAGCATGCCGAAATAATCAACCGCAAACTTGCAAACCATAACAGGCCTTGATAATCACAAGCAAATTGGATGATCGCGTGTCCTGTGGTATTATTACACGCTACTCAAACTTATTTCCGGGATTATATCGGCGATTTCCGTTTCTTTTGTACGTGAATATGATATCCACGAACACTATCGGGGGTAATTTTTATCCATTTCGTAGATATGCGGATAAAATTTACCTTTTTTTAAATAAAATAATGGAACCAGAAATTTCTGGCAAAGACCATGACAAGGCGGTGAAGTGTATGGGGGGTAGAAATGACAGAACACTTTTTTTGTGGCCTTATGCTAATGATGCTGAGATAGAATCTTCACACCGCTTCAATACACTGAAAAGCAATAAGGCCCCTGGTAGAGATGACATATCATCAAATATACTCCAAGAAACTGTGAAGGAAATTGCACCTGTATTATCTATACTTATAACAACTTTGGTGTGTTTCCTGATTTGTTTAGAACAGTTGTGGTGAGTTTCTTTGCGTAAGGGTGGGACCGAAGAACGCTTGAAAACTCTTCTCTGACTTGAGTGCTGGAAAAGGTGATAGAGAAAATTATTAAGAAGAGACTAACTACATTTTTGGACACTTGTCACATTTTATCGTCTTACCAGTATGGCTTTAGAGAGGGTCTTTCGTCTTCCGATGCAATTGTTGAACTGGTTAAAGGAATTTATTGTTCGTTGGATAAGTCGAGGCCTGTTATGGGAGTGTTTGCCGATGTCGCTAAGGCGTTTGATATGGTCGACCACCAATTACTTTTCTTTAAACTGGAACAACTGGGATCAGAGGTAATGCAGGAAGACTTTTTGTGAGTTATCTGAAAGGTAGAAGTCAGTGTATTAGGGTGGGTAGCGCCATTATCAATATGAGATCAGTAGATATGGGTGTCCCCAGGGTACAGTGCTTGGCCCAGTGATGTTCATTATTATATAAATGACTTGCTCCGATTAAATAACATAGCACAGATACTGTCTTTTGCTGATGATACTGCTGTTGTCCGGAACTAGCTGGACGGAAATGAAGTACATAATGGAGTCAATATTGCAGGAAGTACGACGGACGGTGGTTTGATTGGAACTCGCTAATACTAAACCTAGAAACGACCACATTTATAACTTTTCGTTCTTATGCTAGACTTATGTTGTGATCCATGTCAGTGCGATATTGAAATTGTAAATGAGTTTGCGATTAAATATCTGGGAGTAACAATCGATAACACCTACGATGGGACAAACATATTGTAGAAGTGTGCAAAAAATTTAGAAGATGCTTGCATATGTTTAGAAAACTAACAGACATTGTTGATGTTTCATGCCTGAGAATAGGTACTTATTATGCTTTTGTGCAAGCACATCTTCAATATGGCATTATAAAATGGGATGGCTTATACTCTGTGCATTTAAGACCTCTTTAGGTGTTAGAGAATAGGATCCTCAAGATTATTTATAGGAAACCCTATCTGTATCCAACTGAGGAGCTGAACGGACAGGCTTCTGCAATGGACTGTAGAAAGCTCTGTTGTTTCACTTCAGTTGTGAAGGTTTTTGATAATGCCGGAGTATTTCCGCTAACTGCACGCGCGGAAGAACGGCTTACTAGAAGAAGGTTACAATCCCGGATCAAGCCGCGATTCTCTCGTAAGGCTATCGGTCAGAGATGCTTTGATTGCATCTCCGATATATGCACCGATATATGCTCAAGTTTTTAACTCTCTTCCCCTGAACTTAAGAGTGATAGGTATTATTTCTCCCCTTAAAGAGGGCATTCAAAATATCGACTTTATATAACAAAGTTCAGCTTTTGATCGATTATCAGTATTATCACATTTGGGGTACGTAATAATTACAAGATATCATGAATTTGTGTTTCTTATGTTCTTGATTGATTTAGCTATCTGCCCTAGTATTAGTAATAGAATTATTTTAGTTTTGGAAATTGTTATATTTATATATTTTGATAATAGTGTTTAGAGGATTTTGCTAAAAAATAAACATTTATAATTGTTATCTGGTTAGAAAATTATATTTATTGTTTCTAAAGGTATAGTTTAAAATTAGTTTTCAGTTCATGGGTTCAGCCATTAATGTGGACGATATATTGTAACCTCCACTCAATGAACATAAGTCTCTTAACTGAGTATTTATTATACCTACACTTTATTTTCGTTGTAAGACTCAATAAAGTTATTCTTATTCTTAATTCTAATGCAAGATCTCATAAAATCTGTTGAATTTGTGTCATCGTACTCTTCTTACACTGGCATAAATTCCATCCGTATAAAATCATTAACCAGTTAAATATCTACAAATTTTTTCGTGGCCATTCAAGTAACCTAACTATAATTTTCCCATTACAATATTCTTTGCTTAATCATAAGTTTTGTCAGTCGCATGAAAACTTTCGTTTTAATCAAAAACTCTGAAATTACAAAATACGGGTTAATTCCATTCCACATGTGCCACAAAAGTACCGTATTATCGCTTCGATGTTTGGTCGAAGTGAGATCGTAGCAAGGCGTAGGAAGGCATAACTAGGAAAGTCTAACTTGTATAACTTGTATTGTTAAGGTTCTTCGTTACATAAGCGAGTTTAAATTGGAAAAGTTTCCATGAAGAATTCCAGACCCTCTTTGATTAACTAAGTCGTCCCGCTTGCCCGACGGCTTAACTGTTCGGAAAACGTTTGTTATTCATCGTTTTCCAACCGAGTCTACAGGCTTTTGGCGTCGGCAAAGGAATAAGAACGAATAGTACACATTTCAGATAGTTCTATTAAATCTAATTTGACGATTTTTAACTTGAAACCTGGATATCAGCGCGCAAAATTAAGCAAAGCTCAATACAATCAATACAAAACTTCCTGGTATTTTGTTGAATTTAATTCCGCACTACAAAAGCGAAATCAGTTATTTCCATCTTTATAGTTGGAATTAAGCCGACCCATATCGGATCAAAATCTCGTATAAATATTTCAAGTAGTCGAACTTGGCCCTTCGGGAAAGGACGCTAGCTTTATTATGCCTCGCGTCACTTGATCCTTTTCAGTGACGTTTACTTCCTGCTCAAATATTCAAAGCAAGGGACCAAACCGGACGTGACACACCTAATCTACGTACAGCTCGGTTTAGCACCGACACAGCCGGCTGAATCATGATGTTTCCACTAGCGTTAAATTTACAAAAGGTCTACTGGACCGACAAAAAGCACCCGACACCTTACTTAAACTTAAATAAATAAAATTCCTGCAGAGAGCAGAAGAATTCGAGTCGTCCGCTCTTGCGTTCGTAACGAAAGTTTTGATTTTGCTAGAGTTGTTTCAAACATTGTTTGAAAGATTGGAACGAATTCATAAATTTCGTCCTAAGTTATAAATTCAATAGCGTGAAATTCCACGTCCATAGTGATTAGTAGTTGAAAAGAAAATTATCGAAAAATCTAGCTATTCATTTTAATAATGTAGCAATATAAATTTGGAGATAATATTACTTGGAATGCTTCGCAGACGTGTACTAATGTCATAATACGTCAAAGTGAATTACACGTTTGTGTGCAAGCAATAGCATGCTTGGAAGAGTCTAATTGCACAACATTGTAACGCAATTACACGTTGTGTACTTGCACCAGTAATTGCTATACACCATTAAACTGATCCCGTATTAATAATACTAGGCGACAGGTTTAAAATTGGTTTAATCTATCACAACCAATGCATGCCCGGGCTTTATCTGGGTTACTGCTACATTGACGTGAATCCCCTTCCCGCTGTTCAGTGCACCACCGTTCGTGTTTGTTACTACATAATAGGTATATATATATGTTTGTAACAAACTTGTTAACCACCGCAAGCCAATAGGCGGTTAACCTCAACCATGCGTTGATATATTGATTAATAATGTCCACACATGACTAGGGACTTATTTAATAATGGTCAACTAGATGGTCCTTTGAACTGGATGGCAAGAAAGTCCTACACAGAGAGTAAAAATTGAATGAAAATGATTTGCTTCAAGTCAAAGAAAGATCGAGATTAAATAGTGGCAGACAAAGCTTTACTTAAGATTTATTAAATTCCATGCAACTTATTTGTAAATATAACAACATAATGTTATCAAATGAGATGGACATTTTGTTCGAGGAACTCTACATTCTTTTTATACAAATATCTTTCTTTGCTATTTGACAATTGAAGAGTTGTAAATCAAAAGTACCATTTTTATGTTTTTTGAGGTTTTTGTGTCAATGGGTTCTACAGGTCACCCTCAGTAACAATCAAAACGATCTGTCAATATCAATTCGGGTTTAGTTCGTACAACGGTCAAAAGATGGCATGGCATGGCAAAAAGTACCATGCGTTGTCTCTAACACGCCTACCCACCAGTTGACAGTATTCATCAAAGCACCGCGTATATAAAGAGATAAGCTAGAAGACCTAAAGAACATGATGGAGTACTTGCCAGGCGAATCTAAACACTTTAATTCGGACCTTATCCGAGAGTTTGCTTAATACTGAATTAAGTGTCTTAATTAAGTTTTAATTTACATAACCAATAAACAAATACCTTGTATTCTTGTTAATATACCTTTCTTATTAAAGTATAACAGTAGCTGAGGGTTAATTTGATAAAATACCTGATTTATGATTTCTAAATTTCCGGGAGGAATCACGATAAAGTTGTCAACGTTTCGCACTCTGTTGCAAGAGGCATCTTCAGGACGTAGTAAGAGAACTACGACGAGAAGAGAAGAGATTCTCTTCGTAGCTTTCTTACTGTTACGTCCGGAAGGTGCCTCTTGCAACATGTGTGCAAAACTGTATCATCACTGACGCGGATTCCTTCCGGAAATCTAGAACTTAGTGATTCGGACTGCGGAAGCCTCCAATCTAGATATACCTGATTAATTTTTGAAATAATAGGATGTGGCACATAGCTCGTGGGTAGGTTCTGATGTCAGTTGGACTGTTTTGATTATCTCGGCTGATGGTACTTAGACCCTTCTGCAAGGCTGCAAGTTGATAACGACACAATTAATTAAATAGGCACATTAACCAAATAACGTTTGCATCACAAAGCAAGTATGTTAAAAACATTAATTAGGCGTAAAAACAATTAAGGGAAGTTCATATTTTGAAGTTTTATATAAACTTTGACAGTTTAGGAACTAGGAACCACATATTTGATACTTTGACCATTTTGATTTACGACTCTTCAATTTAGTAAATGACTTAATGAAATCAAACGTTGCTTTCAGATTAGACACATGTTGCGACGGTGAATTATTTTTTGTTAACACAAAATAATCTTTCTTTAATTTAATCATCAATGTTATTTTGTTTGGATTATAATTAATGTCCCAAACAATAAAAAAATATCGTGGGCTCAAACTTGTTCCTTTCCACGGAAACGATTAGTAAAAGCAAGAGATGTATTCGCAGGAGAGCCGGATTCCATCTAAATTCGTTAATTCATACGAATATTGATAGTCCTAAACTTGATATTAAACTTTTTGTAATTTATTTCACATTAAAAAAAGTAGCAGCAGTTCATCAAAAAAAGTAATTAGTTTCCGTTCAAGACAAAAAAAACTTGGTGAACAAAATTCTAGCAAACTTTTCTGGCTTACATTATTAAAATTCGGGGTTGGCAGGGCTAGCGTGAAGTGTACGTTTCTTTTCTTTGTAATTGACATTGTTGTGTTTGATGTAAATGGAAGTGTTTGAAAGTAGCGCAGTCATTTTTTTTAATCACGCGCTCCGTTTTGCTTCCTTGCAGAATGGACTTTGTATCTCTTTCAATTTAAATACTTCCTCTGACGAAAGTCAACTTCTATATAGGAGCAGCTAGTTTCTTTCAACTTTTTTAAGTCTTGATTTTCCGTTTTCCTAGCGGAAAGAAGTCTGATTGTGGTGCTAATGTTGACTTTTCATCATGATTCCGTTCCAATTTACAGTAGGAACTAAATATACAAAATGGTGAACTTTTAAGCATTTTTTGCTGTGAATTAATCCAAAGTAACGATTTTTCTTAACATTAATTAATAAATTTCTTAACACCCAGGTCATATCTGTGTAATGGTAGGATGGTGGGTTCTTGGAATGTGATTAGTGCATTTTTTTTTTTTTTTTTTTTTTTTTTTTTTATTTATTAGGAAGCATAAGATGCCATGAATATTGAAACTAATCTAGGAGATTAACCATCAATTTAAATCTGATTTCTTAAAACTAGGGTACTTGTCTGTCATAGGTTATCCATCAAGTCCTATAATTAACTTTGTCCTGAACTACAAGCACTACACTTCACTCACTGTGCTCTGCTTTTACACGTAACACTACACTAGTTCGAAGGGCTTGGTCCTTTTTAACCTTCTCACTAGGTTCTGGTTGTCCAGTAGCTGCAAGGCCTCTACGTTGACATGAAGATGAAGGCGAGATTCGTGCCTTTCGGCGAATCTTTTTATTTCGTCTGTTACAGATGGGACTCCAAGATCACGGTGTAGGTCCCTATTCCGTATGTACCAAGGAGCATTGACGATGTTCCTTAGTGCTTTGTTTTGAAACGTTTGGATGCTTTGGATATTTGACTGTTTGGCACAACCCCAAAGTTGTATGCCATACAGCCAAATGGGCTTTAGCATTTGATTATATATTTGTAGTTTATTTCCTATTGACAAATGTGAATTTCTTCCCAAGAGCCAATACAGGTCTCTATATTTAAGATTCAGTTCAACTGTCTTCTTTTTTACGTGTTCTTTCCACCTAAGCTTTGCATCTAGGGTCATTCCCAAATACTTTGCTGTATTGACATGCTGCACTATGACATCGTTTATTTTGACCGGAGGTATGCCCTTTATATGCCTGTTGGTGAAGTTGATGTGAACTGATTTTAGTTCGTTGAGTTTGACTTTCCATCGTTTGGTCCATAGATGCACTTGGTCACACGCATGTTGAAGTTTCTCTGTTGTTTCATCAACGGTTGTTCCTACAGCCATTATTGCTGTGTCATCCGCAAATGTGGCGACTGTCACGTTTTCTGGTTGTGGTAAGTCACTGGTGTATAGTAAATAGAGTATTGGTCCCAAGACGCTGCCTTGGGGCACTCCTGCTTTTATTTCTCTTAGAGATGAGTATTCATTCATCTGCTTAACTCGGAATAGTCTATTGGATATATATGAAGTTAGTAGCTCAACATATTGTATGGGTAGCATTCTCTTCAATTTGCAGATCAGTCCTTCGTGCCAAACCTTATCAAAAGCTTGTGCTACGTCAAGAAAGACTGTTGAGCAAATAAGCTTTTCTTCTAGTGCCTTTTCTATTATGTCCGTTATTCTATGGACTTGATCTATGGTAGAGTGTTTTTGTCTAAAGCCAAACTGGTGGTTTGGTATAAGATTTTTCCTCTCGATTATAGGTCTCAATCTCCTTAAAAGTAGCTTTTCAAAGAGCTTAGATATGATGGGAAGCAATGATATTGGGCGATATGATGCAGCTTCATTTGGTGGTTTGCCTGGCTTTGGCAGCATAATAACTTCTGCTACTTTCCAAACACCGGGGACATATTTTAGTCTAAATGCTGCATTTATTAGGTATGTAAGCATTACAATACCTTTCTTTGGTAGGTGTTTAAGGATATCACCAGTGATGAGGTCATATCCAGGTGACTTTTTTGCATTTATGTTGGTTTTTATTTCATTAGCAACTTCCTTCGGAGTAACGAGTTGAATGGCTTCTTCTTCTTCTTGGTCCATCACGTTATTTTGTTCTAATACTGGTTCTTCGGCATTGTTTAGCTGGAAGATTTCTGCTAGGTGTTCTGCAAATGTTTCAGCTTTTTGATGATTATCTCTTGCCCATTTTCCATTTTTTTGTCTAATAGGTGGAATATGGGTGATTGGCCTCTTAAACTTTTTTATTGCTTTCCACAACGAGTAGTCCGTTTCTTTATCGGGAGTGAGTTTTGCTAATGATGATTCTAATGATGCCTCTTTTAGTTTTCGTATTTCCCTTTTCAGTTGCTGGGATTTATTATTCAATATGGTTTTATCCGCTGGGTCCCGTGACTGCTGCCACCTTCTTCTGGCTCGCCTTTTTTCTTTTACTAATTCTCTAATCTCCATAGGATAATTATTTCCAATAGTTCTATGGCTGATTTGTTTAGTATTATTCCATGCTGCTGTTTGGATAGTTGTGATAAATTTCTCGGCTTCTGCATCTAGCTGGTCTCTAGTTTTGAGCTGAGTATTTAACTGGATGGTGTTCTGCACTTCTATTTGGAATCTTTCCCAATCGGTAGATTTGTTGGTCAGAGTTGGATTACATTCTTTTTTAATTATCCTTTCGCTGAGTGTCATAACTATGGCAGAATGGTCCGAGTCTAAGTCAAAGTTTTCCTCTATGTCAATGAAGTTTGGCGAAATTTTCTTTGAAATAAAGAAGTCTAGAAGATCTGGAATTTTGTCCCGATCCGTAGGCCAGTACGTTGGTTTCCCGGTGGAATGGTAATGGCATCCGCTTACTTGGATTGCTTTTCTAAGCTCTCTTCCCTTTGTCGTAGTCAATCTTGAACCCCAGTCTACGTGTTTGGCGTTGTAATCACCACCCATTATAAATCTCTCTCCAAGATGGCTTATGAATTTGTTATAATCTGTTTTTTTGAGATTGTGCCTTGGTGGGCAGTATATTGCACCAACAGTAAAGTTTTGTTTTTTTGATTTTATTCCAACGACAGTAAGTTGCACTTCTGGGCTCTTGAGATGGCACTCTTCAAAGTGGGCAATGCTATTTTTTATTATTATAGCACTTCCCCCTCTCGCTTGGTTATCTGGGTGATGTGTTTCATATACCTGATATCCATTTAGCCTCAGGTATGACTGATTGGTCGAATGAGTCTCTGAGATCAAACATATATCAATTTGTTGTGAATTGAGAAATACCTCTATTTCTGTTTTTCTGTTTCGTATACCGTTGGCATTCCACGCTGCAATTCGTAAATTGCTACACATCTTACGTCAGTGAGTGTTTACTGTTCTAGTTTCGATAACCTGTCTTCTATTTTGTTCATCCTGTCAAGAATTTTTTGCAACATTTGCATTGTTGTATCAGCTAAGGTTGCTTTTTTTTCTTTCTTTGAATTGTTTGTTACTTGGGCATATGATGCTCTTGTATTCGACTTTGTGTGCGCTGTTGCATTTGACATAGCAATTGGAATAATATTTGGATGTTGATGTTGACTTAGGCTTGGCTTATTTGGTATATTGGTTTGTCCTTGATTTTTTTCCCTGATTTTCTGCATTTCTTTTGCTACCAAGCACCCTCTGTAGCTTGCAGGGTGAACACCGCCACAATTGAAGCATTTGCAGGGTTGTTCCTTTGGCTTTTGACATTCTGCTGGTAAATGTTTTCCCGCGCATTTGACACAACGGGGATCTTTGTTGCAGAAGTGTTGCGTGTGTCCAAATGCCTGGCATCTTTTACACTGTGGAATAAGTTTGGGTTTCCTTACAGCCTCAATTTCTACTTTCATTCCGAGAATGGATTTGATGTTAAATATTTTCTTTATATCTTCCTGATTGCTGAATGTAAGCATAAACATTGGTAGTGGACTTTTGTCGTTTTGTTTTAATATGTTGGCCGCATCAATTATAGTGAATCCGGTTGATTTTAGGTCGTTTATTATATCTTCTGTTTTGCAGGAAGGATGTAAGCGCTTAGCCATAACTTTGATTGATCTGGTTTGTTTATTTTCAAAAGTATACCAGTTGAATTTTTTATCTGTTAGGAATTCTGTTATTTTCCTATACTCATCGATTTTCTCTACGTTGAGTTTAATATCACCTGAATTCAGTAAGGTAGCTTTATATTTTAATTCACTGATATTTAGAGCCTTCCGAAGTGTTTCGTAGTCAGTTACCTGGCTTACAATTACGGGGGGAGGTGAAAAAGTCTTTTCTTTCTTTTTTTCAATATTGTTAGCGCTTGTACGCTGGATTTCGGGGGATACTAACAGTGAGTCATGCATTTTGCGTTTTTTACTTTTTCTTGCCTTTTGCAGCACCCATTCCGTTTCTTTAGCAAGATCTTCTTCATCTGTGTGGTATTCTTGGCTGTTTTGAGCACTTTCTTCTCGTTTACTAGATTGCTCTAGTAGTTGTTGCCGCAGGACTTCGAGTTGTACTTCTAGGTCCTTAAATTTGTTTTCTATGTCTTGCCTTGCATCTTTTTCCTTTTGTAATTCATTATACAGAAGGCGTTCATTTTCGGTTTTAATTGCTATTGTTGTTGTCATTGTTATTGTGACCTACTTGCAATATAACACCTTGACACTTACATAGTCAGCACTAATTCGCGGAATGCACTATTATTGTTTATTTAAAATTGCTTGGGCAACGCACGATCGGTTACGCGAACTGTTGAAATACGTGTTTACCGTTCGATGGTTCAGTGCATGACAAAAAAATGTTCTAAAACATTTAAAGTCAAACACCACGACCCCCCAAACACAAGCCACCACTATTATTGCTCTTACACTCGCTCTGCACGTGAGTTCTTGCAATGGGACCAGTGCAGCATTTTAGCAGGCAAAACTAATTAAACTACTCATATTGATATTTAACTCAAAGGAAAACACTTCTCAACAAAATAACAAATTTATTAAATTAAAAAAACATAAAAATGAATAAATAAAAAATATAAAAGAGACACTTAATTCATCCTTAAAATTACCATCTAGAGGAGCTGTTAGATTCTCGTAAAAATACAAAGAAGTGAAAACACAAACGAGGAAATAATAATCAGCTTACCATTTACAAAACACAAAACACTACACTAAGTTACATTATAAAAATAAATGAAAAAAGACTACATCTTAAGTAGAATGCCGAATGTCGGCTGTTAATCTCGACTGTTCTCTACAGAATGTTTTTCTCTTCATCTTTTTGTCTTGAACTTATACCTCTCATGTATAAACTATCTCGGTCCACGATACCATAATTTATAATTAAGCAAATAACACACACACAAAATATCAAGACACAAAGCACTTAACGAAAGGGCCCTACTGATTTGGGCCATAAAAAAGAAAGATTTAGGAGTCTTCTAAGTTGAAAATATAACAAATCATACCCATGCGTGTGAAAAGGTCAGACAGTATCACCATTCACATATCCGGCATCACATACAATTTATCTCAAATTACAATGAACAAAATATGGATGCAGCTGAAATCCCCAATTATTACATCTGTATTTATAATATATATACACACTGGTCGAAGTGCCTGATCTTGCTGTGCAAAACTCGTATTAGAAAGAAAACTAAGTTTTAATGCGAAATATCATATTTATTAGCGTTCATTATTAAATTACTAATAATATTGTGTTTTAAACAGACAAGGTGTTCCAATAGTGCGATGTCGGGAGATGGTACATATAGTATTAAATCAATTAAATTTTCTTACATGTGGAAAGGGAAAGTAGTCATCTTAAAATTATTTTTTTCTTTACAGGGTGGTCCATAAAATATGTAGTACATTTTAGAGTAATGACAACAAAAATTGTATAAATCAATTTTCCTAGCTTTCATATTCATATGGTTCATCATGTAAGATAATGTCATCGCCAGTCACATCAACAGATGAGTTCTGCAAAAGACTGTTAACGTTTTCATCAAATGCGTTGTCCTTATAAGAGCGAGTAACTGTGAATGTTCCTTTTTGAAATTGAAAATATTAAAGAGTCAGAAGTATATAAAAGAGAATTTATTCTATTTTTTTAGGTTTTTGTCCAATCACATCGCGTCTTGGGACAAAAATGGTTTTAATGAGCGATCACAGTCATTTTTTGAAAGCCTATTATTAAAATTGTTAATTTTTAGTATTATCTCCACTTTTTCGTCCGTACTGTATGCTTTTCCTGCAAATTTATCGATAACTTATGAGGATAACGCTGATTTTTTGTCGCTTATTCTGTTTTCTTTCTGCCACACATCAAGCAGCGCTCGCCTGTATGCGATCACAGCATCTAAAAACATTATGTAGCATCATTATATGCAATTTTCTGCAGCAAATTTGAGTTGTATATTGTACCGAAATATTTTGTCTTTTATAAAAAAATGAATCAAACTGAATATAGGTGAATACATAAGGTTTCAATCCAACTAAATAAAATATTATACTACATTTACAAGAAACGCGGTGCTATTTTCCATACCAAATTACGCAAAAAATCAAGATTATTAATAAGTCATTTACATAAAAACTACTGCATACCTTTGTTTATGTTATCCATTACGACAAAACTTAACAAAACAAACGTCACAGGCAATATGCACACACACGTGATGCATGCACGAAGACATCTTACAAGTAAATAATTCTAGTACCAATAAACGAGGTTTGGTAGCCTCTACTTGTTAACTCTAAGTACCAAACCCTTTTTTATCGCAATCGGCGGGATCCGTGGGATCTCTGTAACCAAACATACAGAAATCATAGGATTTCTGTTGACAGCAGAATTTGAACTTTTGCACGGCTAGACTGTCAATTTCAGCGTTGTACAAGAGCTTGTTACACGCATAACCTCCACAATCGAAAAAAAAGTTCAGATTACGATATAATGTTTTAATGTAACATTGTAACACAGATTCTAATCATTTGTATTTTCTTTTCCAGGTATGTCTTCACTGCGAATACTATGTAATTTATTGTAGGTAAGATTGATATTTATGGTACAGAACGTTTGCACAGAAAGTTTGCATTGGTATAGTCAAATGGTATTCCGCCTTACAGTTGATACTATACAGCATATTTTATAGTAAGATTTTCAGTAATGCATTTCATTTAGTTAAAAATACTATATTCCAGAAGTAATTTCACACGCGGTTGATTATGCATACGAACTGCTATACCGCTGCAAATGAAATAAAATTCCCCACATGGCCATAAATTCTCCTACGTTAGTCGTAAATAATATTGTACACTGGAGTATTAGGTCGCATTACCTACTTTTTATTGCATCTACCGTATTCCAACACGCGTTCAGAGGTATTTCTTAAAATATCCACCGTAGTTAAATATCTTACTTGAATACTTGGTAAGAGGTAGTAATTTAACGTATGTTATAATTAAAAAAAAGTCCAGAAAGCAACGACATTGTAGAAAATCGCGTGATGAAAGAAATAATAGTAAAAATTTTTTTGTTATATTTCAGAATACCCATATAGCACAACAATATAAGGCAATGTTGGTTATATTGGCTCTATATTAATTTCTCAAAATTTTGAATTAGTTACACAATATAAAAGAAATTATTTACCCAATATTATAGCCAATATCGGCAGCATATTGGCACAACCATGTAACATATTGGTTTAACATTGGCTCTCATAGTACTCTCATACATGTTAACAATGAATATACGACTACACAATATCCTCAAACTTACATACGTTTGATAATATGTAGAGTAATGGCAAAGCTTGCTTGTATTACTCAGTTATTGATTATAACAATTTCAATATTTCAATATAGGACGAAATTGATCAATACAGCGCCAAAAGAAAAATATTGGTCCAATATAGGCCCAGTCATTGTGTGTTGCGTGGACACGAACTGACAGAATCACAACTCTGAGAGAATTACAGCTCTTATAATCCGTTAGATGGTTATTTCGGATGTAGATGAATCCAAATTATGCTGACAAACGTTCGGGTGTTTCGAAAAAAGGAAGAATTAAAATCCGGACGCGGTTTTGTAGATTAAAATTTACAATGGCAACCAGGGAGTGCTTTTGTGGCGTGATTATCGAGACATTAATACAAATTGCGAGATCAAAGTCGTTTATGAACTCAGCGCGGACGGCACAAATATTTCGAATTACATTTCTGTCGCTTTTTGCTCGTTTGCTTGCTTATACGATGGATTCTGACGTACCCCTTTCATGTTTATTATTTGAAAGCGTATTTTTCCTTTGTTTTCTCTCGAATAAATATTCCTATGGCTAAAAATGTTCCCGTTGCAACGTGATGGATGTACGTCGTACGCCTGGAAAATCATTATGGATATTAATCTTGACATTAAACAAGATTAATTGTTAAGATAGTCGTTATTAGAAATTCTACATCTTTCCACGTTAAACAACAATTGAACTGAATGGTTCAAACTGTCAGTTTAAACTAAACGTGTGTGGCTGGCCTAGGAAATACTAACTTAGCTATCACTCAAGCATTCCGAACTTGCAAACATGAAAACAAAATTAGCAATGCATACCTAACAGAAACCTTAAAGGAATCAGTCATCAACTATTTTTATTTTATTTTATTCGAAACAAACAACTATAGTTAACAGTAATATAAGTTATAAAACTACTAATGCCCGTTTGCACCGTTTTTGTTAAGAAAGGCTTAAGTATGAGATCGTACTTATGTGATCGATTTTGTTTGCACCGTCACATATCCATTACCTAACTACAGTTAAGAACGACCTAACTTAAGCCTAGAAAATCGACGGTTTAAAGCCAGCGTAAATATAAGCTTAGTTGTGATTGGTTGATTGTGGTATAGACACACATTGCACATGAAATGTCGTTTTAAGAAATGTCAAGACAGTACCTATATGTGTCAATTTATCATGTTATCAAGCGATTTTAGGAGTTTGTAAAGTAAAATTAAAGTTTTATTGTGTATTAGAAATAATGGTTTCATTGGGTCATAAATTCTTTTTTTTGTGCCGTAATTTTTGTAGTTATGAAAGTAATTCAAATTTGTCGCCACATTAACCTATTGAAAGTTTTGACAAGTGACGCAATACTGTTGATTTTAGAACCAAGTATTTCCAAATATAACTAGAACTTTACAGTGTTGCCAACGTCAGAAACCCTTAAGTAATGCTTAAGTTAGGAAAGGCTGACATGCGAACGGTGCAAATGATGCCTGACTTAAGTTAGGTATAAAGATAAGCTGTTCTTAAATTTAAGTCGTTCTTAATAAATACGGTGCAAACGGGCATTACAGTTTTATTTCATACTCAGTAAAAATACTACAAAATCAATACCACTGACATACATGAAATTAAATGTCAGTATGACAAATGTCATTATGTGAGGTAGTGTCCAAAGTCTTCACAAAATTGAATAATTGCAAACATGTTTAGACACTTCATTGTGCCAACGATGTCGGAAAGTTGGGTGAGGGCCACCCCAGATATTTTAATTACATTATTGGCATCAATTTAGTATATTACTCATTCTGTTGAATCTTTACTGAGGATTCACGGTCATAAATACTTTTTAATGTTAATAAACAATCCACCGTACTAAAGCATGTTCGATTAGTGACATCATCTTCATAGACGCATTGCCGCCTTTAGCTTTACGAATAGTTTGCTTCGTCTTCAATCATTCATTTGCTGTTCGAAGACTTATGCCCAATATATTTACAGTTGCTTTCGAATATTTCCCACGAGGCATTCGATTCAGACTTTCAGACAAAACAATATTGTTTTATTTTTTATTCGTCCTAAGCACACAATGAAAAATCCTGATTTCACATAGTTGAAATTTATCTTCAGAATTAAGAATCCTGTTTTAATTTGTGTGAAATTAGATTTCATTAATGTGAATTGTGTTTTCGTTTGTGTGAATTCAGTTTTCATTTCCGATTTTGTTGTCGTAATCAGTGCAAGTTTCTAGACTGGTCGGTTTACGGAAAGTGCACTCCCACTACATAAACGAGGGAAAATTTACGAAGCAGCTGTAAATAGCAAGTACAGAATTGAATCAGGCCAAAGTTGCCACTTTGGAACGTGAGCTGCAAGAGCCCTAGTGTCCCTAACATAACCGAATTTTGACATTCTCGAGAAGTTCTCACATCTATTCCGCTAGACGCTTAGACGATATATCATAGCTCTTTGCTACCGCCTTGGATATGAATATTTACCAGTACGAGAAGATGTGCATTCGTTGAAGTGTCTGAACTGCTGGCAAGTTATTGCAAATACCTGAAACTGACTACTCATAAAAATATAAATATGTTTAAGAATAAATATTAAGTACTGCCATTGGTTTTACTTAATTTTAGCCTGGATGCTGATGCTTAACTACACACACTTTGCTCTGCTCTAGTCACATATCACACACGTAACACTGTGCTCTGTTTTTATTACATCACTCCACTAACTCAAAAGGTTTAGTTCTTTTAAGTCTTTATACTATATAACTGTGTTAGCTAGATTGCTTCGTCGTTGGTATGCTGGAGGAGTCTGTTGTGATGAATCATTGCAAACTTTACAATTTCACTGGCTGTTATCCAATTTTACTGGCTACCAAGTCCACCTTGAGATCTCTGTGGATATTGTTATTTCCAATATACCAGGATGTACCAACGATGTTTTTAACACTTTATTTTGGAAATGTTAAATAATGCTGATGGTCTAGTACAACCCCACAGTTGAATACCGTAGGTTCACACAACTTTGAGTACTTGCTTATATACTAATGCCCAAGTCCTCTCGTTTCTTTTTCACATGTGCTTTCCAGCGAAGTTTGTATTCAAGTAAGACGGTGGTGTTATTTAATATCACAGGGATGTATTCCATCGTCTTAATTGTGAAATTTATGTGGATGGCTTTGCTTTCGTTCAATGCAATTAGCTATTGCTGCATCTAAACACTAATCTTGTTGACAGCAGTCTGCAATTTCATCGTTGCTCCTACAACAGTTTTATCAACTACCATTATGTTCTAAATATACGTCCCAGTTTAAGTGAAATAATTCTTGCCAAGTTAATTATAATTCTGTAAATCAACTGAAGCAATTTCCCCGCGGACACAATGTATAGCTTTGATATACCAGTACAACGTGCTGAGTTTATCTTCTAAGTTTTATATTTCCCACGAGGCTAAAAGCCATACCTACTCCATCCCCAGTTCCGAACGTTCCTAAATCAACGTCGCGATGCGCGGTATAGCCACTTGTCAACTTCTTTCTTTATATATAATATACAGGTCGCGAATGATGTTAAATAATATTGCCGATAGTGCGTCTCCTTATCTTAGCCCATTTCCGATATTTATACCGTCAGCGTCCGTTGTTACTACCTTGGCTCCTGCCTGTACCAACCTAATAGTCTTTTCTTGTATTTCCATTCTTCTCATATACTTCCTTACATCTCATCTATTTACGCTATCAAAAGCTATTTTCGGGCGCCCACAAAAATTACATAGTGGTCTCTAGCATCGCGATTTCCCCCTTAAAACCGATTTTTTATTCTCCCAGTCTTTTTTCTGTATATTTCTCCAATTGTTCGCGTATTACCGTCATTAATATTTTGTAAGTTGCGTTTAAAAGTGTATTTCCCCGATAGTTGTGGCAATTGGTTTGGTCTGCCTTCTTGAGAATGTTTACTATCACGATGGTGTTTCATTTATCGAGAATTTCTTCTACCATTCGCTTCTCCTTTCTTCTCTTCTTTTCTCCAGTCTTTTGGTATGTAAATGAAATATTAATCAATATAACAATTTAATACCTGAAAATGATTACGATAAGCTAGGATTTTGATGTAATATATAGTATACAAAGGATTAGCAAAATACAATCGATTAAACCCCTGACGAATTTAACTGTGAGGGTAACAAGACAGCAAATAGAAAAGTTTCATGCTTGTCTTGGTATTGCTACTTGGACGCTGAAAGGGGAAAATTACCTCCAAGGGAGGCGAACCTTTTGCCTTATTTGTATTTGTTCGTCCTCGAGAACAAAGATAAGCTGAAAGTGTATTCGAGAGTCGAGATATTTTCGCCCTCTGCGCGCCCGTAAGCCTGAAGTATCGGCCCTTCAAGCGCGAGGAAACCAATTGTTTCTGTTCGGATCGAGATCCTTGAAAACGCATTTTCCCATTTTCAGGATCAATCCGGTCTGAGGCACATTTAAGGAAATATTATTTGATGAACGGTCTGTAATGGTGACATTTTGTTGCAATTCTTATATGCTTTCAATACTTAAGAAGCTATACTGCGCGTTTATACTCCTTTCCTTGATTCGTGACTTATACAGGGTCCTGTAGTACAGCTCCCATCTTCTGCAGCTCACTTTTTGATTAAGTTACGAGTTCGATATTTTGCAGGCATACCCTCTATACCAGAGTGCAGTTCAGGATTTTTTTTATTATACAGGGTTCCCAAAAATGATTTCTACATTCGAGATATCATTCACCACAAACGACACGCTTCGCTTGGAAATAAAATAATATACGGTTTAAACCACTACTCTGACGACTTGAAAGTTATAGGATTTTGAAAAATGTTTGTCAATATATTTGTCTTCATAAATTGCTCCCTTGACTTTATACTGTTTTGTCTGACATTCACAGTGGTTTAACCACTATTCTTGACTTCTATATTGTTGGTTTAACCTTTGACAATAATTGTTGTTAGTTTCCTTAATATTGCTTAATTATTTTGAAAGTTATAAACTTTTGAAAATGTTCATCAATATCTCTGCCTTCATAAACTGTTTCCTTGACTGATGATAATCGATTATCATTAGAATGCACTCTCAATAATCAAGACATCTCGAGACTGTGAAGAATCGATTCTAATCGATAGCAACATTATAAAAACCTGTTACCTGCTTTAATTTTAAAACGAAACTCATGGCTGTAATTTAAAATAAATATGGCATAATTAAAGATGATTTAAATTTGAATAGTTTCATATAAGGCTTTACATTGGTCTCTCGTTCCAAAGTGGTTTTAAAGAGATGAAATTCCACCTGAATAAATTACATAATGTTCCTCATTATGTCTATTAAGCACAGGGGTAGGTTACAAACGGCTTGGTACAGACATCAACATAATGTTCAAGATTTTTGCCAAGGAAAAGCAGAAAATTCAATATTGCCTGCCGTTTCGATATAATATATTATATTTTATAGCTCCCTCGGTGGTGATATATCAGTCGAAATACTCACTCTACAGGAGAAATCATGGAAAAAGGGGAGTAGAGGCGTGAGCGCTAGGTTACACTCGATCGGTCCTGTAAAATTAAACGCTAAATGCAAATTATCCTGCGGTTGAGCAAGGAAACGCAGTGGGGGTGCTGAATTTCACTAAATGAAGGCAAGCGCTCTGGGACCAGACGGCTAATTTATCTTTATTTGGCGTTGCAAATAATTGCAAGCAATTTGTAGAAATTAAGTCCGGGTTAATGCTGCCGAATTAGGTAATAAATAGCCTGGTTAATTGCCTATTGCGGCAAATATCATTCCTATTCACATAATTGATTATCTTGCGGCTGCCACACTGCTCAATGTACTAAAACAATACGACCGTGTGCTAAAGAACAATAAACCAAATGCTGTATATACTAATTAACTTTCAATGATTTAAGATTGTTAAATTCGATAAGATAGATATTCCAAATTTCAAATACTACAATAAGCAGAACATGAAACACTGCTTGATTTGTTCCGGGAGATACCTTGTCTAACATACGTTGTGAACTTTTGGTAATATATATG
Organism: Aphodius granarius; assembly: GCA_963971325.1. NCBI lineage: Eukaryota > Metazoa > Arthropoda > Insecta > Coleoptera > Scarabaeidae > Aphodius > Aphodius granarius. Next base: position 24,864,036 of record OZ020223.1, read on the forward strand.
TTAGATATATGTAACTGATGTAAAATATATATAAGATATATGTTACAATGTTAAAATGTTGCTAGTAGCCTACTAACTATAACCACGCTACTAATTACATAGCATAACTTAGGTTACGGTATGCATAGTTACGTTAAGGTAGTCAAATACTGCAGATAAAATAAACAAAGACGTAGGTTACTAACGTGGTTTTTTATTTTGTGTCTATTGGCTACATGTTTCGAAAATCATTTTCGTCTTCAGGCCAAAGCTACGAAAAAATGGAAATATTAGAAGTTATTTTCAATGAAGGATAAAATTAGTTGTATGGATAAAAAGTTAATTTTTTTTAAATTTATGGTAGTTAAATTTGTTTTTTGCTATTTTCTCGCGATAGATATCGACAAAATGTCTTTTATGAAACTTTTAGAGCATGTTCAGACCTACAATATAGATTTTTTTTCCTTAGACCAAAATACGACCACTAGCGCGCCGCAAAGTCGGTAAGTCCGTGCCCCGTTTCGATTTAGCCGCTCGGACGGTTGTATGCACACGTCAAAACGGATGAAAGGCTGTTCGGGGAATTATTGGGATACAAGATAAAAAAATAAACCAGACAGATTATGAAACAAATACAGGAAATTTGTTGAATAAATATTTTTTTGTGTAGCCAAAAATAATAATTATCGTTACGACCATCGTTTCGATGGTCGTGGCTGAAGAAGTTCTTCCTCGGTTAACTCTTCGAGTTGTGGGGACTCTACAACAGCAGAAAATGATGCTGGAATGCTCGAAACATCATCATCATCGTCGTCGTCGTCGTTGTTGAATAGAACGTCGACTCTGGCGATGTTGTGCTATGCAAGGCTACGGGCTGGAACCAATTTGCACCACAGCCGAACCCGCTCCACCTGAACTTTTAAAACTCATTACGTGCAAATGAAAAGGAAAAGGTGAGGCTACTTGTGGGTGCAGAAAAGCAGGACGTAGTTTCTCCGTTATTTGTCTGCATTGTAGTGGGCAAACATCGCCAGAGTCGACAATCTATTCAACGACGACGATGATGATGATGTTTCGACCACCCAGCATCATTTCCTGCGGTTCGAGAGCCTCCACAACCTGGAGAGTTAACCAAGGAAGAACTTCTTCAACCAGGCCTATCGAAACGATGAAAAATAAAAATTATTTGGTCAATAAATATCCTGTGTTTGTTTCATAATTTGTCTGGTTTATTTATTTATTTTGTATCCCAACCTAATAAATCTCTGAACAACCTTTCATCCGTTTTGACGAGTGCATACAACTGTGCGACTTTGCAGCGCGCTAGCGGTCGTAATTTTCGTCTAAGGGAAAAAATTAAAAAAGGAAATTGTAGGTCTGAACATGCTCTAAAAGTTCATAATAAACATTTTTTCGATATCAATCGCGAGAAAAGAGAAAATAGCAAGAAACATTTCACTACCTTAAATTTTGATTTTTTCGATCGATATCTCAATAACGATGAACGATAGGCAAAAAAATGTTAGAGACCTTAATTGTAAAGCGTAAGAAAAATTACATAAAAGTATTCATTGAAAATTATGGTATCTCAATGGAGACCCGAGTTATTGTAAAAAACTGAATTTAACCCTTTTATCAAGATGGCGGAAAATGCACATACGAAATCTTGGTCGACAATTTGAAGTTAAGCTTTTCTAGGCCTCTCCCACGTCATATAAAAAATTTTGGCTTCTCGGTTCATTTGCATTTCTAACCCGTTTTTTCCGACTTAATGACTGGACTAATACGTAGTCTAGACAAAAAGTCTGACATATCTTCAGAAGGAGTTATTTTCTGCAAAAACACTTCTGCTATATTTAACTTATACACATTTAAACTCACTGAAGATTCAGCTGGTACCAGTTTTGTCAAATCGGTTGAATCTCTAAGAAAATGCGGGAAATATTTGCCACCTACATATGTCTGTCAAATTATTGGCAAAAAACAATCCAATTCTTCTCTGGTAATTCTAGATATACATGTATTTATACCAAATTTCCACGCGTTCCATTGTACCTTTTGCGCTTGAGCGCTATCGCATGCATAGAGTAGTTTTAAACTAAGTAGAGCACAGTGACATATGCAATGAATTATACCCAGTGTATGGTTTATAATAGATCCGCGTATATTGGGTTGCATACACAACTGTGCTCTCCTTGCTTTGAAACATCTATACAACCATACATACTCACAGACATTGACCAGAACTCATTGCAATCGACTCAGGAGTCAGGAGGCGTCAAAATACTTATTTCCTCTCAAATACCCAACACAAAATTTTCTGTTGGTTCCAATACTCTTCTTCTACTATAGTCGGAAAATAAAAATATGAATACATCAATACAAATCAATTACAGTAACAACGTTGAAATTTATTGTTTGCTTAAGAATTAGTGGACACAATTCAGTTAATATTTAAAATTGACTCCGCGCTGCATTAATCAGCGCCCGATTACATTTGCATGAAATTTACATTACAGGACGACCTGATTTAAGAAATTTCCATTTTATTTTCCCTTTTACTTATTCTGTTGTTAAATACTAATAATCGTTTATTATTCATATTGATTTACACAGAACATCGAAATGATTGTATTATTTCCCCTTTTGGCCACAAATGTATACACATTCACTCAAGAACCATACAGAGAAAAAATAAACAATTGTCAACTTACTACTTATACATATATGAATGACGTAAAACAACGAGTATTAAGGCCACGAGCGACAAGGAAACGTCACCAATGTGGACATAAGTTTATGTACTGACATTGTCTGCATTGTAACCTACATCTTGTATTGCGGCTAAGATTCGTAGCCCTGTCTCGGCAACGCTTATCGTGGCATGCAGTTATATCAACTAAACCCCCAGGCTGTTCGAAATCAATCTATCTTTGAATTTCACCCCAGATGTATATACACAGGAGGACAGAACACCGGTCTTGCGGCAAAGACGCTGTTTGGTGAGCAGACAAACCAGCGTTGAGGACTTCTATGTAACTTCACTTCGCTCCTAGGATATTGACAACATGCGATTTTCTCTTTGCTGTTGTGTGAAATAATATTCTCCAAAGTAAGCCTGAGATTGATAGTCTGCGATTCACAAAATACTCGAAAATAAAAATATAAATAAAATGGCTATGAATTTATTAAAGTATTGAAAAAATGTTCTTATTTTACTTCTGAATCGTAATAAGTCTAGCAAAAGTATTTTTAAGTCGGTGTGATTTGCCATTGTGTTAGTAGACTTGTGTAACTTACACTTATTTCAACAAAACAAAACCCAACATTCTGACAACAAGTGTCCAAACACTAATTACTATTATTCAATCTCTTCAACCTAACGTCAGTCACAATATAACACATGATATTGTGTTGATGTCATTGTTGATGAGCTGGTATCAGTTTGGTCAAAATCGGATAAATCTATAAGAAAACGCACGTAACATTTGCCACTTCCGATTGTCAGATGATGGTCAAAAATAATCCAGTTTGTCCTCTGACAAATTAAATTGCGTATTCAAAATTTCAGCCCGATCCGTTGTACCGTTTGAACTGGATTGTTTTTGATGACAATCTGACAATCGAAAGTTGAATGCGTCTTTTGGGGGATGTATCCGATTGAAATAAAACTCATACCATCTCATCTTTCGGAGACTTTAAACATGTATACAAATTTACAGATCAGTTCGATGAACGGTTTAGGCGCTTTAGACAGAATCCACAACCTTCGTCGCTGTGTCGCAAATTGTCAGATTTTGGCAAAAGTCAGTGCCACAGACATGATGTCAGTATGATAAATGTCAATGTGTCATAGAAACTGACGTTTGATACGATATGAATTAAAAATATCTGGGGTGGCCCTCACCCAACTTTCCGACTATATTATTGGACAGAGCCACTCTGTACCTTTTTCTATGACATAATGACATTTAATGTCACGTCATATCAGTGGCACTGACGTTTGTCAAAATCTGACAATTTGCAACACAGTGACGAAGGCTGTGGATTCTCTCAAGCCGCTTCTATAAAAGCTAATACCGCCTAAACCGTTCATCCCATTGATTGGTCTAAATTAGTATACTTATTTAAAATCACTGGAGGATGAGCTGATATTAGTTTGGCCAAAATCGTATAAATCCCGATGAAGACGCATGTAACATTTGCCATTTCCGGTTGTCATATTGTGGCCAAAAACAATCCAGTTCGTCCCACGGCAATTCTAAATAAGTATGCAAAATTTCAACACGATTCGTTGTTCCGTTTGGACGCTATCGTGTTCACAGACATACATATACAAACACATACATACATACATACATTTTCCAGAAATCATTGCATTCGATTCAGAGGACCCCAAAACGCGTATTTCCACTGAAATCCCGAAATTTTTTTCCGTCGATTACAATACTTTCCTTCTAGGGACTAGTCGGAAAGTAAAAAAGCAACAACAATGTATTCATTCAAAATTATCGTAACTCAACAGAGAACCGAGTTACTGTAAAAAACTGAATTTAACCCTTTTTTCAAGATGACAGAAAATGCAGGAAACCTTGGTCGACAATTTGAAGTTAAGCTTTTCTAGTCCCCCCAACGTCATATCAAAAATTTAGCCTTCTCGGTTCATTTGCATTTCTAACTCGTTTTTTTTTTTCGACGTAATGAGTGGACTATATACATGTCACAGTGATAGTGCTTTGTGCTTGTAAGTTTGACGTTTATTTATTTATGTCAATTCACATTTATGCAGTCAGTACAGAGTTATAAAACTATATTTTTGAGTATCTACTTAGGCTATGTGCAGTTTTTTATAAACCTGATCGCTGCATTTGCAAAGCATCTAATCAGTAGTTATTGTAGATATGAAACAACATTTAAAGGTAAAGCAGTAGTTATTTGTTCAGTATGTCATTATGTAGAAATAACATCGTTGTATTCGCGAAAGACAATAATGAAATTCGTACTAAGATTGGCGAGAACTTTGTTAGAATAACACCATTTACAGCCACATACATACATATATGACTGTTTTGTGTTGTACAGATTACAAGGTATTGTGTTTTGGTCGCTTGATACTTCCATTCACAGTAAGCATTCAGTCGTAATTGACTAGATTTATAAATGTCTATATCCGCATTTCGGTTAGTATTGGGAATTTCGTTCTGAGCTGATGGGACATACAGCTCAACCCTTATAATCTCAAACATGGATTGCATTTGCGGAACAAGTTTACGTGTACCATAGAAACAATGCCAGCAAATAGATGTATCTAATTCCCCTTATTTGATGCTGGGATTACCTACAACACTCGCATTATGCGACTGAAATTGTTTCGTATGCCAACACGAAATGAATTTGACACGAAGATATATTCATTGTTTCACCAGGTGTATATATTATTAACTCTCTATTAGTTTGTCAACAATTTGAATTAAAGGACCAATATAAAAGGAATTATTTACCTAATATTACAGCCAATATTGACAGCATATTGGCACAGTTTTGTAATATAATGGTTTGATATTGACAGTGCATTACAAACTACAATCTTCCTAAATTGTTGATTACAGCGTTGCAATGTTTTTTATGGTCCCCGTTTTAAGAGTGATATACATCAGCGATATATCAACGTATATAGACGTAATGTTATGGAGCTACTATATCGAGCAAAATACGCCTTTTAGTGTGCGTCGCTACTCATAGGCTGTTCCACAACAATCCACAACAATCTAAGGGACTTGCAAACACGTTAAACTTATATACGGTCAGTATGTGGCAAAAGGCAATGAGAACACGTAAGCGCCATCTGTAGAGTAATTGCAAAACTTTCTATGTATCACTTAGTAATTGAGCTTGTATTGGACCAGTATTGGCTGATTATCACAATTTTAACATAAAAGTCAAATTAAAAGCACGATTGGGCCAATATCAGCTGAGTTTTATAAGGACATTAAGGTAGGATATTAATTCAATACAATATTAATGAGCAGTTGTTGTTTGTCAGACACTCATTTAGGTGTTTATAAATAATACAATAATTTTGACAATCAATTATTTTGTTACCGTTTGCTACGTACACATATTAATTCTTTGGACGTTAAATTATTCTTCATAAATGTTTCTTGTATGCCATACGAAATAAAAAAGTTTAATAACCCTGAATAAACTTTTATATAGTCACGTCCGAAATAAAACTTGGAGATAGCTAGAGAAAAAGTAAATGAAATATATCTACACAACGTTTTATTGGATGCCCTTAAACAGGAAAATATCCCTTAGCAGAGTTTTTATTGCGAAGGGATAAACTTCACTACGCCCAGTAACGCTTCGTAGATTTTTCATCGAAATTGTTTCAGCTTGTTTTCGTTTTCCCCATCGAACACTTTACAGAACGAGGCGAACTTTAAAATCGACATTGCAAAGTTGCCCAAGATTCGATGCACCTTCAATCATGTATATGATTGTGCAGAATGGATACTTTATGACGAAAACGATCTATTATCAGCCAGAACCAGTGGATTGTCATTAAACGTCGTTCATGAAAATTTTGTGGTGAGGTTTGGTTATAAATTGTGTTTTCCTAGCCGCGACATAAATTATTACGGTATATGTTGGAAATGATATTTTTGATAAACAATCAATCATATTTGGCTTCGAAATTGCATTTGTGTATTTTAGGGAAAATACATTGCAAGCCATCAATCTAAACAAAGACAAGTAGCATGTATGGGACGTTAAACAGCATGTAGTATATTTATTTGGAAGGAATGTGCCTAGGTACTATTGTGCTGTGCTCTTTGTTAGAGGCTATTTGCAAACATGTACCGACGATGCTGCGGAAATTCATTAACTGATGGATTTGGCGTTTTGCATTTAACGAGATCCAAAAATTGAGGGAAACAAATGCAATTAAACTAACGGGTACGGTTGTTGATAAACATTCGGCTTGGCTTTTATATCGCTATTTGGTATCTAATTAAATTCCTTTAGTTTTAGGTATCGTTACAATTTTGAACGAGACGAACAACCAACACTGTATCTCCTTAAGTCAAAGTTGGATTTTTATTATGAATACAATATATATTGTGGGTTAAAAATAAGTGCAAATTTATTTATTTACTTTATTTTATTTAACGTTATTGGTGATGGTTATTCGTAATAATAGTAGTAGTGAATAAGCACCGAAACTGCAATTATTTACACAATGAAATCGTACTCTATCATACGTATAACTTACTTTGCTTCTCAAAACACAAAATTACAATAACAAAATTACAGGAACAAATTTCCAACTTTCTGATAAAATCAAAAAATTTATTTGTTCCAGATTATATTTGCCTTACATAGCTAGAAACTGAAAGTGGATTTATTGTAACAAGTCTAGATTAACAGATACAGCGATACTTTGAAAAACTAAGAAAACTGCAACAAAATCAGTTAACAAATTATATAAATTCAAAGAATATGCAAAAGTACTGCTTTCAAGCTGTACTTTGATGAATCGATAAAAAGCCATTCAGACGGATCGTGGGGAATATCAAACTCGTTCATAAGACCCTCAACATCGTGACATACACGTAAAGATCCTTCCATTTTCATATGTACTTTAAAAAGCTCGTTACGCTTTGTAAATGGCGACACTGTCACACCTCGTGCGAAATGATTCAATTCCTGTATAACTCGGCCTTTTCTTTTGATAAACCGAAGTCCAAACTAAATAAACCAAATCATTCAGTTCGCACTGGTTTAGGTGAGGTGTGCCTAAAACTTCAAATGGTGAATCTTCACGACTTGCCTGATTTAACGAGTGATTTCATACACTGTCAAATCAGGGAAGTTTCTTCAAACAGGCGAAATTTCTTCTGTGTCAAAAATCGAAGATGATGAAGTGGGGGATAGGTCGCGATGCTGATGGCAGATTTGGATATTTTATTTTGTGCTTATCCTTCTTCGAATATCCGGAGACGCTTATCGTGCAAAAATACCAATCATCTAGAATCTAGATTGGACGGGTCTCGCCACAACATGGGAATTGCAAACGGCATTTTCTCTTGTTTACCTTCCATACACTTTAAAAGTCCAATCTAACAGGAAATACAGCATAAATTAGGTGTCCATGGCTTTTCCAAATCTCCAACTCTAAATCCAAAATAGCAGCAGTAAGCTGCTTTTACTTCTTCCGTATTTTTTTCAGATGTGTCACTACATCACAACCGCACATCTAACAAAACTTATTTAGTGAATTTTTACAACATCTACTTTGATCACTTCCCATATTTTAATGCACAGAATGTCTGTATAACTTACCTTGATAAAATAACACAAAAAAAACTTGTTAATTCGTAATATTTACAATCTGCAGCCCTATTCACACCGTGTGCATTTTTTCCACGCGTGCTAAGGAGAGATGGAAGTTTTCGGTAGCATGGCGATTCGCGTAAGACCGACACCACCCATCGCTACACTTACCACGAGTGCTAAGTATAGCGATGGGTTGTATCGGTCTTATGCGAATCACCATGTTACCGAAAGATCCATCTCTACACTACTGTGAACTGGACGCCTGGTTTGAGAACGTATGCACAGAATCAATAGTGATTAAGCGAAATATATGACTTCAAATAATATGGATCTTAAACCTGTCACAACACTTTGATCTATGAAAAGTGATGTTAGGTCAACGAAAATATGTGATCCCTGTTGTGGTTGTTAGGCTCTTGTTCCCATGTGTAATTAAAGATTTGTCACACACAACACGTACATTTTTGTACAAATATCGATAAGTAGCTTTCTGGCCACAAAATTTGTTTCATAGGTGGTTAGTTTTCTGGATTTGCCATTCAAAATTGGCAACTTCACCATACGCAACTTAGTTTGAAACACTCTACCTCTTTCGATACTTGATATTTTATACTTGTTTGTTACATGTAATAGGTATCCATTTCGATCAAATTTTAACGAAATAGCGTAAAATTGCTAATGGCTACAAACACTTTACTAAGAATGAGTAAACTCTCCTGCATATAAATACTTCTAAGGCTATTTAGCTTCATGTAAGTCACTATTGAAAGTTTGTTCTGTGTAAGGTACTCTACGATTTAGTGAAAAGGCAGACTTCATTCATTCACGGTGAAACTTGTGCAAAGTAACCGTTCATTGTTGCGAAAACTTGGAGTGTAATCTCTGAAAAACTAATACAAAGCAACGAAAGCACGTGATAGCGCGGATGAAGTTTCAGAATTCTACTCACGATTGCACTAAATCAAAAGTTTAACCAGACGCGAGGCCTAATAAATTTCATTTTAGTTAATAAATAACAAGACTCAGCCAACGTGGACGTCATTTTTCAAGTCATAAATTACGAAGTTCTACACTTGTTCGTCCTGGAAATCTCCCGTTTAGATTAGCTAAGTATTACTAGTTCTTAAGTGTTTTAAATTAAGAACATATGTATATTGATTGCAGCATAATTGCTTTTAACACTGATAGTTCATTAGTTAATGTGATTTTATAGGTATGAAATTTATGTAAGTGTAATACATTATTATGTAAGTGTATTACAACTGTTTGGTACATCACGAATCAAATCGTTTTGGTTTGCATCAATTGAAAACACTATTTCCCTTTTGATTTTATCATTAAGTAGAGACTAATGTTCTGGATCCTATATTTAATTTGAAATCAATTGAAACTTGAAGCGCTCTAAGGTATCTTACGAGTTGAACATCCTAGTGGCTATTGAGAAAACCACTAGCTACAGCGACAAAGCCACTTGATCATTTTATATTTTGTCGAGAACACTCGACTTGGTAATTGGACAGACAAGGACTTCCGTACTGATAACAAGCCATTATAATAATACATTCTTCAATATCGTAGAATATCGGTCAGCAGCTTTCTGAGATCTCTTAGTTCCTTTTCTGTTTTGCTCTACCAGTGATGCCTACTGGCAGTTGGATTTATAGGTGGTAAGAGACCGTAATATCTCCTGCATTTCGTAGCGTTCTATTCGTGGTTTTCCCTGACCTATAGATTTGCTACTATACTTTTTTCGTGTAGTTCTCGTTTGCCTGGTAAGGAGTGTAAACAAACAGTATAGTTCGGCAGACATATATTCCGGGATGTCATTGATAGACAGTGAGAATAGAACTGGGCCTCTCATTGGACCCTGAGGTACTCCATTTTCTGCAGATACTACTAAAAAATAATTGAAACCCATTAATAGGGCAGAGGGGAGGAATTTTGAACAAGAGGCTGTTTAAAACAACTAAAATCATCACTACTGCGTGATATGTCATAACTATGATTTCTAAAGGTTCTTCTAGTCTTTTTTTGTTTTTAAAACTGTCATAAGATCACACCTTTTAGGAATGAATTAACTGTACAAACTCAAAGTACGTTCTGCTACGTTTGTAATATTAATTCTCCGCTTACTTCATTACTGCTAAACGCTATTCTAAACCCATTCGTAATTACCTAGGTAAAGTAAGTGGAAACCATTCTGCGGTTCCGATTTTCATAATAATCCTCTGTTGAGGGTGATACCGCATATCCATAAATTATTGCCGTTAATCCAGGGTACATAATAGTAGACGATGAAAACAATTCACGGGCATCTGGTTACATAAGTTAAGTTAGAACTCAATGTCGATTGTAAGTGGCAGTACAAGGGAGATTGTGTTCCACAAGGGGCTGAAATCAGGGATATATAAATAATAAACACCCTTAATTGTATTATGGATCAAGTACCTACCGAAAGTTTCATGATTAGTTCCCGAGCTTTTGACCCAGATTCGACGAAAGCTATGAAACTACACTTATTAGAACCGTTTGCTTGATATTATACCTTTTGCCACACATTAAATTCATCATTTATAAATTAAATTATTTAGTACCTAATTGTTCTTGCTAGACATCAATTTTTATTATATCTAGATTTTGATAAAAAAAAACATAAGCACAACTCTGCTATAATCGAAAATATTCTCTGAAAAAAAAAAAAAAAGAAAGTGCAACTGTCCCTATTTTAGCTGAATATTCCCTCTTATCACATCAAAATGCTACTAGCAAATAAATGCGAGATGTTTAGTATATTATTCACATTCAATACAAATTCAAAACAGCATGAATAATATACTAAATTTTAATAGTGCTAATAATCATAAACTAACCTTTAGTTTTAGGAGTATAGTTAAATCCTATTATATTTCCCACGAGGCATTCTATTCAGACTATACAATCTCAATCAATTGATATTGGTAGAGTGCAATTATTACTAGTCAAAAATGGGGTATTGTAAGTTTCTGTGCATAAATGAACAAAAGGGAAGCGGAAGCACGTACGGTGGTGGTAGTTAATTATATTTTACCGGTTCGTTCCAGCTGCGAATTGGGAACTATGCGAAATAGAAACCACGTCGGTGGGTTCGAGTCAGGTATGTAATTTTTCGGATCGACCGTTGAGTACGGCAGGAACAATGTATCGAGAGATCGGAAGTATGATGCCCCCTACCGGCGGACGCTGGAGGTATTCGGGAAAGCCGCCGACCAAAGCAGGCGTGCAACAAATTGTTCCGAACATTGTTTGGAACCGCACCGTCGAATTCAGGGCTAGTCTAATACCGAAAGATAGCATGTAACATAACTAATAGTGACCTGTCGTCAACAGTAGACCCATACTCAATAACCAAAATGGCCCCTGACATAACCTCCCCATGTACCCTAACCCTAAAGTTATTAGTATGTTACGTGGAGCAGAACTAAGTTTTTGTTCGACTACAAAATGGAGCAGACAAAAACTTTTATCGATCCTCATTGTAACTGAGCTCAGGGAAAATAGTCTAACGCAAAACCAAAATGTGTTTTACCTACAAATTGTCTTATTGGAAAGATCAGATTATGATCAAAGTAGCAAACAATGTGCACTTGGTTTATTGGAAAAATAATGGTTTTTATAATCCATACCCCATACCATTTTGGAAATAATCTTCCTTCTTATAGTATTTTTCATCCTTTTTAATTATTTTCTGTTTAAAATAATACATATTTTGATTGACGTAGACAACAATCTACCTACAAAATGGTTTCTTAGAAACATCAAGGTTTTTCCAATCGATGTATTCCCCGTATCATTGCAGAAATAACCTGCCTTCTTATAGCCCTAGACATATAATGATATTAATTGTTCTTGTGTAATATTTTACTTCAATTATACAATTAATTTTGTTGGAAATTAAGTGACATATTACATGGAGATAGCGATTAGCTATGCTTACCTACTAATACGCTATAAAATCCAAATTACTTAATTGCTAGTTAGGTAAAGTAAACGAAGCAATTTGGTTTAATAGACGGTGTCAATGTTAGATGATGAGGTAAATGTGCCAGCTGGTATCACCTCAATTAGAGGTTGATGATGAGAGTCACGCAAAACGGGCATTGAAATGTCGAATGATAAGATCGGCAGTAACCGCGTATTGCCGCATGGTGGCGCTGTACTCCATTGCACGGCGATAATTCCCAAACGTTTAAGAGATAATATTATTAATTGCAACTCGTAGTTTGCGGCTGCTGGCTTTCCCCTGTACTGTATCCGGCCTACAGCGTTCACTAGCGATTCACTCGGCTAACCAGGACCGACCTTAATGAACAGCGCAAATTGGTGTGATAATTTTCTGGAGACGTTTAATTAGTTCGAGTTTATCACGATGCATCTGCCTACCGAGTTTCACACTCAAGAACTAAACTCCAGTTTTCAGTTCAAGTCATTTTAATTGCAAGAACTATTATTTTTCCTACCAATCGATTGTAGGGTTAGTTTTTTATGTAACTGACGCTGGCGACTAATTTAGTTTCGTTCTGCATTATTTATTCGAAATTGATAATAATAACTTATCCAGTTAGCGATATTTTGAACCCATTTATTACTGATGGGAAGTATTACATAATTGTAGAAACGACATGCCTGTGGAAGCAGGCACTTTTCGGAAAAACTTCAAAATAAGCCCGAACTTTAATTTCAGTTTTTCCACCATTTGTAATGCTCTTATTCTTAATTCTATTATTTGTTATTCTATGTCGTGAAAATGTGTCTTGTTTTTTTTTTAATTTATCTTTTCATGGGCAGTACTTTTCACTAAATGTACGGCATGTTCTTTCTAAAATCTTGCCACATTCTCCATGAATATTAAAATGAGTTCAAAATGTCACTATTAGAATATTCACTGACGTTATCCATTTTATTTAATCGGTAATCTAACATTCTAGAACATTCCAATGGGGCATTCCAAAGTTAGTAATATCTCAAGAACTGCAGAGGAAAGGCTACCCTAGTATCGATTGATAGGAAAAACAATTTTCTTTCCAATGGCGAATGGATGTATATATAAACTTAAACTATGCTGATTACATTATGCAAATCTGCGGTCGCATTTTCTTTTAATAAGATGCGCCGCCTTATTAAAAGAAAATGCGCGACGTCTGGTGTTCAGTTCGTGTAAGTCTGTATTCCCATTGAGAACAACAGCGCAGAGGAGTTATTAGAAACCATGTAATTTGCGGCATAATGAAGCGAGCGTTGATACATTGCAAAGGGCGTCTCTGACCGATCTTACAGACCGGCGCCGTCGCCGTCGTTGCTGTATTTTCCTGGAAAATGCATTTTGAATGCCCTGAATTGAACATGGTATAGAAATGAATATGTTAAATCGGTTACTCAGTTTTTGGAGAACCTACATAAGATAGATAAAACTAACAACGTTCCAATTGATAATATCTGAGGAGTGAACAATTTTAACAGTGGCCACGGACGTTTATCAAAATTTGCACATATGCAAACTGGAGGATGAGCTGGTATCAGTTTGGTCAAAATGTGTTCAGTCCATAAGAGAATGCCTGTAACATTTGCCACTTCCGGTTGTCAGATTGTCACCAAAAAACAACCCAGTTCGTTCCTGCTAATTCTAAATAGGTATATTACGTACATCAAATTTTGTGCCAATCCGTTGCACCGTTTGGAGGCTATCTTCTTCACAGATATACATACAAATTGCTATTGTATGTTTATTACCTAAGTAATTGCATATAAATTTCACATAAATAAATTGTTTTTAAAGATATCATCAAAAATGAGTGTTGTATATATGCATTTATAAGTCCTATCCCGTAATTCACCGGACAATTCTCATTTCACACAAAGCATACGGCAGATATTTTTTTAATCTTCATTTACAATTTAGCTCTGCACAGTATGCACAAAGGGTACATCAAAGGCCGTATGGGATGATAAATCTACCGCACAATATCCGTCCGTACAACGCAAAGCATTTCAGACAAAAGGAACAAAACGACATTGCAGCTACAAAAAAAAAAAATAAAAACAGAAACTGGTGTTCCTGGCTATTCCCAATAGACCTCAAAATTACAAAGTTGGCAATTTTCTAATTAAAAGGAAACAAACGTTGTGTTGTTGGTAATTGAGCTCGTTGACGTAACTAGCGATAGAGGACGCTACAGTTTCTAGCCTACTTCACTTGCAAACTATCATACAAAATAAAATAAACATTGAGAGAAAAGTGATCAAGCATTACAATAATTCATTTGAACTTCATTTAACTATGTTTTTTTTTAATTGATGACAACCTTTAATAGGTTTGATTACTAATTAAAAGATTATTTTAATGAACTATGACTAAAGCATTGAGTAAGTTAGATTTTAGTCGTAACTAAGACATTTTCTTTTAATGATACTGGAGATAAATATGTTATTAGAAAGGCTTTTTATCAAACGCACGTATCTTTCATCTTTTTGTCATAAATGCCATATACATAAAAACTAAACAGTAGGAATTGATTAATCATGAAAATTCTCGAAATAGCTGTCAGCGCGCTAACTAAAGTATGACGGAAACACTGTGATTATGGTCCACTATTGATGTGATTGGAGATCGTTAACAGGCAATCATCTTCACTTGAAATTCCTTGCCTACACTTTGTGGATGAGAAGAAGCATTTTGTTTAAAATGCTGAATTATTCATTATAGGGATGAATGTTGGAAACATTTAACAGCTGCTGCCTACGTCGTTCGTAAGATTACTTAGTCCTTATTGTACGAAATCCGTTATTATTCTCGTTTTCCATTCTCGTTTGAGGACAACAATGTGCAGTAATTGTTGTTATTCATGACATATTTCCGATAAACTGACATAAAACTCCGGACAGGGAGTTTTTTTTTGTTTTTTTATACGTCTTATATGTGAACATGGTTACGTATATATATACGACAGATTGCGACAAAGTTATCGAGTCGTTATTATTGTTCAAAATGCGTTTCAAGGCTGACAATGTGCGATTTTTATTTAAATAAATTTATTACAAATAGAATTTGCCACTAATCGTGGCACCATTTATGCACCCACATTCATCTAGCTACTCGTGGCATTGCTGAACTGTAACCACAAATTCGCATATCGTCGAAAAGCGGTTACGCTAACCGGAACAGTTACAAACACACCGTTTCCTAATTGTGTCGGTCTTGCGATAGGGCATGCTTGAAACGAAACTCACATTTACCGGCGTCGAGCGGGACCACAACAAGTTTGCAGCCGACGACATGTGTTAGAGGCACAGGCTGAAAGTTTGTCAATATAATGCGGGCTCTAAACGAGCCACAAGCCAACGGGGAGGCGTTGAAATTTTAATATGAAACTTTAGGCCGACATTTATGTGGCGCACCACTGCACTTACGCTTGTTTTCTTTTCCCTTCATCACGGCTTGTTGGTTAAAGGGCCCGCTGAAATGCGTTAATATCTTGCTTGCAGACGTATAAATTCTAAATAATTAAAAATATAGGCAGCCTCGAAATTTTACCAAGCGGGCTCTATTCTTGACCCTTCGCTAAATATAAGGACACGAGAGTTCGTCTTGTTGCAAACGGTTATCTTTATACATATTATATATAGTCGATAAACGCCACATACACTGAAAAGTTGTACTCATTTGACTCCTTAATTAGCTCGTTTACTGATTGAATGTGCTCGGTAGTTGAATATTTTTTACGAAATCCCACTTGGTTGGGGATTTGTGTTCATCTAGTTTTACTTGAAGCCGTTGTTCTTGTTACTGTCCCCTTTCTTGAAGAGTAAAATTATATTAGCATGTCTCATTTGTTAGGTATTACTTCAATGTCCCATATTTTTGTGAACAAGTAGAGCAGTATATGACTTATTTCCTCCTTTGCTATTTAGAATATTTCGTTAGTGATTCCGTCGATCGATATTGATATTAAAGACTTCCTCTCCAATATCCTGAAATTGTATTAAAGTATTACTTGTGGTTAGATGCTATGGACGTTGCACTCATAAAGTTTTCTATAGAACTGTGTTGCAGTTTTTACAGTTTTTGATCTGCCAGTTAGGACTTCAGCTTTTTCCTTCATTAAGCTAGCCATCCATGTTTTTTCAACTGATATCATTCTGTTTGGTTTCGTAACAGCACCTGTATTTGTTATTTGCTCTTCCATAACGTTCAAGTACGTGTGCAGATCTGTTTTAATTGCCTTTTTTGTTTCTTTTTTTATTCGTTTCCACTCTTTCGGCATCATTCCTGTTCTCCTTCCTCTTTAGGTTTTCTCTCTCTTTAGTCTATTTATGGATTTCTTCTATTAATTTGTTGTGCCTTCGCAATGACCTCTTTGTTATCTTTGAGCAATTCTTTGATACATTTTTTAATAAACGAGCCACTGTTTATTTCCTTTTCTATTTGGCCACATAGGTGTTGCGTCGAATAGTTGTATTGCGTACATTTTCCTTTTATGACATTTTATTAGATACAATATCGATCGCATTCAATATATATATATGACATACAATTCATCATTATACCTTACACCATTAAAAACTTCAACAAGATTGTTTGTTATTTTGTCATATAATCACCATATACAATGACGTCAAAAATGCAACGAAATCGTATTAAAAATCTACTGGTCATGTAATTGGAAATAAATAACACCTCAGCGGAAACGATGTTGAAATTGGTTTTCGGTCGAAATTACTTAATATTAGAATGTTGCGGTGTGTAATTTATCAAATGTGTCGTGCCCGGTGCATAGGGACGGTATGTGAAGTACATTATGCATGCAAGTAATGTATTAATGAATGTCATTTACAGTTTGATTAAACTAGTTAGCATGTATGGCATCGACCCTAAGCGACCCTTAGTTACAGACTTTAAGGCGGTGTAATATCTGATATACCGCACTAGCGATAGTAGGAACTTCATGCAATATTAATTACATAATTATTTTGTATTATGCTAAAAGGGCGGAACGAAAAACGCTCAAAAATAGGTTAATTACTTTAACTCTTTTATTTGCTTGTTTTTCTCGTTCCGATTTTTATATTTTATAGAGTCGTTCTTCATGTAAAAATGTTACATCACAGTACATTGTTGTATAAAAAGAGGTTGCACATTACTACTATCCTCAGTAATTAATTAATTTGATCAACGTCACATTCTACTGCAAAATGCAAAATGTGTTTTTACTGTTGCATTCAAATTACTATTTTTTTTTGTTCGGTTGCCGGTGTATTATCAATTGCCAAATTACTGCGCTGGTATTTATTTTGTGATAAATATAATTAACGGGTGGCTGCGTTACATGCCATACGCCATTATGACACAAGGAACAAAGGACCAATTGTTGTAGTTTCCAGATAGGGGTCGCTATAATCAGCCCGTGTTAATTATAACGACGGCATGTTTTACACTACCGTAAAACAATGTTTCCAAGATTATCACTGTAACAATAATGTTTCAAAAACACACACAATTAGCAACTAATAAATCACTTGTTTGTATCTACATAATGTTATATTTCACGTACGCAGTAGATAATGGACCAAATAAGTTTATTTATTTATTAGTTCTAAACTAAAAAAAATAAAAATACAAATTAAAAGGTGTGAATACTAGTATATATACAGTTTTTCTATTGCTTTATTCTTGTTGTTTCTTTGTCAGCTAGCGCTCTGTTTAATTAAAGCCTCTTTTTCGTTACGCAACATAAATGTTCCACAATTACATTTGCAGAGGTTGCTATTTTTTGGTCTCTCATATTTCCTGCACTTCCAGTTTGCAGCGTTGCTTCAGTTACTGTATTACCCACAGCGGATGTACATCATATTTTTACGCTCAGCCCTTATGCATACAGAAGCAGCCTTTATTTTGCAGCCCAGATTGAAGTTGGTTGGAATTAAAGTGCAATGTGAAATTTTGCTCTGCAGATTTATTTTACCAAGCAAGTCAAGCCAATGTTGCAGCACCAAAATTTAATTATTACTTATTTAGTATCCAAAACGTTGCAGATATTTCTTTGAGAGAAGAATATATGACTAAAACAAACATTAAACTAAAAACAAAGAGTATCCACCATGGACGATGGATTTTTTACACCAAATAGTTTGTGATAATTACCATAAAGTAGACATTGTTTGGGTTTTATTGCAGAAAGATGTTTGAATGAAATAAATCAGATTTTATTAGAAATAAATATCGGTCTTAAGGCAAATAAATTCTTTGTTTGAATTATTTGAAAGAAAAAGAAATTAAATTTGTGTAAAAACATTGTGTTAATCTAGAAAGTGCGGTGTTATTAAAAATTATGACGTAATTATATAATTTCGATAAATTTGCGTAATTTTTAAGTCATTGTCTAAGATCCCGACCTAGATCGACCTTCCCTCATCTTTTTTCCTAATCAAATCTATATTTCTTACAATATAAGGTACAAATGAACACAATGTACTAGGGTTGCCGTCCCGTATCCTGGTAAGGCTATTTTTATTTAAAAATTATTTATGGTGCATTGGTACTAGCTATTTACCCTCATCGTATTTCCTAATGGATTGTATATCAAAATGTAGATTACTTTGTTGCCAACATCGTGGCGTAGGGTTGCCTTTGCAAAGTTGGCATATCTTAGGTTAAGGGTACGTTCACATGACAAGCGCTTAGCGCACGTTTACTCTATTGCGTACTAATTCTGCAGATAATGAAGCAGAATAGCAATTACCTTCTTAGTTACCAGTTACCAATCTTAGTTTGGCGTTTTTGTACGTCTTTGTTTTCTATTGGTACTAAATTTATCAAGAAAATGAATGACCATAACTATAAAAAAGTGTCTTAAATAATATTTAATTAAAAATAGCCTTGCCAGCATATGGGGCGGCAACCCTAGGATATTGTGTTCATTTATACATTATATTGTATAAAAAATAGATTTGTATGTATGTGTGTATATCTGTGAACATAATAGCGTCATAAAGGAACAACGGATTGGGCTGAAATTTGGTATACATATGTAGAATTACCAAGCGAAAAGATGTTATATGCGTCTTCTCCGGGATTCCTCCGATTGAGAACAAACTCATACCAACTCACCTTTAGTGAGTGTCAATATGTATACAAATTTGCAGATCAGTGGGATGAACGGTTTAGGCGCTATAAGTAGTTATAGAAGCAATTTGACAAAATCCGCAACCTTCGTCGGTATGTTGCAAATTGTCACATTTTTTCAAACGTAGAAATACTTTATTTGCGGGAACCAAAGGTTTGTCTGCCACTATTTAACATTGATCTTTCTTTGACTTGAAGCAAATTGTTTGTATTTTTATTGTTCTCTGTGTAACAAGCTATAATAAAGAATTGACCATTCTTTCAAAAGAATTACTCAGTCTTTCAAAAAAAACTCAGTTATTTGCAGCACAAACCTTGGTCACAAATCAAAATAGCACCCGTTGAAGTTTTGTGTATGTGGCAAAGTTGAAATTTCGCCTTTCCAACTTCACTAAATACTTTAAGGAAGCGTTTAGATAACATTCTTAAATATTCATACAAGTTCGAAACTTCTTGATTACTCGAGCGGGTAGCAAAAATCCGAAATTTAGATAAAAGTTTTAGAACACTTTTTAAGTGAATAATAAAACCGGAAGTTCTACCGTGATGTAGACGAATCATTAATTCACACTTACGCGCTAATTGCTGCTCGCAAAGCTTAAGCCCGCTCTGCCGTTTCACGGTATTAGTATATTTCCGAAATATATGCAAATATAGTTCAAGTTTGTTACCGGGCAAATTAGAATATCAAAACGGAAATTTCGTGAAATTAGTTTCATATATTTAGATAATGGGATACGCAGTAACTGTATTAGAAACTTTTAATTATTCACAAATTGGTGCAGTATTAATTCCTTAATTATTCGATGCAATATATTAACAAGCACGTTTGTGTGCGAAAAGTGAAATTGTTGGTATCGTACCTGTAGCAATTCTGGTATAGAAACGGGTTTTAAATATCAAGTATCTACAAGCGTAACAAGCATTTAAATGCGAATAAGTACCGAATACTGTGAGCAAATCAGACCACCGATACACGTATGTACGGATCGACCACTGTAAAGACGACCCACTCGTACGTGTAAATAACCGGTTTTCTTATGGGTGAATCGAACGTCTTTACCGTGGTTGACCACTTCAGTCGCTGCGAGATAAGCTGGTTAGTGCCAGAGGTCGTATAGTATGCGCATACGTTAGGAATTTGGAAATGTCTTTATCAGTTTGACGGTACTGTGCTAATTAAATTAATAGTGATATTATATCTGGCTTTGTATACAAATTTGAACTAGAATATTTTAAATATGGTGATATGTTTTTAGTAAATTTTTAATGGCAACCCATTGGTTTTGACTGATTTTATAGATCGTTTTCGACATACAAACTTTATACCAATTCATTTAATATAAGTATTTATATTGCAGAGAATAATAGTTAACTAAAACTTTTGTAACTTTTACTTTCTAAGTTCTATGGCATGTAAATATATCACATGATTCGAAATGTTTGTCGAAAGGACAGTTTTATAGCGTCATCACATTTACTGGCGCTTTTATTTCTTCCCAAAGTTTAGCAGTGGAACTGAGGAAAAGTTTTCACCTTCATGTCTTATATTGAGATTGAATATCGCATTTTGTCGCTTCAGAACAGAACTATCCTCCAACTTCCAAATATTGCGAAAAATTGGTTTATATATTTATCATTAAGCGATAAAACAAAAAGTGAAACCTTAACTATAAAATTAAAGTTTTGGAGTTAATTTACTTTTGCTCTGAAGAATTTCCAAACCGTTAGAATAGTAAAAATTCAACAGTATTAAAACCATATTTGAACTGAATCGGAAATAGTTGACTCTTCGCCAACTAGCCAAAATTTCGATAATACATATTTACAATATTTACAGAGGGACGAACTGGATTGTTTTTGGTGACAATTTTGACCAAATTGATACCACCAGTCTTTAAATATGTATGTTACGGTCATAGTGATAAATAGGTTATTATTAATAATTACCGGTTATTATTAATATTAGCCAAGTGGGGAGGTTAAAGTGAAGAATTTATCACATGAACCGGCTATTATTAATAATTTCCAGCATGCTGTGGTCAATGTGATATATTTCAGTTCGATATTGCATTAAGGTGATGCTACAATATAATAGAGCCTCAGATTTGAAATTCTGTTAGTATCTACATAATCGCCACACAACGAATCTATTCACTGGGTTTTCAGTGTTGGGCCTTTAGTGACGTTAGTCCTGACTAACTTATTTAGTTACTACTCATGACTAAAATAAGGATGATTATCAAAATAAGACTAAAAAATGCCAATCCATACTAATTGCATGCACGAGTGTGTAACTCTTTGGGTCATGCTTGTTTGCGCAATTCTTAAAAGCTAAGTAAGTAATAAATTAGAAACTCGGTTTGTATTATTTTACCAGTGCAAACGTACGTAGTGCTTCTGCATTTTGCAATTCCTGGCAAAAAAAATATTTTTATTTGTAACTTTATTATCTTTTTTATACAAAACTTAAAAAAATGTTTTATATTTAATTTTGAATACAAAAGTCCTTCTAGACCTTTATTTTTTGTGGTAGTACAACAATGACACCATTTATATTGTAAAAATAAAGCGAAATAAAGTTTGTAACAATAGGACGTCATCTTCTTTTGTTTTTTTTTGTATTTTTTGTTGGTGATAAACACTTTTATAACAAATATATCTGTGAGATATTAGATATACTTAAGGTAGGTATAAGTAATGGACATACTAATGTAGGGAAGATTGAGGCAAGTTGTTACCATGTTTAATCTTTTATTTATAAAATTATTGTCAAACACCAAAAGTAAAAATACCGTGTTAGGAACAGAACCATACAAAAATGTTTGCATCATTTGTGCGGTGCAACTTATGTAAAAACATCTATGTAAACTAATCTAGTTCTTGCATGTACATATTTGCATGAAAATACAATATTGATAAAATTATTATTAAATGCGCAACATTTCAAGATAATTAGGATTTGAGAATTTACTTAATAAATTGCAATTGTACATTTACAAAAAACTACCCACATGCATAAAATATAAAAATGGGTGTTATTGATAATAAAATGGTTAACTTTTTTGAACACTTTGTATAAAATGTTCTTTTTTATGTTTTCGTCATTGAGCCGTCCTTGGGTGTATACCAAATATCATTACCAATTATATCCAGTAGCTTCTAAAGTACAAGGGAGACAAAAAAAGCATTCTGTATTATCAATGTTTTGTATTATTCGTAATTTTAGTCATTGGGGTAGCCGTACTGACGATTTGCGTCGAGTAAATAAATATAATAGCTTACATAGTAATCAAAATAACTTAGCTAACTTCTTTGAAGCCTGTATACAAAAGATCTTTTGTAAAAAAGTAACATTTTTATCACTTTTACCGTGCCCGTTAGGAAATTATTAATAATAGCCGGTCCATGTGATTATTTAAGTGTTTCTAATCACATTGACCAAATGATGCGGTTATTATTAATCGTAGCCGGTAATTATTAATACAAACCACATTTATCACTTTAACCGTAACATGTATGCCAAATTACAGTAGGATGAACGGTTTAGGCGCTATAAGAGTTTATAAAAGCAGTTTGACAGAATCCACAGCCTTTGTCGCTATGTTGCGAATTGTCAGATTTTGACAAACGTCAGTGCCAATGACATGACATGACATTGTGTTATTCTATGACCGACGCCGACGTTAGGTTGGGGTCTACACTACAGTGACTGTGGCTTCAGGAAATTAAATGATAGTAAAAGTGTTGAGCCACTTGTGGCAACAATTTAGTCGCAATGTTGGGGAGAGCTACTCCGGGTTTTTTAAACTACAATTTTTAAGTGGCACATTTATCTCGAGAACTAAGGCTCCAGTCGATATGAAACCTTTGCTATCGTACTAAAACAGGTGCGCTCATTACAAATTCTCATGAATCAGTCTCGGTCTCTAATAGTTTCCGAGTAATGTTATTTTTGCAGACTCTTGTGTTTTGTTTTCAATTTGTTACTTTGTATAAATCTACGTAATTGATTTTTCTGTGTTACATCCATGGTTACACTGATAATTTTCTACTGATTTTAACGAATGCGCCATGTGTACGCATGATGCCACTGTTGACTCAAACGGTCGATATTAACACAATTTTGACATTTTAAGGTTGACATTTTTTTTATAAACGATGACAATGTGTGTGTTTCTGACCTTAATATTAACCAAAGGTTAATTTCGAATTTATTTCCGGTGCTCGTGCGTGATATTTAAAGTAGAAAATATCAGTAATAAAATGTATTGATTAACATGTTATTAATTTATATTACCTTTTTTTTATAGGGTACTAACGTGATATTTGATACATGTTTTGATATTGAACACCACCTCGTTTCGATAACAGAATTGATAAACTGCTATACATACGAATAACTGAATCACTGAGTGTTGTTCATATTAGTACATTGTGAAATACTATAGTTGCGTGTTATGATTGATCCATAAATTGACACAATCTATCGAATACTTTTTATGACATGACATGACCTTAATTATGACAAAAATCATTATGTCATAGAAACTGACGTCTGGTTTCACAAAATTGAAGTGCAAGTGTTCAGACACTTCATTGTGGCAACGGTGTAGTCGGAAAGTTGGGTGAGGGCCACCCCAGATTTTGCATTATCAGACACTTCAAGTATTGAAAACTAACGAATATTAAAGTTACGAACAGTACATATCCAATATTCAATCACCGAACTGTCGAAATATCGGTCTACTAAAGCAACGTGTTACCAATTAAGAGACGTCCCTCTGTTATCGAGACGCTATCGCCATAGTTTCAATTCACGAGGATATACCGATCCTTTCACAATATCCTGTAGATTGTCTCAAACTTCATTACTCTCGTGTACTTACGTTTCTGTCTCGTAGTTGACCTACATAAAGTACGAGACGCAAAAGTTATTGCCATTGAACACACACGGTCGCCAGCGTCTGGTTCACGAGTAAGCTAAAGTTTCCTGTCCGAATTGATATATTCCGACTCGGGGCATACGTGTATGTAACATGGTGAGGATAGTTACAATACCAATTGCTCTATTTCGACACATTGATTGAGCCGAGCACATATAACTAGCTATGAAACTTGAGAACGATAATAGAAATAAACCTAAACGTAAAAGTTGCATAAAAAAATAAACCTAAAAGTTGCATATACAAATCCGATCCTAGGGGCTTATATTGGAGGTATGTATATTAAGTATTAACAACCAAATATATCGGACAATAAAGAGATTTCCAGAAATCATCACTTATGCAATTTAATTTTCTTCAAGGTTGAATAAAATATAACTTAGAGATGACGGTTAGCTATATTTGCCTTATTTGTTTACATCTATATTACATCCGTAGGATATTGCAGAAGAACTATACAATAATTGTCATATCAAAGCTCGAAATTGTGTTGAGCGGATGTTTAGTGTTTGGAAACGATGATTTTCATGTTGAAGGTGATAGTTGGGGAATAAATGAGAAACTGTTTTGAATAATGTTAGATTACTAATAAACGAAGAAAAACCTAATAATCACATGCGATTATATGTTACTAAGGGATGTCTTCGTAGTTTTCACACAATAGCTGTGCAGCAACTGTGATTGGAAATCATTAGTGTGCATAAGATACGTAATTTCCCATTATGTCTGGAAAATCCACTTTGTCGATAAGTTAATAATGGTGTAGGGTGCATATTACCAGTGCCTTCATGGCGGACGCGTCGTCTTAGCCCGGGGCGGTCGCCTCCCGCCCCTCTGTCGAAGTTGGTTTAAAGTTTTGTTTAATATATGGTCTCCTAGGGGATTATAACCGGCTTACTTCTTGCGCTAGCTGTGTAATCTTAACAACTTTAAACACCGACTATACTGAATCAATTAGGAAGTTTTGCGTACCCTCTGATGGAAGCCCGTTGCCAACTGAAATTTTACTGCAACGATCTACTGAACTTATCCAAATTCCTGCATTAATACACTACTGGCGTTTTGATAGAGAACCCTGGAAAGCGAGAATTGTCATTGTGCTCCTCTACAACGCTCAAAAGTGTTGTGAACACATTATTAATAGATATTGATATTATCTGGGTGCTAATGTTAAGGAAAAATTATTACTTTGAATTAATTCATAGCAAAAAGTACTTAAAAGTTATTTTGTGATATTTAACACTACAAAATGGAAGAGAATTGTGAGGAAATGACATTGCAAAATCAGGTCTTAAATTTTATGCAGAGGTGAGTAATATGGAGGAAAGACATGTTTTGCATAAATATATGTGCTGCCCTCAACTAGGAGGATTTTCACTATGTTGACTTATAAATACTAAACATTAGCCGAAAATAGGGATGACTTACAAAGCTTCAATATTTAGCAAACTAGGTGTACATTATTTTTTCCTAACGCTATTTATATTATCAAAAATTGTAATATTTTCTGTGGTAACCAAATATGTATGTAAAGTATGATTTACCTTGTTACGTAAAAGTTGACTATTTACATAATTTGTTATCCATAGTGAGTTTCGATGATGTGTTATTTGTACTACGCCGTTAATTTTATGACCTCATCAGTATTGTGTGTATATTTATATATATGTTACCGAGATGTATTCAAAATGATTTGTCACTGTTGATTCCAATTTTTTTTCTTTTTCAGGTATGTGGTTGATTGCGATAACTATCTACTTTACTGCCGGTAAGATTTATATAAGATATGTGCTTTAATACATTAGCCTTTATAGGTATGTATTGTATAATATTCAATTCAACACAAATTTGCTGTTATACAGGAGGAACAGTGAACCTTTTGTATTAGTATAGTGATATACCAATTGAATTTTATTCACATTCTTTGATTTGGGTGGTTTAACAGTATAACTTCAATTCACTTTACTTTAATATAAAAAATAATTTAATGAACAATAATACGATATAATTGTATTAGGTTTATTCTAGGAGTGAAGAACCTAGTTGGAAATTAATTTGATAGGATAAGCTAAATATCATTCAATGGCAACTGCTTATAAATAGCAATAACCGATTATTTGTGTCATCTAAAAACCTAATTCCGAGATAGTTCTTGACAGCTGCTTGAAAAAAAGCTATTATCGGCGAAAGCGGTGCGCGTTAGATGGCACTAAGCGAAGGTACAAGCCAAAAACGTACTTTGACCAAATATAATCTGTAATGATTTTAAAGAAACGCTATCGAGATCGCAAGTATTATAGGAAATGTGAACAAATATCTAAGAAACCGTTTAAGGAGAATCATTTCATATCACTAGCCGCTACAAAACTCTTCTCAAATGGTGAAAATTTAAAAAGGAAGCGAAAACAAAATTTTCTGTATGGTGGCTGTGATTTCAAATCTGATCGTAATTATTAATTCCCAAATAAAATTCCCAGCAACAGAGCAACATTCCCAAATAAAATTTTTCGATAATATTAATATTGCGCGTTTCACATTTTTAAACACCCAGTATGTGGTGCAATATTTTTAAGATTCTATCTACATATCTAATTGAGAAAACCCTACGGGCAAATAATGAAATAATACACAAAACTCTACATTTTAAACAGCGCCCTCTTTAACAACAGATTTACTGTTCTCTAATATACGAATCATGGAACAACATTGCCACGTGTAGTTATTTTCTTATAATATCAGCAATGGAATGCATTTTGCAGTCCGGATTTTACAGTTACGCCTTAATGCAATGTAATATTTCTACTGCTGTTTATGTGAATACCAATTCCTTCAGGTGCGGACAACTCGATTGCATCAATAAGTACCCGATCAGTTCGATCGGTAGCGATCGCTTTACAGCCGCTTTTACGTCGTCTAAGCAAGACAAGTCAGTAACGGGAATTTTATGCCGTTTTCCTCGCGCAAAAGGGGTGGAAAATTCGCCCACTTGATCGGTGAGGTCGTAAACAATGCAAGATAAACATTCGGACGACCAGCAGTACCTGGCAGCCCTCATCTCGACATTCGAATAAATCGATACAGCCGTTTGAATATTTTGAATTTATTGCCATTGTTATTATCGGCGGAATGACTGTTGCTAGAACAAAGACGTATAGTGTTTAATTGTGTAACATACCCGTGTTTCTGTAGATGTCAGAACTTACTTGTTAAATGTCAAAAAATGATGTTTAATTAAGGCGAAAACCGATTTAATAGATTTGCTAGCATCGTGTATGCGGCTCGTGTATGCTGGCTGTTTCTGGAGACCCGGCGTGCGAGGCGAGGTAGATATACCCTATCCAGCCAGGACCATGCAGCGCACTCGTTGATTAGTTCCAATACAATACATAAGGGGTCTGTTAAAGCCTAAGTGCAGGGCTACTACAATCGCCACCCTCATCGACTCCAGAATCAAGAAACAATGATTAAATGTAAATTTCATTTGATTAAGTTTATGTTTGAGAAAAATTAGTACTATTGTACTGTCTAAGAAATATACTCTAGATAATAATGTCATAGACACAAGCTATATAATCAATTTATATGATTTCTATAAAAAATCAATTAAGGTCTAAATAAAAAAATTCTGGTATCATTTACTTAATAATTTTAATAAAATAGCTGGATATATTATTAGTTACGTTTTCTGTAAAAATATCTCAGAAGTATGAAAATATTTAGACGCCTTATTGAATTTAATGACGTTTTAAGTATTATATATTATTTGTATGATTCATACCGTGTGACGACGAAATGTAGTGCATTAGATAAACTGCGTAAACAACAAGAAGAAACTAGTCAATATATCCAAAAAATGAAGTATGTTGTCTAAAGGACATATTATTCGCCTCTTGTAGGCAAAATGTCTGTTTCTATATTAAGTATAGTCATTACTTGGAAAGTGATAAGTATTTTGATTGATGGAAAAATGGCATTTCAACGCATATACGCGTTTTGAAAACCACGCTATCAAAAAATGTCTGTATATACATATGTCTATATGTATATGTCTGTGGACACATTAGTGCCCAAACGCTGCAACGGATCGGGCTGACATTTGGTATATGAATTTAGAATTGCCAGGTGATGAACTGGATTATTTTTGGCGACAAACTGACGACCGGAAGAGGCAAATGTTACAGCTATTCTCTTATGGAGTCAAGCAATTTTGCCCAAACTGATACCAGTTTATCCTCCAGGGCAGCTCCTCCAAGTGCTAGCGCAGTTCACAAAATATGAACATATTTTCAGTTGCACCTTGCTGCACCCTACAAATTTTTATTGTATAATGCATGTATTTTCATTCTTGATTATTTATTGATGTTCCCATTTTGCAGCAATTCTGTATGTGTTCCTACCAAATAAAAAAAAATATCTTGGGGTGCCGCTGTATATGCACAATTCTTGAGGGTGTCGCAGAGGTAAAAAGGTTGAAAAAACGCTGCTCCACTGACTGTAAATGTGTGTGCCAATTTAAACAAATGGTTCTCAAAATGTCCTATGATCACGTCCAGTAAGTACCATCATTAGAATGAACGATTTGGGTCATGCTGATTTAGTCATGCTGGCAAATTTTGATAAACGCCAGTGGCCTCTGATATGACAAGATATTTAATGCATACAACTGACAGTAGAATACGACTGACATTAGAATAGATTCAACGAATAGACGAGTTAGTCGGAAAGCTGTGCGGGGATTACCTCAAAAAATACATGGTATAAAATGATAAAACCAATAAATCCCACAACAGAATAAAATTGCTCTAATGAGAATCGGAGTTACATACCTAACTCCGGACCTGAAGTGGGGATTTGTAAAAAGCGAGGGGGAAGGTTGTGGGTATAAACCGATTCAAAACAAATTTGCTTTTCATCATTTTCGCGTTTAGCTTTACGATCGGTGCGTGCCAGGGGACCGATGTCACTCTCGGCGGGAGTTTTTCAGATCGCGCGGAAAATTCGGGACAGACAGCTCCCAGCGAGGCAAACAATGAAAACGGACGCCCGTCCCCGTTCACTGAGCGAATTTTCCCACTTTTACCAAATGAAATATTGCCATCAAATAAGATCGTCACAATTGCTGAGATTTTTAAATTACGGATTTTTGTTTTTGATTGACGCTAATTTGACATTAGCAAAAAATTAGTGACTGAAGACACGATGCGCGTAGAAAACAAAATGAAATCTTGAATAGTTATATTTCATATATTTGACACGTTAAACTATTGGAAATTGATAAATTTGTTTCAGTAAGTAACAATAGAAAAGCAGTGAAAGTGAGTTTTAGAATTAAGTTTGACATTATAATTTCTCCATTACTATTTTTGAAACAAATTCCAAATTTTCCTCTGGAATCTGTGTTGGTCATAACGTTAACAGCATGAAATGCACTATCGTTTTCGTGGTTGTTTTTATAACTTTCCACACTTGTTATGGTCCTATTTCAACTTCATAACACCTATTCTAGATGCAGTTTATAGAATAACAGCTGACACAAAAGTAAACAACGTAAATTCAACCTCGCACACGTCGGAATACGTTCGAGATTTCATTCTTTTATTATCATTTGCTAGCTTCCGCTCGGAAACTTCAGTGAATTGTGTTTGAATGTGGTTTTCAATTATTTTCGTTTGTAAATAAACATGGTTTATTGTACACGTTGAAGGTGTCAGTTCTGACGAATCATACTTCGAGCGATGCATAGTTAATAATTTACTTAAAGGACACAAATTAGCAATACAAATTATGCGAGACAACGTCTCACCTTGGCTGAGAAGTGAGACCTAAGTCCTTCCTCGGAGGTTGACGCAAAATGTTAATTATAAGCGAGGATTATGAACACTTCTCGGTGAACGGATCTATCCATCGCATTCGCGTCTAGATACAGCGTCTAGATCCCTCATAAGCGCTTCAAGATGTCGTCTGAGTCGCCGAGGTCTCCTGCCGCTAAGCCAAAGTACATCTCCTCGATTCCAAGCTAGTTAGTGACATAAGTATATCCCACGGGCTTGTTGTCCTGTTAGCAATCCCAGAGCTCCAAAGCTTCCCGAGATTTGACAAGCACGTCTTGCAAAAACTTGACCTTATCCACCTCTCCCCTTGGCCCTTCGTCCTCTACACAACTTCCTCCCCACACATACCCCTTAACGCGTCCCCTCCATGATCCTACCTTAAGAGGTTTGTTTATGTGCCTTCTGCCACCCATACAACTTCCCCTCGCAACTTAAATTCCAGTTCTTATTGTTATCCGAGACGTAGGATTACCATAAATATCCTTGAAATCCCTGTGTCTACTAAACCAAATTAGTGGTGATCTAACATAAATTGCTAATAAGAGAACAAGAAATATTAAGTATTCCCATGGTTTTACATAAGTTTAGTCTGGATTCTGAAGGTTAACGACGCACACTTTGCTGTGTCAAATATCACACACGTAGCACTATGCTCTGCTTTTATCACATCACTCCACGAGCGCAAAGGTTTTTTGTTCTTTTAAGTCTTCGCACTAACTCACTGTGGTTCAGTATGTTCTTTCTGTTCTGATGTTTCGTTGCAAACTTTCCAATTTAACTGGCTACCATCAAATTTGACTGCCTACCATCCAATTTCACTGGCTACATCCAATTTCATTGGCTACCAAGTACATCTTGAGATCTCTATGGAGATTGTTATTTCTAATGTACCAGGGTGAACCGACGATGTTTCTTAACACTTTTTTTTAAACGTTGATTGTTCAGCGTTGTTCAACGATGTTTGTTTTTCAAGTACAGTCCCACAGTTGAATACCATATGACCACACAGGTTTGAGTAGTTTCTACCAAAAAGCCAGTACATATTTTTACATTTAGTGCCCAATTCCTCACGTTTCTTTTTCACGTGTGCTTTCTAACGAAGCTTGGCATAAAGCGTCATGGTGGTGTTGTTTAATATCACAAGGATGTATTCCATCCTCTTATTTGTGAGGTGTATGTGGACGGATTTTCTTTCAGTCAACGCAGTTGTCAATTGTTGTATCCAAACACTAATCTCGATGATAGCAATATGAAATTGCATATTGTTATTGTTATTTCTTCAACATTTTTATCAACTGCCATTATAGAAGTATCATCAGCAAATGTGGCAACGAAGAGATAGACCTTCAGTCTGTGGAAGGTCTTATTTGTATAGAAAATCCAGCACTGGGACAAGGGCGCCACCTTGTGGTAGTTTAGCTTTAATACGTTTGAGTGCTGAATACTCATTTTCCTGTTTCGAATGTACCTATCTATCGGAAAAATATGATTGGACTAGTTGGCTATACGCAAGGAGTAAAGGGTACTCTAGAATATAAAACGAAGAAATATCTCGCCTAGGCATATAAAGAAGAACACTTTCTTTTCTTCTAGCATTTTTTTAATTTCCGATTCCTAGAAGGAAAGTATTGTAATCGACGAATTTTTTTTTGAGATTTTAGCGGAAATACGTGTTTTGGGGTCCCATGAATCCATTGCAATGATTTCTGAAAAATGTATGTGTGTATACTTGTGTATGTGTGTATGTGTGTTGTGTATGTGTGTACGTATATCCGTGAACACGATAGCGCCCAAACGAAACAACGGATCGGGCTAAAATTTGGCACACTTATTTAGAATTACCGGGGGACGAACTGGATTGGTTTTGGTGACAGACTGGCGTCATCATACCGCTTTAGCTCACACGTTATTGTTTGAATATTATCGCCTGCCCTCAATTGAAGAATGAATAAACAAGAAGTAGAGAAATAAACCTAGTATTATAACACGCATACGTGACAGTATATTAGAATTATTTGTATCGATAGGTCAGTCAGTCGTATTGTTATAATCCTGATAAAGTATTATTATTATCTTACGGACATTCGCTTTTGGGTTTCACACTCTATAGTCCATAGTCTATACGTTTAGAGAGTTTCTAAATGTGTAAGCAGTGTGTCAATGTAGTCGGAATGTTGGGTGGGGGCCACACCAGATATTTCTGTAACTGAAGATGTTCTATGGACTTGTTCTGTTGTCGAATGCTTGTTTCTGAAAACAAATTGATGAGAAGGTATAATATGTTTTTCATCTAGGATTGGCTTCAGTCGCTCCACTAACAGCTTTTCAAACAACTTTGATATAGGGGGCAATAAAGATACATTTCTTTGACGTATATTAAGTAAGGTAAATAACTGGTCATAGATTGATATTGATGTCATTTGTGTTGCACTCGTGAATTTATATTATGGTAAAAAATGAAGGTCGCAGAATAAATTTTTGTTTTCGTGTCTTGTCTCCCGATGAGAAATATATTCAACCTCGGCCAACAAAACCCAAATTGCCTTAATATATTAGCCACAGTTCGTGACTAGTTTTATCTATCGCTATAATTTATGAATTCACCAATAAAATTTAATCAGCGGACGGTGAATGGTATCTCTCAGCATAAAATTAGACTTTCCACTGTATCATTATAATATCTAAAGTAATGTATGGTATTTTAATCAATGATCTAAATTATCGATTCTCAAATTTCATGGCGACATGATCAGTAAAAAGGAGTCAGTGAAGTTACAGACTCTGAAAAATTCAATTTTTTTCAAATATTTGCTGGTCACCTCATAAAATATTTATTAATTACATATACGAATTTACATATATAAGGACCGGGCATTTCCGTTTGTCATTTGACCAAAGAACGTTTTTTGTAATGTAACACGTAATTTCCCAAACGAGGGGGCTGTACAGTATTTAAACTGAACAATGGTTAATTTTTAAATGCTCAAATATAAACAAACCTCACCTCACGATGTAAAAGAAAGGAAATGGCATAAAATCAATAGCCGTAGCCGTTAAGAACTTCTGTTCTATGCCGCTGGGTTTATTACAAAGTTGTACTGGTGAGTATACATATTGATCATAAATAGTTACATTAACGTAACGCATCACTACCTTTTTATCACTCTGTAGCTTAGAAAGAAGAGCGATTAAAAATATAGTAATATAGGTTTTTATTGTACTACACTGACCTGCTTAGGAAGCTACCACGTATATAAGAGACCATCTTACATATGTATAACCATGCAAGATAATTTGAAATTAATGTCTTGTTATTAATTAATTTAAACACATTTTACATCAATAAACACTAATACATCATGAGCTCTGATGTTGATAGACACAATCAACATGTTTTGGTCCCAGTGAAAAATTGTTTGGAAACCCCTGCTATAAGCAAATTATTCAATAATAATATTTAATGACATGATTTTGCCTTCAGTTGGGATTATTTAATATTACGCTCGGAAAAACAAATCTAGGGGAAGTTTGGCTATAGCGATGACAACACTGCGCCCGATACTAAATTTAACTATTAAATTAGTCAACAAATCGTAGCATAAGTTTGGACTGCACACAAGAATTTCAACTGACATGTCACGATCACGTCACCATACAATACTCCGATGCCTTTCACTTGTAAGTCTAATGGTATCAACATACTAAAAGATCGGTTTTGCCGCCATTTTTTTGAGCTCCTCAGCTTTTCACTGACGTCTGAAATATGTCGGGGAATGTTGGTCGTCGTGTGGATTAAAAAAATCACTTTCTTGTTAAAATGAATCAAGTTGAGCCTACACAAAAACCAATCAGTCTATAGTCCTGTTCGAACAGCCGACTAACTGTAGAATGCCAATTTTATACTGCGCATGAGCAGTAGATAACGACTTGCGACTGCTGCTCGAACAAAACTATAACTCTTCAAAATCAAAATTGGTCATATTGATGTCGAATTTTAATGGATTTACATCTATTACTTAAACTTTTCACTGCACTGACAATAGTAATTAAATGCTCTGTAATCTTCCGGATATTGTGTGATGAAATTGAGGAATAGCTGGCGTCTGTCGACTCTCTCATTTTGTTCCGATTTTATTTCACCATAAATCACCGTCTTCTTAATAAATCAAGCCAGGTCACCTTTTTGTTGATAACAAAACCTACTTAATTAATTTAATGTCGCTGTACTTCAGCCGTCTACTATTCGTAGCCATTGTGTCTCTTGTATCCGAGTGAACGATAAAAATAAAACAACCGACGACCGGGCTTGAAAGAAAAGGAAAAATAGACGTGGATTGGGGCGAGAGAAGGGACAGAAACGACAGGTTTTGCGGCCATTTATAATTCAGTAAGTAATTAAATTTAGATCAAAGAAAATCCTGAACAGAAACATGCAAAATTAATTGTACCAACTGAGTCTGTAATAAAGGATTGATACTATCCATAGAATTACGCGACAGACCCAGTTTCAAAGAAATTATACAAATGATTAAAGACAAATTAAACTCTTTGGTTGAGACAAAAATATAAATCAGAAAAAATCAAATATTGTACTAATTATGTTCCGACTATATGTCTGTGATTAGTGTTAATTTGACAACCCGAAGTGGCAAATGGTACATGTGTTTTCTTACAGATTCATCCGATTTTGACCAGATTGATACCAGCTTATCCTCCAGTGACTTTCCACCAGTATACCAAATTTTCAGATAAATAGGATAGCGTGTATCCTATTTATAGAGGCCTAACATGTCATTCTATGTTATTCTATAACTGCCATTACGTTGGTATCCAGAGTGGTTGTGGCTTCACGTAATTGAAATGTTCAGCATCCTCACCCAGCAAAGTTCAATATCCCAACCTTTTTGTGTAAGGATCCTGAAGGTTGAGTTCTTTTTGTCCGCAAGGTGTTGGTATGCGTCGCAATAATTTGTCGGTGCGCCATCTCACAGTTGACTAATTTTATTACATTAGGATAAAGTAGAGAATCTTCTAATGGCGCCATCTAGCAAATTGGAAACATTTGTCTGCTCTCTCTTGGGTAGATAGGGGCCCAGTTAGCTGGGCTCTCAGCTCGGTTTACTTTTGTTGTTCCGCTGTATAACTTCTGAAACTGATTAAGTAACATCTACGCCTTCCTTTTCTTTTTTATACTGTTTTAACAGTCGGATATAATGAATTATATTATGTTATTTTTTTATCAATGTCAACGTTTGTTGTTATACAGTAAAATAATGTCCTATACGTCCCGCTTCTGTTTTTAGAACGAAAGAATAGTTTTTTTTTTAGATTTTTTTTCTAATAAACAATGTAAAATATCTGGGGTGGCCCTCACCCAACTTTCCGACTACAATGTTGACATTTAAACGAATGTCCGTAAGATAATAATACTACTATTAGATCATAACACAAGGCACCTTTCGATACAAATAACCATAATATTATACTGTCACGTATCTGCATTTTTCTGCGAGATGTTTATTTATTCTTCGATCGCGAGCCGAAAACATGTGGCTGCATAAATGCTGACACATACAGTGAGCCATCCGTGAGCCCTTCATTACGACACAAACCGAAGGCGCCCGATAGGTATAAACTCTTATAGTGCCTAAACCGCTCATCCCATTGATCTGTAAATTTGTATACATATTTAATGTCACTGCAGGATGAGATGGTGTCAGTTTGGTCAAAATCGGATGAATACCTAAGAAAACGTATGTGACATTTACCACTTCCGGTTGTCAGATTGTCACCAAAAACAATCCAGTTCGTCCCCTGGTGATTCTAAATATGTATGCCAAATTTCAGCTCGATCCGTTGTTTCGTTTGGGCGCTATCGTGTTCACGGACATACGTACACCGTACACACATACACACATACACACATACACACATACACAGGTACACACATACATTTTCCAGAAATCATTGCAATCGGTTCAGGGGACCCCAAAACACGTATTTCCGCTAAAATCTCAAATTTTTTTTTTCCGTCGATTACAATACTAGGAGTCGGAAAGTAAAAAGCATAAGGACGTTTAAGAAATTTTATTATAATCTCCTCTACGTTCTTTTCAAATAAAAAACCTTCCTTTACTGTTTGACAATTTGGTACTTGACTAAAATCAAATGTTGATTTAAAAACAAATTTTGATATAATCAAATAGTAGTTTCAGTAAAGTGTACTTTCAAATTAGGTAAATATTGCCACCGTGAATTATTTTTTGCTAAATTAAAATAAATAATATTTTTATTAAATCATTATTTTATTATGTTTGGATTATAATCATGGGAACTTGATCATAATCTAAACATAGTGTAGTCGAAAAGCACAATAAAACATTATGGTGGACTCATTAGATTATATTTCTCCACGGAAATCTTTAAAAGAGTACAGACTTATTCCCAAATGAAGAGTAACAGAATACCGTTCGAGTTCTCTCTGTAGCTCAGCGTATATAAAGCTCAAACGAATCCAACGCGTACCTAGAGACTGTCAGCGCCATCTCCCTGCCAGTAGACACGGCAATAATTTATAATGAAACCACATTTTTTATTCAAACACATAATCTTTTCACTCAAATCTATTATCTTTCTCTTCCAAATAATTTAAACTAGAATATTTACTTACCTCAAGGCCGATCTTTGTTTCAAATACAACCAGATTTAATTCATTCAAACGTCTTTCTGCAGTTAAACCCAAACAATTGCTACATTACGGAAATCACGGAAAACCATTTGGTGTAAAAGAATCGTTTTTTCAGTGAAAACTGTTTCTTCTTA
Organism: Aphodius granarius; assembly: GCA_963971325.1. Lineage (NCBI taxonomy): Eukaryota > Metazoa > Arthropoda > Insecta > Coleoptera > Scarabaeidae > Aphodius > Aphodius granarius. The sequence continues at coordinate 24,901,109 of OZ020223.1, forward strand.
CTTAAGAAATATTTCAAATAAAATATTAAATAATATAAAGTCGCAGTAATCAGTAAACTATCGGGAGATTCGACCTTACCGAATCCCAGATGGATGCAATAAATAAACCTTAAAAACCTTTATAATAATTGCAAAGGTTAATATATAACATTGACCAATACGTCAAATTGTAGGGTTAAGATGGGTAGCTACCTTGGAAAGGTTAGAGTTTTGCTCACTCGAAATCATTAATAACTTCTGTAAATATTCTTCCATAACTTTCATTCACACGTTAAATTTAGTTAATTAATACTGATAGCAACCCTGGCAGCTTGGAGTTTTGCTCACTGGATAAGACCCCCAAAATGATCATAATGTTGTACCTCTTAACAAGAAATACGCCGGCAGACAGATAGAATCATTAATAACTTTTGTAAATATTCTTGCATAATTTTCAATCATATGTACGTAAAATTGTAGGCAATAAATATGCGTAGCCACCCTGAAATGCTCGCAGTTTTGCTCACCCGATAACATCCTTAAATAACCATGATGTACACCTAATATACCATATTCTATGGGTCGGTACTCTGTAGGGAGATGGCCATAAAAGATACCCATAACTTTTTTGTTCGAGTTTCTTAATGAAACATATGCCAGTCGATAGAGCTCTTTAAGTAGTATATCCCGAAGTTTTGCCCACAACAAATATCTAACGGTTTAGGAAAACAGTGATTTAATTATCAGCGCGTTATCTCAGAAAGCGCATGGCGCCACCAAATAGAATTAATTGCAAATAACGCCATCCATCGATACAGTAGAACATCGGGAATAACAAATTAGTAATCCACATGAAATTCTGCATCTGATAATGGTACGGCACTATCCTTATGGTAACAACCCCTCTAATATAAGTAAATCGGCAAATTTGTAGGCGGCTTACCAAGTGAGATATATAAATGTTTATAACAATTGCTAAAGTCGAAGTCAAGTTAATTAATAGAGGTAGCTACCGTGTAAAGCTCGGGGTTTTGTTCACTGGATAACGCTCCCTAAATGACCATGATGTGGACCTACCCCATAACAGAAAATTCGCCGTCAAGCAGATAAATTCATAATAACTTCTATACATATTCTTAGAACTTTCCCTATTAGGTCAAATTATAGATAATTACTACATCCCTTGACAACGATGATTCATACCTAATCTAATGTATTATTATTATTATCATGTATGTTTGCAAGTTTTTGGCATGATTTTGTATACTTTGACCAAAATTCATATCTAACACAATATCAAGGTTTTAACAATACTTACATGAGTTATGATGAATATGTTTATCTTCCAAACGGCTTAATTCATATGTTCAATAGGCCGACACCATTGTTAGTTAAAGGGTGTTATCGGGAGAACAAACTTAGCAAATTAGCTACAATTTGACGTATGAATCAAAGTTATACAGGAATATTTACAGAAGTTATTAATGATTTTATCTGTCTGCCGGCGTAATCCTCGTTATGGGGTATGTCCACATTATGATCAGTTAATGTGTGTTATCGAGTGAGAATGCCTCCGGTCTTTCCAGGATATCTACCCGTGTTAATTGCCTACCATTTGACATATTACTCAAAGTTATGTATAAACTTTCGCACATGTTATAAACATTTATATAAAACACTCGGAAGTCGCACACTAATTTACCGCTTTACTTATGTAAAAGTGGTTGTTGTTGCCATAAGGGTAATGTCGTCATGACACCACTGTTATATGCAGAATTTCATGTGGATTACGAACTTCTTATCCCACCAATACGATAGATATTGGTGGATAGCGTTATTTGCAATTGTATTTAATGACGCGCTGATAATTATTTTTTTTTTTACTAGGCCGTTCCATATTTTTTGTGGGAAAAACTCTGAGGTATACTACTTCAATAGCTCCATTGAGTGTCATATGTTTCACTGAGGAAAGAAATTCGAAGAAAAAAGTTACGGATGTCTTCTACCTCCGTCTCCCTAACGGCCCATTGCATACCGTAGATTAGGTGCACATCATGGTTATTTAAAGGGTGTTATCGAGTGAGCAAAACTCACTCCGCGCTTTCCAGGGTAACTACCTCTATAAATTACCTACAATTTGAAGTAAAGTCAAAGTTATGCAAGAATATTTACAGAAGTTGTTAATGATTTTATCTGTCTGTGCATTCCTTGTTGTAGGGTAGGTCAACACAAACCTTCAACCTTTCCCTTATTAATTGCCTATAATTTGACGTATTAGTCAAAGTTATACATTACTTTTCACATTTGTTATGAATATTTATACAGAGTGATCATAAAGTTTGGAAGATTGGATTAGTACATTTTGAACACGCTATATATTGGTATAGTGATAAAATAGTAATCATATCAATTTGCCATGATTAGGGTATACACATACCAAGGAATGTAATGGCTTTTATAGTAACCGAGATATTCAATTTTAACGTGAACCCAAAAAAAAACACAAAATTTTCACGAAAATCAAAATAACACAAAAATGGTAACATTTAGATATTCGGAAACCGATGTATTTTTCTACGTAGAATTCAAATTTGAAATGAAAAATATTTCATTCCATTTAAAATAAGAAAGTTGATGTCGACTTTCGGTTACCGGAATATTATATTTATATTATATTATATTATATTATATTATATTATATTATATTATATTATATTATATTATATTATATTATATTATATTATATTATATTATATTATATTATATTATATTATATTATATTATATTATATTATATTATATTATATTATATTATATTATATTAGATTATCTCCCTATGGTTTCAAACATGGCGGTGGAACGTCAGAAACGTGAGACCAGTTCCATGAGACACCTGTATATTCTCATAATTACTTAATGCAAAGCTGGATAATGTTTACGTACTTTTTTATTACAATCACATAACCTTTTATGTAACAAAGCTTGGTAACGAGGAAATTGATTATCTGGTGCTGATATTGTGTGGCATAATTGAACAGGTGAGTGGCTGCAATTACAGTCATATGTGCATGTTTGTCCTAATAAGGCTTCTATTGTATGTTAGTATATTATATTAATTGATATTGAATAGGTAGATTATATCTGGGCAAATGTATTAGCCTGCCGCGCACTGTCGATTTAGTTGCGACAAAAAAATCACCGAAATGAAACACACTGACTATAATAAAGTGCAGCGCAAAAAATTACATCTTGATCTATTTTGAAGGTGATTCAATTGCTGCTGAAAAGAATGGAACGTACATGTTCAACCGGTATAGCCACACTGGCGATTATTTAGTTGGACAATTGGTGTTACATGCTCTAGAATGTTGCAGAGAGGAGGTTATACGGTGGTTACTGAATAAAGATTCTAGTGTCATCTTCATTCAGTAACCACCGTAGAATTATTTATTACCGAAATAGAAAAAAAAACGGTATTGTTTAATAATAAATTAAAAGAATATTCTGATAGGAATCTAAAAGATGTGCTCCTTCCAACTTTCAAATAGTTTATAAAGTTACCCATTAAACACTCGCTGACTAACAAGCAGATGAACACACTTTTTCCTTCTCTTAATAATCATTGCATGAAGTCATGCGATTTTTTTGGAAGCCCTCCAAGGTATCAGAGTCTCCACATTTGGAAATGTTGAGGCTGGAACGCATGGAATCAAGGCGGCTAGGCCTGGCCAAGTCCTGAACTTCATCAAAAAATTGGGTTGGCTGGACGGCCAAGCCAGCTGCCAAAGGGAAGTTTGTACTAAGGGTCTGCCTTCCCTCCGACTCCAGAATCCAGAATCATGCGGTTTGAGTAAAGGTTCCCATCCACGGTCATGCATGCGTGTCATGCCAGAAACCCCGCCCACCAAGAATCAACACGGTTTGAATTGCTTAATGCGTGCTGTCATACAAGAAAAAGCTTCATGCAACGGCTATCCAGGGTCCATCCATATTGAAAATAAAGACTACAGCAACTACCCATTCGATCCTGTGCGCAGATCTTAACTTAGTAGCTAAAGTTGAGCAACTTTCAAGTTGGTCCATCATAAAATTTCTAGTGCGCAATTCAGTTCAATTCAACACTGACAAAGATAATATAATCATTATTTGGGTACCGCTTTACTTTATCGTTGAGTTCAGTTCTTATCAATTTTATCCTGCGTACAAACGACATCACGGCCGCGAAGATAGCAGCAGCAAAAGGTTACATATAAACTTTTGCGTCCTGAATAAACCCCGGGTAAAATTAAAGTGCCTACGGCAACAAGAAATAACTTAAGGCGCCGAAGCAAAGGACAGAAAAAGGGGAATGGCAGCCGAAAAAGATATTTATTAGTTTGTTGTTGTCCTATGAGAGAAGTAGGCCAACGGTGGTGGAAACTTTTTGCGGACCCAATTTTACCCGAAATATTTCTGCTTTGTTGCTCGCTGTGTACAATGTTGGTGTAATATTTCTTACCACTATTTCATATGAAGCCTTCAGCCTAATAATGGACTAACTCTGTATGAAAAGTGAGCAAAAGTCGATAAACTAGTAATATATGGTTTTCAGTAAGTAACAAAAACGCATTAATGACTTTTCCTATATTAATGTAACCTAAATAACTAATAACAGAACAATAAATATTAAGTGTTTCCATTGGTTATAAGCACTTAAATTTAGTCTGGGTGCTGATGCTTAACTACAAACACTTTGCTCTGCTCTAGTCACAGATCATTTCACATTACTCCACTAACTCAAAAGATTTTGTTCTTTTAAATCTTCGCACTAACTCACTGTGGTCCAGTAGCTGGATTGCCTCGACGTTGGTGAGCTGGAGCTGTCTGTTCTAATGTTTCGTTGCAAACTTTACAATATCACTGGCTAACATTCAATTTCAGTAGGCACCAAGTCCACCTTGAGATCTAAATGGATATTGTTACTTTCCGACTAGTACCCTAGAAGGGAAGTATTGTAATCGACGGAAAGAAAAATTTCGAGATTTGAGCAAAAAATACGCGTTTTGGGGTCCCCTAAATGGATTGCAATGATTTCTGGAAATTTCTGTTTTTGGAGTGTTTTTGGTGACAATCTGACAACCGGAAGTGGCAAATCTTTCATGCATAGGGACTTTTCCAATTTTAACCAAATTGATACCAGTTCATCTTCCAGTGACCCTAAATATGTATAAAAATTTGTAGACCAGTGAACTAGATGAACGGTTTAGGAGCTATAATCGTTTATAAAAGCAATTTGACAGAATCTACAGCCTTCGTCGCTGTGTTGCAAACTGCAACATTTTGACAAACGTCAGTGCCACTAACGTGACATGACATTACATATCATTACGACAAATGTCATTATGTCATAGAAACTGACGTTAGGTAGGGACCAGAGTGGCTATGGCTATACAAAATTGAATAATTGTGTTTAGACACTTCATTATGCAAAAGATATTGTGGGAAAGTTGAGTGAGGGCCACCACAGATATTTATTTTTTCTAATATACCAGGGTGCACCGACGATGTTTCTTAACACCTTCTAGGTCTATAGTAGAGCCCCACATTTGTATACCATAGGACCACCGAGGTTTATATAGTAGAAACGGGTTTATTAGGTATGTTAACAAAGCCGAATTTTGACCAAAAAATGTCTGTGTTCGAGTAAGATACGGTGGTGTTTTTTAATATCACAGGGATGTATTCTATCCTCTTATTTGTGAGATTTATATATGTGGATGGATTTACTTTCGTTAATAAAACAGCATGATGTGACCGCGGTGTTACCATCATGAACTTCAAAACTGTGTATCGGTATCGCGAAATTGCGTTAATATTAACGAGGTAGCATTTCGTAATCTAGCAGGTTCTAATCAGTTCAACAACTGCAGTAAGCGATCTAATTATAATTAAGCAAGTTTATAGTGCCATCTTTTACGACCGCATCGCGATTCGCAACGGTACGAAAGTAGAACAATCTAGCTCCGTTATGAGGTGTGACGTGCTACGTTAGCATTTATTACATCCCTTCCTACCTCGAAACAAAAGCACGCTATGTAAAATGGAATTTTGAAATAAGCAGCTCTGTAAAAATTCCGTAACGTATAGCCTTAAAGCAGGAACATCTCGTTAAGTTTTAGCCTGGCAACGACGTCCACCATTTTTGGGGTGTAATTGAGTGCCATAATATTAAAAAGGTTGTCTGGAAGAGGGTCGTCCGTATTATCCCTATTTAATAGACACTTAGATTCTCGAGGGCTGTCCTATACGACCCTTTAAAGGAACCCCAAGTACACTCGTGTAATGCTTTCCTTCGTTTTGAGCAATTTCTTCGAAAAGTTATTATTAATCGACGTTGAATACTATATTTTTACTAGCGTGAGGCAAATATAGTGCATATTGAATTTAGAATAATATTGTTATTACCCTTCCAGCGCAATCCACTATCATGACAGTCATTTTCATATTTTTGCCTTCGTTATTGCTCTCAAAGCAGGGAGCAATAACGGAAAGCAAGGAAATAAATTATTATCTATTTCTCAGCCATCTATCATCGCAAATTCTCTCGTTTTTGTCTTCTACAATATTTCTATTTAGTAAATCCTCAGCCACTCTGGATACCAACATAATAGCTTGAATAAAGTTTTGTAAACTTTCTTTTTCAAATTGTTTATTGTATTATTTTAAATAATATCATTGTAGGCCAGAATGCACTTTGTATACCTACAGTATGCCCTAAACTCCGACGATTTACACATTACAACTTTACCTAATGAATTCATTCAGCGGCAGCGATGCGACTAGCGCTAGAACCAACCCAGCCAATGCCAACGTTAGAGGCCACAAATCCAGCGGAAACGCTCGCTTTACCCCAAATGCAAATGATTCGTAGATCAGGTGACGTACATTTCAATCCTACATTTCCGACTGCTTCTGGCATCAGACGCCAATGCATTAGGCTATACTGGGCTCGTTTTATCGGCAGGTTTTCAGGATCATGGTATTAAGGTTAAGTGATTACGTGAGTTATGGGCGATAATAGGCATTTTTTAACCCAGAAAGAAAGACACACGTGTCCTGATAAGTAATAAGTAGCAGTTCAGCCATGTTATTTTCAGTCGCAAGAAATTGTTAAAAGGTAGTAGGGATTTTTACTTTCCGACTAGTAGCCTAGAAGGAAAGTTTTGTAATGGACACAAAACATCGATGTTTCAGCGGAAATACGCGTTTTGGGGTCCCCTGAATCCAATGCAATGATTGCTGGAAAATATATGTGGGTGTGTGTGTATGGACTGAAATTTGGTATACGTATGTAGAATTACCGGTGGACTTACTGGATTGTTTTTGGTGACAATCTGACAACCGGAAGTGGCAAATATTACATGCGTCTTCTGAAGGAAGGATTCATCCGATTGAGGTCAAACTCATACCAACTAATCCTCCAGTGACTTTAAATATGTATACAAATTTCCACAGCCTTCGTCGCTGTGTTGCAAATTATCAGATTTTGACAAACGTGATATGACATCAAATGTCAGTATGACAAATGTCATTGTCATAGGAACTGACGTTAGGTAGGGTTAATCCAGAGTGACTCTGGCTTCACAAAACTGAGTAATTGCAAAAGTGTTCCGACAATTCACTGTGCAAATGATGTAGTCGGAAAGTTAGGTGAAATTAAATGCTGGATACTTAAACCTCACATTTTAACTAAAGCTAATGATTTTTATTATCGTTAAATACCTGGTAACTGTACATGGTAACCAAATTTATAATTGTATGATATACATTATGATATTATGACATACAGAGTGTTAACTTTAAAACTTGGGCTATTTCTTTATCTCTTCTTTTTACCACATCTTACTTCCCTCTGCTCCCAAAGCACCCCACTTTTCCTTAAAAAATCTGATGTGGCCAGGCACATGACTTTATCATACGATACAGCCGTGTTCAGGGGGGCAATTTGGAAGTTCAAGGGGCATCCGCTTACTATGATTTATTTTTTTTCCAAAAAATGGAATGGACATAAATTATACAAAATTTTCTCTACTATAGTTTATTATGTAACTGTTTTGACGAAATTACAGAAATGGCGGCTAATTTGCAAAATCGTTGAAAAATGATAAGAGTAAACCTCGAGTTCCTTTGGGCCCTTCTGGACAAAACTTCTTTCAGCTCTAAGTTTAGTCACAAAACTTCTAAATATGAAGTTTCGTCTCGATACCTTCAGTAGTTTCTCCGGAATCGTCGCCACAAAAAACGGGTACACACACACACACACACACACACACATACACACACAGACATTTTTTTGTACCTTGGTGAAACATGTTCAGGTGACCCAAAACGACATATTTCCGTTAAAATCTCAATTTCTTTTTCGACACGATTACAATACTTTGTCATAATACGTATGATAAAGTAAAAAGCTATCACGCAATTCAATATTTTGTCGCCATAACAATACTGGAGAACAATACCTTTCTTTTTATTATTGTGGTTATTCTGACTATGATACATTTTTTCATTCTTATAACGCTAACACACAAATTTTAGTTTTTTTTGCCAAAGAGGTCATTTAAGAAATCTAACAATAATGAAATAATTTCATTTAGAATAAACCTCGATCCCTCTGTTTATAATTTTTATCATTTGGTATAAATTATTTACTGACGTTATTTACTTTCGTTGCTGGTATAGAAACATACAAGTTCAAAGAGTAAGCTGTAAAATTCAACGACCAATCAACATATATGAGAAAAAGCGATATGACACGTGGCCGATTTATTACTTACAATGCGATCGACCATAAATTGGTTATATTTAAGCAGCTAATGGCAGTAAATAAAGTGATGCGCCAAACTACAACCACGTTGAAAACTTTGTCCAAGTTAAGCACTAAGTTGCTGCACAGTGGGAACTTAGTATTGTCTTACATACTCCACTATAAACATGAATGTCTCCATTAAACTATGTGTCTTTGTTTATTCGACTAGCAAAGTTGCCTCGTTTTCTTGATGCACTTTACGGACTCAACTGAAAACAAAGATACATAAATAATATGAAAATTTCAGTCGCCATATTATTGCCGCTCAGACATTACCGGGCATTACAGTTCTTAGCTGGCGACACTGCCATCTTGTCCGCATTTAAGACTGAAAGTTTTCGGTGGAGGAATTCCAGCTACTTATATTCGAAACACCGCCAGCTTATATCCAGATCCACTAACAGTTCATCTGATATATTTCAGAAGCGTCGCCGCATCAGCATAAAATAGTTCCAGTTTTCACGGCGGGAACCCATTACCATAAATAAAGCCCGCGTGGAGCTTGGGGAAACATTATATACCATGAAACATTATACACCGTGAAACTTCACAGCCCGCGTTATGAGTTATTAGGAAACAATATCGTATCGGTTCTAACAAAGCGCCAAGGTGCGGTATAAAATACTTGGAAATTTATTTCTATGCATTTACATTCAAGTACTGAATCAAACGGTTAAATCTATTGCTGCTAGGACGGTTATAATCAAGCTACTAGAGCACTAACAGATTTGTGTGTCATCTAACAAACTAATTTCGAACCAGTTCTTGATTGCTGCTCGAATAACGCTATATCTGTTAAACCTAATTCACATAACTTTTCTGCTCGTTGATATTCCTGGCATTTTTTACCACAGAAAATCCGAGTATTATAGGAATTAGTTACATCTAGACTTTTGACTTATGCTCGGTTTTATTATTAATATTATGAGACCAGTGGTTGTGGCCCGCAAACCAAATAAATTTAACGCAACGGACAAAGAATTAGAAAGCAATTAACGTTAAGTTCACGGTTGGTGGCGCACTCTCGCCTGTACAGGGTAATATCTTACGCCTTACAGGTGTCCTGGCACTCGAGAGAAACTTGGCTACAAGAGTTTTACCTCCGGGAGGGGGTGCGGGCATAGGCCATAAATTTCCGCAAAACCAGAGGCACCCGAGCGACCCGGATTCTTTGATTTTCTTCCTACTATCCCTCGTTGGCCCGAAATTTAATCGCTGAGGTGAAGTCACCTGTTGTAGCCGATCGGTAACCAATAAACTTTTCGCCTGCCATCCGGCACTTATAAAGCATACACGTTCCACAAAAGGTCATCGAGATGCCTCTATTATTGTGAGCGCGTTCGAATGATAATCGATTATCATCAGTCAAGGGAACAATTTATAAAGGCAAAGATATTGATAAACATTTTCAAAAGTTTATAACTTTATAAATAATTATGGAATCTTAAAGAAACTAATAATAATTATGACCAAGGGTCAAATGAACAATACAAAGTTAAGCGTAGCTGTTGAAACCACCATAAATGTCAGGTAATATAAGTGAAGAGAACAATTTATGAAGACAAAATAATGATAAGCATTAAGCATTTTCAAAAGTTTCGTGCAATCTTTATGAAACTAGCGATAATTATTGCCAAGAGTTTAGTGAATAATACAAAGTTTTTAATACAAACATTTTTCAAAAGTTTATAACTTTCAAAATAATTAAACAATCTAAATAAAATTAACCAGAATTATTGTCAAAAATCTAATAAACAATACAAAGTCAAGCGTAGTGGTTGAAACCACAAGAAATATCAGGTAAAACAATATAAAGTCAAGGGGGTAATTTATGAAGACAAATATATTGTCAAACATTCTTACTATTAATTACTCGTAGAAATTACACAACATGTGAATAACTTTAACACCTCCAATGACGACATTCTGAATGTGAAATTCACATTTAGGGGTGAGTTATTATTTTCTTTGTTCTTCGTTGAAATTCCTCCAATAAGCAATAAAACTGGGTGGACTGCATCAAATACCTCTATCGATTTCGAAAGAAGTATGGAACAAATGTTTCCCCGAGCGATTCTGATATTAGCTCCCTTTTTATAAAGACATCATATTTTTGCCGCTGCCGAATGAAAAATGCCGTACGACGCGAGAAACGACCCACCGGCACCGGCGCGGCGGGTACAAAAAACACACCCCACCGTACCGCGTCCGTATGCTACCGTAACTGCAACGTTTCCCTTCTGAACACAAATTGATATCAAACTATACGACTTCTGAGCCAGCATACTGGAAAAATGGATCTATTACATTACAGTAGGAGTACGTAAGCTTATTTGCAAATGTAAGGTAAAAGCTCTCAAATATGCATACAAATTTTAACAATCTGCAGAAGGTATATACATACATAATAGTATATCTTATTTATTCTACTAAATACTAGATAGATAATAATGCATATTCTCTAAACCGAACATTGTGTTGACAGTAGGTTAGCTAGCATTTTCTTGCGGATTGCTTAGAGAATGAAGCCATTAGCTTAATCGCCTTACATTTCAAATTTATTATTTCAGAAGTCTTCTGACTCCTTTATTTACATAAGGTATTAACAAATCAAATATGTACAGTCAACCAATTATAATAGGTGGACAATTATACCCCAACCGTAATTGCGATTGGTTGGTTCCTGGATCATATTTGCCGTAGCAGCAGCATGTTTGGTTATCGACATGGATGCTCACCTGTGGAAACGAGCCACTGAATACCTGCGGTTCTCCCGTAATTTACTTTGTCTATTAGCAGTTCGGAAACTATACGTTCATTGTAGAATTAATATCAATTTGGCCTATATTAATCACCGTAATTTTATTAGATCCAGTTCACTGCATTCTAGTAGAATTTTGAGCTTGCCAGATGAATATTTTCAACCCACAATCTGTCACAAGACTAAAGACTCGTTCCACAAAATAGTCAGAGGTATTACTCTCCGATTAGTACCCTAAAAAGAAAGTACTGTAAACAAGAAAGAAAATTCGAGATTTCTATGTATGTGTGTATGTGGGTATGTTGTGAACACGAAGTTTGGTATACTTATTTAGAATTATCTGGGAATGAACTGGATTGTTTTTTGGTGATAATATGATAATCGCAAATATTACATTCGTTTTCTTGGGGCTAGTTTTTCGATACTGGTTTATATCTATTTAAGTTCTACTGAACTCCTCGGTAACTGTAGTAACTGTCAGATTAGAGAAGATTGATTGGTTATTAGACAGTAAAAAAACTAAATATGTAGTTTAGTTTATAATTAATGAAAGGGTGTGGTTTAGAAACTTGTTTTAAAACACCTTCAAATTTTCTTAAATAAAAAGCTGCATCAAAAACGTTATTTTCCAGTGGATTTAAGATAAGTATTGGTCCAAACTGATGCCAGCACACCCCCAGTGATTTTAAATATGCATGCCAATTTTTGGATCAATGCCAATGGGATGAACGGTTTGGGCGCTATAAATCTTTTTAGAGGCTGTCTGAAAGAATCCAAAGCCTTCGTCGCTGTGGTTGCGAATTGTCAGTACACATATTTAGAATTACCGGGGGACGAACTGGATTGTTTTTGGTGACAATCTGACAACCGGAAGTGACAAATGTTACAAGCGTCTTCTAAGGGATTTATCCGATTTTGTCCAAACTGATATCAGCTCACCATCAAATGACTTTAAATATGTATACAAATTTGCAGATCAGTGGGATGAACGGTTTAGGGTTTCTAGAAGCAGTTTGACAGAATCCACAGCCTTCGTCGCTGTATTACAAATTGTCAGATTTTGACAAACGTCAGTGCCACTAACATGGCATTCTGTCATAGAAACTGACGTTACGTAGCGTCCAGAGATGGCTCTGGCTTTACTAAATTGAATAATTGCAAAAGTGTTCATTCAGACACTTCATTGTGCCAACGATGTAGTCGGAAAGTTGGGTGTGCGTCACCCCAGATATTTTTTTGATTGGGCATAACTAGTTAAGATTCAGAGCGTTATGCGCTTTCCAATTATGTATAATAATAACGGTTTTATCAACTGCCCTTATAGCAGTATCGTCAGGAAATGTGGCAACCATGAGACCATCGGGTTGTTGGGGTCAAACACTCGACCTTATGGTACCCCAGCTTTAACACGTTTGAGTGTTATGTGATTACTCATTTTCCTGTTTATATTTAAAAGTAACGAAAACTAAAGTAACGAATTGATACTAGAAGTACTGGTAAAGAAAACATTTGTAAAAGCATAAATCTCCCAATATTCAAGCCACATCAACTGACATAATCTTGTAATTATCAGTTGCCCTAGCGGAACAATGAACTCTTTAAGAGATTAGCATTTTGCCTATCCGCCCTTCAAGTCGTGAACACTCCCTTCCAGAACCGGGAGATCGTCCGTGCGTCACATTTGCTCTAGATTGTTTTCTCGCCCCTGGAACAAAACACGTCCGTTTCTCTACGCCGTTTGTCTCGATTATTTTGTCGGCAATGTGACCTCTGCGGGCTGCGAAGGGGTCTGCAGCTCCAAATTGTTAACCCCATTCCGTGGAGAATATTCTTCCAGAGATGCCTATACTATTAACGTTACTTTTCATCATATGGATTTTCCCCTTTTTTAGTTACGAGGCAAATAAATTTTAGGGGATTGGATCTGTTGGTATTCTCACACAAGGTCTTATAGTTTAATATATGATACAAAATGAGATTGTGTTTGGCTGTATTCTATTTCATTTTAGGTATTATAATAAGTCTATTTAGTTGTGGGGCGAGTGGCTCTAGCGGTAGAGTGCTGCTCTCCTACTAGGAAGTCTTGGGTTCAAATCCAGGCATCAGCTGAAGATCCTCGTCCCCCACCGCCTTTCGCAAGAGGCGTAAAACCGTGGGTGCCGGCAACCAGTTGAACACCTCTGGTTGTCGTTATCAAAACAGTATGTAAAAATGGATAAGCACAAAGGGCCAAGAATTGGCCTAGGTGCAGCGAAATAAACCGCACCCAAAACAACTACAACAAGTCTATTTATCTTTTGTGGATACTATTACGTTAAATATTAAAAAATAATATGGTGAAGTTGTACATTTCGAAATCTATATATAAATGATTTGTTATCCGTAATCAGGGTTCTTAGATTTGACAACAATGCTGTATATAGAACTGAAGAGCCGGGGACCGAAAGAAAATCTTGCAAGACGTGATTTTAAATTTTAATAATTAACATTAAACATGTTAATATCACAAATATGGATTGGATATATTGCATATTATATTATTTTTATTGACGGACGTACTTTCTTCAGAAATGAGAATTCTGTTTTCATTACTAATTCGGCTGAAATTAATTTTTGGTAATATAACATCATATTTTAAAAGTACGACATCATTCTCTTGAAGGTGTAGATTTTAGGAGAAACTATTTACTATAACCTTTTTCCGACCAAACACTCGTAGACGAATTAGTTAATCCTATTGTACTTTAAGATAGTAGTACATCGTAGATCTAGTATAACTTTGAAAAATGTTTACCATAGATTGGTGAAACAAATTTCCTAGCTTTCTCACGTCATTATGCAATAGCTAATAGTATCGCCCCTATAACATATACAATTTCCATAATTATGCAACAGACGACTTACAATGAAAACAATAGGCGTTTTGTCGGAAATTTTCGTCGACAAGGCAATAATCCCTCTGGGTGTTTTCTGCATGATTTCCGGGTCTGGTTAACTGGATCAGAAGTGAGGAGTTTCACCACATGCATAACTAATTACCACAGGATCCTTATCCTCGTAGTCAGGACGTCAGGAGACTGCCGTTCGCCCAGAACAGGCATGCCGTTCTCCCCTTACCCCCGCAGTACGTGATTAATATTCAAGCTATTACTTTATTGGTTTCCAATTCGAATGTCATTAGTCATAGGATTCTCCAAGCTACATCATTGTCGACAACTGAAGTCAAACGTGATAAGCGTCCCTAGCAACGCATATCATCGCTTACTGAACGTGACATTTCGCCCCTTATGTATAAATGTTAGATTATTACCGAAAATAAAGTGTGCATTTACTTTAAAATCGTCTCAGTAGTGCACACTGGGACGATTTTGTCGATGTTTTGCAAAGTGAGTTTACATGGAGTTACAACAGCATACCATACTACCAGTAATCACAGAGAATACCAAATTAATAACATTATGTTAGTTATAGTATCATAACAAGATTTAATTAAACAGTAATAAAACAACATTAGTTAGGCAATACGGCTATTAATGTCGTTACTTATCATCTTCAATGACGTGGAGAATGCAGTTTTGTGTTTCTCATATTGTGTTTCTCAATCTACATATCTAAGAATAATTAAAATAAAAAATAAATTTTCCTCTCAGAATATATGTTTATATGAAAGCCTACATTAATATTATTCATGATTACATGGTAAGAAATCGTTCAATTCAAGAGTGCTGAACAAGACTTACACTAGCGCTAAAATATATGTCTAACTTTAGAAGGTTGGTGTACGCAATGTAGGTTTTCTAGGGTACAACTCTTATTGCTTTTAAATGATTTGGTTATCTCAGAACAGATTTATATAACTTTGGACGAATTCAGCGCCAAGTCGTAAAATAGTTTTAATCGCCTAGCCTATACTCTGTCCGCCGAAACTTTGCAATATTAGCCGGGATAGGGATCGAAATTCACGCTGTTGATTGGTGCAAACGGCAGGCAGATCTACACTGGCGCAAATAAAATTGTCACAATTTGACGTTTGTTTGAATTTCCTATAACATAAACTGTTGTAAAGCCCAGCTCGCACGAGCGACTTTTGTCTCCGTGACTGTTTTGTCACTCTTGTCCGGTCTGAGGTTATGTATGGAGGTGCGCGCACGTTACGACGTGACAACCGCATGACAGTTTTGTCCGACGACCCGCGAACAAACCCGTGACAAAACTGTTACCGCGCGGCTAGGTTTCGATAGACGCGCGCGCACTGGTGACAAAATTCTCCATGCATCCCGCTCAACATTCGTATACTGTATGCTGTTGGTTGGTGCATGAAGACAATGAAGATGATATAGATAATCATGTGCTGATAGACAAAGTTGAGAAAAGACCCGCGCTTTTTGGCAAGAAATTGAATGAGTATTCTGACGTTAATTTGAAAATTAAAGTTACAGCAAATCTTTCTTCAGCTGGGACCGACAATCTCATGCTCGTGTTTTTATATGTTAATGCATGTAAAAGGCGCAGTAATTCATCAAAACTTCCAAGACTCATTCGAAAATATGTATTGAAAAAATGTCTTTGGGTGTTGTTGAAGTTTATGAAACATAGTATGTATAAAACTTTGCCCTTATTACCCTGTATCACCATAGGGGGTGCACCCAGTATTCTTTTTTACGGTATTTCCTTTTACGCCTTATGAGTTCGCAGATAATGACCGTCTCTTCCAAATCCTTGTCGACAAATGACGCTTAAAATTTAAAAAAAGTTTGGTGACTGTCATTCTTTGTGAGCGCACTCCACTTTGTTGACGTGACGTAACAGTGACAGAAATGTTTTAGTCACGGTGACAGTAGTCACCAGTGCGCGCTAGGCTTTACTATTTAGTCACCGTGCTGGCCAGTGCAAATCTGGCTTGCTAAATCCCGCCCACCACTGCAAAGTTTCACTCAACAGAGTATAGATCAATATTTTCCATTTTCAAATATTTTCTATAGTACGTCATACCTTAATTTAGCTTGGGTCTACGAGAACCGGCTACGGTATTAATTTTATGACCGACCCATTTTATTGCCCCTTCTCAATTCTACGGACTTAAGGAAATGTTTAAATGTTGGATGTGTCATTTGCAGACCAACAGCATATGAGTATATTTCTAAAGTTTCAAAGTAAGTTAAATGTGGTAAAGTTACATATTGTTACGATGCGCAATGTTTGAAAATTGGAACGCAGTCATAAAGTTCGTTTTGATATAGAAATTGAATAGCGCGAAATTATTCGTTCACTATGAAAAAATTTACAATAATTTTCTTTTCAACTATTGAATCACTATTTTCAACTATTTAATCACTATGATATAGCAACGTGATGCGATGGCGATGCGGTAAACAGTATGACCACTTTTAAGTTGACTATAGTATTGTTTGGCTTTTATTTATTTGAATGATATATATATTTATGATATATATATATATATTACGGCACAAGCCCAGCATGGGGCGAGTGGCTCTAGCGGTAGAGCGTTGCTCTCCTGCTAGGAAGTCTTGGGTTCAAATCCAGGCGTCAGCTGAAGATCCTCGTCCCATCGCCTTTCGCAAGAGGTGTTAAACCGTGGGTGCCGGCAACCAGTTGAACACCTCTCTGGTTGTCGTTATCAAACAGTGTGGAATAATGGGTAAGCGCCAAGGGCCAAGAATGGCCTAGCTGCAGCGGAATAAACCGCACCCATAACTATTACATACAAGCCCAGCAGAACAAAAATCAACGAAAGGTACACAACTAAGTACACTACATGAAACCTTGTGTTAGAGTGAAGTGACCGTAATCGTTGAGGAATCGTCGGAATTCTTACAGCAAAATGTCCAGTGTGTTCCAGACAGCATATCATAAATTTTATATAAGCTATTTTCGTGCTGTCCTCGTACCTATAATTTCATTGTTTCATTACTTTCTAAGTTGCAATGTGTGCTGCTCGCGTAAAGCTGTCATTGGAACGAATTTGAAACAAAAGCGTACAATCGCAATTGGTACTGACAGGCTTGCTGCCAAGGGTTGAAAATTCCCTAGTGGAAGTTTGGCAAGTCCCGAGATAGAGCTGTCGGATAGTTGGTTATATAAAATTAATAACATCATTCATATTACAGTGCGGAGAAATTGCTACTATACATCAAAGTCGGTACATATTGATATTATGAACTGAACTATGGAAGTTTAGTTTGAATTATATCCCACGACGGGACCCTTTAGGCCCCCAAACTTAGTTATCTTCTTGTAGACTTGGGCACTTTGTTGCTATAATGACTAAAATACCGACCCGATACCAAAAGTAAACAAACAAAATTTGGCGGTAACTGCTGCCATAATATTCATCTTTACTAGTATATAATATAATTCATGACATTCATGATTTTATATAGAAGACTGAGTACTTACTTTGAGTTTCCAAAAAGCTTTGCTCGTTGTATATTCAATTTATTTACATCCAAATTTTTTATTATCAGGTTTCATAAGATATTCCAATAAATTATAGGCTTTACCTCCAATGAACTGGTGTGACCATTGTAGTGGTTGGTAATTATTATCGAAATGAATTCTTCAAATTTCACTTTCAATAAATAAAGTATTGAGGTAGAGGGATAAGTACCAGAAAGTTGTAATACATTTATTGTTGTCATAAGCAATATCTTGAGAAAATATTCAATAAAAACTTTAACTATACAATTGGAATGAATTTTATCTTCAGGTGTACCAAATATTGATACTACCGGTATAAATTACTTGAATATAACTGAAAGCAGAAGAAAATATTTATGCACGTATCAAAAGATAATTGTGCAAGTTGCTTGGATATTCTTGAGCATTTGTATTTCGAAGGAAAGAAATGTCACCCTTTTGAACTTTTGTCAAAAACGATGTTATCAATCATATTTTAAATGATTCGGAGTAAAATTACGGAACCAATTAATACGAATTACATATTCCCACATATAGCTATTACACTGTAATATACTTTTGGTCGCTTATAGTAATAAATATAACTTATTATTATATAATATATTCACTTTTCTGTGTTAACTTGTGCCCTAAGAAAAATGAATGTCTTTCAGCTTGGTTACAACTGACTGTCACTCGACTGTGCGTAGCCTAATGCGGTTTTGTCGCGTACAGTGCAATATACAGTTGAAACCTTTCCTATTAAATGATTCAGCTGTGCATTTGGGTACATTTAGTGCGTTATAGTGGTTCATTAATTTCGAAATGGATGGAGCTATCGCCACGTTGAATCGCTGCTATCATTCCGGCCGATATACTTTGAAATCGCACCATTCAAAACCACTGATTTCAAATTAAAGCGATGAATTGAAAACAAAAACAATTATTCAGCATTGGGTTGACTGTCCGGTGAAAAATAAACATTACCCTTTAATTAGGTTTTCATTAACATGTCGCGCGGGCGTACACGTGTAGCAAAACTAAATTATTTAAGCGCCGCCAGTGTTTTTTGGCCGAGCTATGACCGCAGCCCGGTGCAACGTATAGTTATACAATTATGTTTCGGTTGATGAACTAACGCAAGAGTTCAAAAGCTTTATTTATTATTTCTCCTGGGCGCATAATATTTTTGCGCCATCCAGTGTAGCGCTTGTCAACGTACTCGTAATTAAAAGCATAATCCAACCACAACCAACAAGAGTGACCGCTAACACCACGGATATTGCAAAACGCAACAAGCACTGATTGGGCTTTTTATATTTTATATTTTCATTTGCGAACACGAAGTAGAAAAAGTCTGATCAGTTTACATACAGACATATATTTCCGGTTTGTAAATTTCATAAGTTTTATGTACAAAAAGTTAAAGTTGCTAATCTCTTGACTGTTGAAGTTATAAAAGTTTACAAAAGCAATTAACCAAAGTCTAGACAGAGTTCATACTTGATATCACTTTTCAAATGATATGCATTTTTCAAAGCTGTCTAAAATAATCAAAACACTGACTTTAAAGGCTAACAATTCGGAGTTTTTTTAAAATTTCTTATACTTCTAAATCATAATATTAACATTAATTTTCTTATGGTAGGGTAGGTTTCATCATAAGCCCAAGAGAAGTAACGCATTTTGTGACTACCGCAATTAATGAACTGATTTAAGCCAACTTCATCATTTTTAGATACCTACCTGCAAAATCGAACAAAAGTGATTATAATATTGTAATATTGCAACAGATTGAAAATTCAATCGCATTTATTTGAAACTGTTCTAAGAAATATGGTCCAGATAATAATGTTATAAATACAAGGCATATTTCAATTTATATGATTTCTATAACAAAATATCCAATAAAAAGTCAGAATTACAAAAGTCCTGGTAACTTTTACCTAATAATTTAAAAGGAGATCTGGGAATATTGGTTGTTTACTGTTTCTATAAATATATATTAGAAGTATTAGAACATTTTTAGGCATTTATATTATGATGTTTTCTTTTTTAAGAAAGTAGGACATTCTTTATTTATGTTTTATTTCACCCGTTCTCAGCGAGCTGTGTATACAAGTTTTATTTATGCGAGTGTCCCAAAACGTGAGAACAATTCCAACTTTTTCGATTCTAACTTCAATCTTTTTATCGTATTTGGTAAGAGGCAACGTTGTCGCGTCGCCGCAGACTTAAAATTTCTCTTTATGAATTTAGATAAATTCGGTGGCTGTTTGGCGGCGACAAATATTTGAATTGAAAATTTCTCGTGGCAGTTTGGGAAAGCTAGCGCGACAAAATCAAATTAGCGACGCGTGCCTTCCGCCTAACGCGATTAGGCCAGATTTCCCCCGAATTAAATCTATCCGGCAAATTATTTAATCGAATTTCGACCAGTTTCCCAGGAGATTCTCCCCTCCCCGCCAACCCATTTTATTTTTAACACTGAATGTGGGTCGACAACCACTTTAGATGGGATAACTAGCTGCATGTTGATGTATAATTGAATCTATAGTATAAAGTGGATAAACCGTGATACAAATTACATGTGATACTTGCTGCCTCTTAGTCATTTACAGATAATTTAATGCAGATTTGTCCGAATCAATTAATTCTTTGACGTTAGAGCCAACTAGTACTAACCATCATTACAAAGAGACAGCATTTTAAATATATTGTGATTAATGAACACAACAAAACTCTTTGATCTCTCCGACACCTGAACCAGTCAATACACGTATCCTTCGACCACGCTCCTATCCAACCAAATTTCTGCTTAACTGCTTTAAGAAGCGATGCTGGATACTTTGTTAGGTCCTTGAAAATAACGACTTTTTTTACCGTTTACCATCTTCTTCCTTGCCATTACGTCCGCTTATGTTTATAACTCACATATTTAACCAGAATTGGTCTGTAGGTTCGTTCAGCGGCTGGACGTTTTTCCACGCGGTGACATCTATCGGTGGATCCGGGATCAAGTTTTATCGCAAGATAGCGCTCGACGGCCAATAGTACAGTTTTCTCCACATTTTCGTTTTGGACCTGTTCAATACCAACTTGTCCTTCAACTATACTTATTGTTCCAGTTGCTCTAGTTTTTCAAATGCGATGAGGAGCTTATCAGCCGTTGCGGTTAGTGTCACTTGCACTTCCTTCAGTTTTTCATCCTTTTCAGCGATAATAGTTCCCAAATTGCTGAGTCTCTTCACGTATTTTGCCACTAGTTCATTAACTATTTGTTAGAATTCGCTTCTTATGGATGACAAAAGTTCCTCTTTCTGTCGTCTTGTTAATGCCATTGTACGGTTTGGCAATTCACTGTACATCAGTCATGAACTTATTGCCACTACCAGAAAATTGACTGAAAATAACATGACACTGCTCAGATAGCACGTCTTCTCGCTTCGCATACTAGACTTCGAGTTTATAGTTTCTAAAGCACAGGCGCTTAAAACAAGTTTATCCTTAGATGCTTTGCTTGATTGTACTTGTGTGTATTTATCATTCGACTCAACAATTGTGTTCGTTGATGACTCGAAGTGAGCAGGAAAGTATGATTTGGAAGGACTCTTATAACATTTTTTTATATTTCTCGATTATTTACCGAAGAATATCCTATAGAACAGCAGATGGGTGCCAGTTTTACTCAATAAAACACACGCGGTCCTGAAGGATTGCTCCGGCTCCCGTGGAGCAGACTGAGTATCCCTCATTCCTGCCGAAACCCCAAATTCAATCGGGTCCAGATCGAAATCTTTCCCTCCATTCTCTTCATATCCCCGGGGGTGTCCCACCGAAAACCCTCGCTAGCAAATAACTCAAGGAATCCCCCTACGGAGTAGGATACATTATATAATATTTTACGATAAAATTGCTATCGAATGCCCCCTGTTTATTGGATCTGTGTTACGGCAATAAAATTGAAATTATCTTTTATATAGCACCGACCCGGGGACCTCTCAAAAATGTCCCGGAAAAATTGTGGACGTAAAGGATACATCCCTTAACAACAGCCACCCCACTATCGACCCTATGCGGTCTCTTGCTTGACATAATTTATTTTTGTTTTGGGTCAAAATATTGTTTCATCGTTTGCTGTATGGGAAGTATTACACTGCAGGGAAATTGAATTTATGATAACAAATTTAAGACAACAAAGGTTTTTTTTTAGTTGCTGAGCAGCGTATCAAATTTTAAATTAACTATCTGCATAACTGGTTGAATAAAAGCCCACGAGCGAGATTACCTCAAGATTATGAAGCCGAGCTCAGGAAGAATGCAATGGATCTGATCAAAAATATTGTACATTATTATTAGTAGGTAAACGATAAGTAGGGTGCTTTGGGCGAAGAGGGCAGTAAGAAATAAACAGCCTTAGCTCTATAGTTTCTCCGTAACATTAAATAAATTTGTTTTGTTCTCAGAATTATAATATTTACGCATGAAATGTAACTGAGAGTAAAAAGTTTGGAAATGAACCCTGTATAGAGGGTGTAACAGGTTTGAGTGCACACGTTTTGAGAGATGTTAGAACTGAAATATCGAAGGTCAAAGTTAAGGACAATATTTTTTTAGTACCGCACGTGGTAATGCTTTTGGTTATTACAGTTATAACCTGTGTTGAAACAATTCGACAACCAGTAGTAGGAAGAAACACTTGTATTCCATAAGGGGAAAACCATGTTGACCAAAAAACTGTAAAATCTTTGTGAAATACAATTCATATAAAGAAATTTCAATTATTCATTACATAACACGAAGTTGACCAGTGTTGATCGTAACTTTGTCCTTTGATATATCATTTATTATAAAAATATCTGGGGTGGCCCTCACCCAACTTTCCAACTACATTATTGGCACAATAAAGTGTTTGAACACTTTTGAAATTATTCAATTTTGTGAAGGCAGAACCACTCTGTTTCCAACGTCAGTTTCCATGACATAATGGCATTTGTCATACTGACATTCAATGTCATGTCATGAAAGAGGCACTGACGTTTGTCAAAATCTGACAGTTTGCGACACAGCGACGAAGGCTGTGGATTCTATCCAACTGCTACTATAAAAGCTTAAACGCCTAAACCGATGACCCCACTCCTCTGCCAATTTGTGTACATATTTAAAGTTACTGGCAGATGAATTGTTATGAGTTTGATCTGAATCGGATAAATCCCTCAGAAGACGCATGTAACATTTGCCACTTACCGTTGTCCGATTGTCGCCAAAAACAATCCAGTTCATCCCCCGGTAATTCTAAATACGTATACCAAATTTCAGTCCGATCCGTTGTTCCGTTTGGGCGCAATCGTGTTCACGGCCATACACACATACATACATTTTCCAGAAATCATTGCGATTGATTCAGGGGACCCCAAATTTTGTTTCCGTCGATTACAATACTTTCCTTCTAGGATACTAGTCGGAAAGTAAATATCTGGTTGGATTCGCTAACGTGGTAGCTCACAGAAATGTCTGTAAAAGATAGATAATATAATATATAATACATATAATATAATTTCTGTTGTAGTCTACTCAAACTATTGCGAACTAGTGCGACGTCATCCATGACATTAAGGTAGTCTGAGCGTCCAGTGACGCATGCCCGGAATTCGCCCAGCCTTAGCCTTGCGTTACATTAGTAACACTACTATCTACGTATATTTTTAGAACTCATTGGCATAATAAGACTGCAAAATTTGGCATGCCTATAAATAATTCTAAACTATCTATAAACATCTATAAACATTAAAGATTAATTCTAATAGCTTTGTTACTCCGGTATCTGTTATTGAAACGGTTTCAAATTAGTAACTAAAACCCCCGAACGCCAATAGCCCTCGGCTGAAATCACCAAAGGTGGCAATAATTAAAATCTGCACAAACCCTGTATACCGGTCACCTCTCTTCTATCGATCGCATAAAGGCCTTCCCAAACTGCTCCGAACACGAACACGTACACGAACACGAACGGGTACGCGGTCACTTAATTCAATTGCGGTATATGGCAGAACTCAAACTGCCGCGTTCCATACTTATATCGCAATGTGAACTGCGTTCGCGTTCGTGTTTGTGTTCCTGTCCGGAGCAGTTAGGGAAGACCTTAACGCGATTTAATTCGCGAAGCGGATGCTAGAAGAGACCTCAATTACGTACGGATGGCAGGGGAAATACCGGCCGGAAATTAATACCGCGCGATCAATCCAATGCCTCCAATTTTGCTTTCCATATTTTTCCAAAACGAAAAAGAGGTAATTTTTATTTTAATTCTTTTCGGATGTACCAATGGGGATTGAGTTTTTCCAGAGTGGCTCTGGCTTCACAACATTAAATAATTACAAAAGTGTGCATTTCATTGTGCTAACGATGTAACTTTCATGTGTTACTAGTGCAAAATCAGATGTATAGGATAACTTCTGTTACAGTAAACCTAGAAAGCTGATATTTTGCATACAGTTATTTTCAATGAGCATATTCACACATAAATACAATTATGTAGGTAATCCCAGTGGCGTAGATACAGGGGGAGGTGAAATATTAAATAAATCTAAAAAAAATTCCTTTGTATGTATTGTGCAGTTATTTTTTTTTTCTAGCATGGTTATTAAATTCATCATCGTGTTCGTATTTCCACGTAAATTACACATTAAGTTTTTAAGTTAAAAAAATAAATAATAAATATACCTATTTTGTAATACAATATGAATCAAAGAATAAATATCTGGGGTGGCCCTCACCCAACTTTCCGATTAAATCGTGGGCACAATGACGTGTCTGAACAATTTTGCCATTACTCAATTATGTGATGTCAAAGCCATTCTGTACCCCACCTAACTTCAATTTCTATGAAATAATGACATTTGTCATACTGATATTTAATGTCATATCATGTCAGTGGCACTGACGTTTGTTAAAATCTAATAATAATGAGTTTACTTATATAAGGATGTATTTATGTGTAAATATCGGTAATGGTAAATAATGAATGTTAGCAAACTAGCAGCTTTCTGCGCTCATTGTATCACAAGTAATTCTAGTACAACTGATTTGGCAAGTTTTTAAATATTTTGTAGAATAATTACCATTAAATTGAAATTATTGTACAAACAAATGTTGAGAGCATTATATTGTTGATAAGGCTTTGCTGTAGTATATACGAAAGGTAAACGAACGATACAATGTCTGGAATTGTAACGTCGGAATTAATTAAACATTCCTAATTAAATTTCCCGAGTATTGCGCTATTAAACCTGTGTGTGCGAAGCAAAGAAAGACTTAGTGTTTAAAATTGTACACGCTATACAACAACGTTGTAGTTTCCGCGGCAATATTCAGTGACAAAGGCGTGAAGCATTGTTTGCTAAGGGCCTCCACAGCGCAAGTGCTACTGGATTTATTAAAACGTTCCTTCCGTAGGTATTTCATCCAGTATTTTATCCCAGGTACAAATTCAATTTTCTCCCGCGTCCTCTAACGGGAGTTAAAAGTCTCGCGACCAGAGAAATATGATTCGAGGTATTTTTGCTTTCCGGTTATTATTTGCTCACAGTTGGGGACTATTACCCAAGTTTACGATGACTGATGGTGATTGTTCTTGCCGCCATATCCCGGCTAAGTGCGTGGCCATATTGACGCTTCGCTCCGTGTAGAACGCGTAGCTGCGCTGCTCGCTACAGAAGATTAACGTATTCGAGGTCAAATATCTCTTGAAATATATATTACTAAACAGTAAAAGTATTTTTTCGGGCATAACCCCTATCGCAAATGCAACCGTATACACGTGTTTCGGACTTATTAGTGCTCATCAGTACGGTATAGCCAAGGAGCAAGGTGGAAGCTCTATGGAGAGGTAAACAAAAGAGACCTTAATCAGGGAGACCAACGTAACCAATTGATGCTTCGGTCGCAACATCCTCGGTATGGAGGACCGAGGACCGGATGTTGCGACCGAAGCATCCACCTTCCATCTTGCTCCTTGGCTATACCGTACTGATGAGGACTAATAAGTCCGAAACACGTGTATACGGTTGCATTTAAGATAGCGGTTATGCCCGAAAAAATACTTTTACTCTTTAAATTTCACCGCAAACAATTCATTTTTCCTATATTACTAAATATATCACTTTATGCATGCTAATTTGTTCGCATTGACATGTTGCTAAGCGAGGCTGTACACTCCAATATAACCACACGTTGCGAACAGTGACTTCTGCAAAATATACACGATGAGCGCCGCTGCTTTTCTACTAGGAGCGAAGCTCCAATATGGCCACGCACCAACACAACGCAATGCCCTATCTCGGCGATTAAACTGTTTGTTTACTTAGTCCTTTATGGACAACTACTTTCGTGGGCGACCGTTACTTCTACTTTGTTGGACAAAGTCGATACCACTTACTGCCCGTTGGTTGAATGTGCTATTGGCGTAATAGCATTACCATTAGAACTAGGTGCTTTCAATGTAGGTGTTATAATAATAGTCGTCTGTTTTCAATCATGATTTAAGTATATATTAAATTTGACTGTATATTCTGACTATAAAATTACGTCTTTCGGACATTTTATTGACGTTGTTTGGGTACTAGTGTTGTGATTGATTTCTAAACTGGTACAATGTCTGTGCTAATAATGTAATGTGCTAATAAAATCATCTAACATGCTAACATAAATTAGTCGGTAAGGGTCGGAAACCCTTGAACTTGTTAGAGAGTAATCGTTTTTTGCCTGGAAAATCGCAAATTCGCTAACCGTTAACCCGACTGAGCTAAAATCACAACGGAGCTTCGGGGGAAGCAAGGGGATAGTAAACTGGCGATAAATTTTAAAATAAACCTATAAAGATATCACATTTCGGATTTTGCTCCTCGTTCTCCAGCTCGCAAGGGAAAACCGGAGACGAATATTTCAGCAAAAATTTCATATCTAAATAATGAAATCCCTTTATATAGTTATTGAAATAAGTCTGCGACCACGTAATGAAATGAGGTTTTTTCTTTGGTGAGTGGGTTATAGGTACTAATGTAATTAGTACTAGGGTAATTAAGAGTCTACCTTCCATAGTTATACTAACATATTATTAAAGTAACATTCTGTACGATAAGGTGACCTCTGTAAGTTAGTTGAATGGAGCACGGTGCACTATAATATTACATGGTAACAGTCATATTGGGTTGTAGCTTTATTTGCAGCCAATATAACTGCATTCGAAACATAAACATAGCCAGAGTGTGGCCTAGCGGTAAGACGTTAACGATGTCCTCAGGAGGTCTCCGGTTCGAGCACGGGGACCTGCTTCCAGGGTGAGGTTTCTCTGTGGTTTACCTCACTCCTTGGCGAATGCTGTTGACGGACCTTAAGGCTTGGCTTATTACTATTATTATTATATTTTGCAGCTTGACAGTAATGACTTCATGCCACCTTTTTATTGGAGTCCTAATGGATTTAAATATCTGTCAAAAACGTATGTCTATAAAATTAAATACTTCCGTAATGCAACGGCGGTGTGGGGAAAAGTAGCAGTAACAGACTCGAAATAATTTCGCGTTGGTTATCGCTACAAGCTGCACTATCACTGCAGAATTACCAAGAAGATACACTAAAAAATATATGTATAGTATACATCGTAGTCACAATGAAGCGTCTGAACACTTTTGCAATTGTTCAATTTTGTGAAGCCAGAGCCATTCTGGACCCTACCTAACGTCAGTTTCTATGACATAATGACATATGTCATAATAACATTTAATTTCATGTTATGCCAGTGGCACTGATCTTTGTCAAAATCTAATAATGTGCAACACAGCGACGAAGGCTGTTGATTCTGTCAAACTGCATCTATAAACGCTCATAGCGCCTAAACAGATCATTCCACTGATCTGCAAATTTGTATTCATATTTACAGTCAATGAAGTGGTATCAATTTGGTCCAAATTGGATGAATACCTAAGAAAACGTATTTAACATTTAACATATACCAAATTTCAGCCCGAACCGTTGTTCCGTTTGAGCGCTATTGTGTTCAAAGACATACATACATACACACCTACGTACATACACACATACGTACGCACATACATTTTCCGGATATCATTGCAATGGATTCAGGAGACCCCAAAACGCGTATCCGCTCAAATCTCGAAATTTTTTTTTTCGCCGATTGCAATGCTTTCCTTGTAGGGACTAGTCGGAAAGTAAAAATGTGAACGCTGACCGTTTTCTGAATGGTGCCATTATATATGCAATGCCATAGCCGCTATACTGTAAAATTTTATGCCTGACTGTCTCCACCTATCGCCCTACTGCCACTGCGTTATCGTCTCCGTGCGAGATGAGTGGAAATATCGTAAAAGATCCAAATTGGCACAGTTATTTTTGTGCTTAAAAGTTTCTCTATGTCGGCAATATTTTATTTATTATGTAACATTAAAGTAGTATACATACTTTTACTTTCCGGCTAGTAATCCTAGAAGGAAATTATTGTAATCGATGAAAAAATGTATATATGTATGTATGTATTTGTTGACAATTTGACTACTGGAAGTGGCAAATGTTACAGGCATTCTCTTAGGTATTGAACAAACTGATACCAGCTAATCCGTCGTCGACTTTACACATGTATGCCAATGACATTAGTTGGATATTGATATGAATTAGCATTAAAGAATTAGCTATTTTTGATTGTAGTTCTCCTATGGTCACCACTTCCGGTCTATCGGAAGTGAAAAAAGACGTAAGGCTGCTATAACCCAAAAAAGTTATGTTATATGTACATATATTATATATAAATTAAGTCCAGTGTTCACATAATGCATATTTTATCGAACTGTTTGTTATTTAGTGTATTATAGTCTAATGTTTAGAATCACTGGACTCTTTTATATTCATCCCTTAGAAACTTCGATGGGTAGGTGAAGACATGTTAAGTTGTCAAAACGCCAAAACATTTTCGACACAGTTTCCTACTTAAAATTCCTAATATCTGGGATCTCGCTGGGAAATAAAGATATTGAAAAGGGTTGACATGCGTTTTAGGGTAAGTCCTAGTGGGAACAAATGTCTCGTTTAAGTAGATTTCTGTGTCGTACATCTACCGCGCTTGATCAATCACTGCTCTTGAGGAAAACGGAGTTAGGGGTTTTAGGATGTTTTTAAGTTTTTACTACTGTTAAAACGTTATACGGATATATCTGAGATATCATCGATTTTTGGAAATATAAACTTAATAAAAAGTTTGTTGTTTGGTGTACCTATTTATTCAAATATCGAGATTTTAGTGGAAATACGCGTTTTGGGGTCCATTGCAGTGATTTCTGGAAAATATATGTGGGTGTGTGTGTATGTCTATGAACACGATAGTGTAATGGGTCGGAAACCCATTATTTATTTATTAAGATATGATCAAATTAAGCGAGATATTTGTAAGAACATTCGGGAATGTCAAAGGTTTTTGCTAGAGTTGAAGATCTGGTTTAGGATTTGACCGCGTGTTATAAGTTTAAAATTGAAGAGTTGTCATTGGCTAAGAAGAAATGCTTCCGGCTTCCTTTGGGGTCGAGGGATGCAAACGAACAGATCTCGCTCTTCTCATTTCAACCACCGTCATGTAAAGTACACGTTTTTGTGGAGCGTTCTTAGGCGCTTAAGTTTATCCCTGGTAAGTCTTTTCAACTCGTCTCGCATTTCATTGTAAATTAAATTATTCATATTTCTGCTAAAACTGTGTCTGTCTAAATCAACTCCTAGGTTTAATTTAAACGTCAATATGTTCAAAGCTTCATTCATTTTTCTATGTAACCTATCAAACAGGATTGTTGATTATTATTGTTAATAGATGTTAGTGTTTTGACAAGTGTTTCGTTTCATTTGAGTAGTCTTGCTTTATCAGCCCTTATTAAATGTTAAATACTTAAACGCGTCAGTTAGTAGTCAGAAAATGTGTTCACAAGGTTCAAGAAAAAGAACCCAGTTAGTTTTGCCTTCGAATAAATTGGAAGAGATTTGATGAATTAGAATTTTGACCAGTAATTAAAGTCTTAAACCGCGCTCGGCCAAATGCTACCATGTAGGGGGTCGCGGTTGTTTCGCGCCATTTTGACCTCCTACAATAGCACCGAAACGGAACAACGGACTCGGCTGAAATTTGATACACCTATTTAGAATTACCGTGGGACGAACTTGATTGTTTTTGGCGACAACCTGACAACCGAAAGTGGTAAATGTTAAATGCGTCGTCTGAGAGATTCATCATCTGATTTTGACCAAACTGATATCTGTTCATCATCCAATGACGTTAAATATTTTTACCAAATTACAGATCAGTGGGATGAACGGTTTAGGCGATATAAGAGTTTATAGAGGTACCTAGTTTGACAAAATTCACAGCCTTCGTCGGCGTCGCTGTATTGTGAATTGTCTGATTTTGACAAACTTCAGTGCCACTGACATGACATTAAATGTCAGTATGACAAATGTCATTATGTCATAGAAACTGACGTTAGATAGGGCCCAGAGTTGTAACAAAATTTAATAATTGCGGTCCACGCCAGATATTCTACTACTGGAACGGAAAAAATCATGGCAATCCAGAGATGACACCATTAGATACTAAAATTACCCAGATATCACGATCTAAACATATTTTTGTCAGATGCAAGTATGTATATTTGCAAGTATGAATCGATGAATCAAGAAACTGTATAATATCGTTCTAAAACCAAAACCACCTTTTTATGATACAATAACAAATGCATAATACCCCTTATTACTACGCCATTGCGTTTACTTATAAGATTGTTTACTTATAAGATTGACAATTATAAGATTGTGTTTAGGCGCGAATTTGTATATTGGCAATGAATGACAGTTAAATAAATATCAGCTCTGTGTGCCTACTGTGACAGACGTTATTCTTATACAACTGATGTTGTAAAGATTTTCTCGCATACAAAATTTCCGCATTTTCTCCCGACAGTTTAGTTTTCACGCTTTTGTTACGTCATATATTTTATATTTTTTGCAAATCATTATAAATAGCTTACTCTTATTTTGCAGCGTAAGCAACCAATTTCGAAGAGTTTTCTTTGAGTACACTTAGAGCCTTTCTTAATGTCCCTTTATTTCCATATAAAACGTATCTTACGTAGCAAACTTTTCGTAGAGAGAAATCTGAAACTGATAATGCTGAAAGCTTTCTTAATCTCGTAAGAGATAACGCGTGTCCAATGCCGCGGTGACACTTGGCTGCTTTACCAGCCTGCCACTTGGTACTGGCTACTAACAGCATAATGTGACCACTCAGTAGCCGCTGTCTTATCAGCTGTAGCCGCTGTTTTACTAGCTGGCGAGTGAATTTTGTGACAGCCAGCTTACTGGCGCATGTTTAACTTTTACAGCAACCAGCATGACATTATCACATACATTTGTGTTACTGAAATGTTTTATGTTATGATGAGACAGATGTTCTCCCAACAAATGCCGGTAAAGTAATGGATTACCGCCGGCCAAAAAGTTATGCTGGACCGTTGAATTGAATGCAAAATCGTTGGTGGTCACACTACTTTATCACAATGACCAACCAGTAGCCTCCATTTTATAGATATGGTGAAAGTATTGTACCAATTTCATCAAGTGTCCTTGTACGATTTATCTGTAAACTCAATCATTCCATTTGGCAGAGAATTTTCTTATTCGTTTACGTCGTTGGTTGGATATTTTGCCGTTGCTATCTTAACCGAGAATCATTTTTATTTCCGGACCCGACCGAAATTCCGGCCATGGTCGAGATAGCTAATCGACTGTTTTAGCGGTGATGCTTTTACATTAATTCGGGGCCAGCTTGGCGTTAAAAATTAAATGTTGAGCTATCCTCACCATGCCATAGACGCTTAATTTTGTGTCAAGCGACATTATTAACTTGGGTATGTCACGAAAGAAAGTAATAAGTGTTGGGAGTACTGGCGAATATAAGCCACTCGAGAGACTTCAAAGAAAAATCCGGGGTAGCCCCCACCCAACTTTTTTTCCGACTACATTATTGACACACTGAAGTGTCTGAACCTTTTACAAATGATTGCATTTTGCAAAACAGTCCGGTTAGTAACTGTCAGGTAACACACGTTAGTAAAAATCTCTTGAATGTCATGTTTAGTGGCAGGTGAGTACCAACCAAAGGTGGATCAGACGTCATTTTTTTTTGTAGTATTTTGAGTAGTGGGGGCTTCTGTAGATTTTAAATTTACAATTTAATAGCCGACGTGGCCTCCACACAACTTTCCAACAGCAGGTGTCTAAACACTTACTAATATTCACTCTCTTACTATTATTCAATCAACCAATCAGTCATAGAATAACACTATGTCATATCATGTCACTGTCTACTGACGTTTGTCAAAATCGGCAAATTCGTAACCACAGCGACTAAGGCTGTAAATTCTGCCAAGCTGCTTCTTTAAACGTTTATAGCGCCTAAACTAGAGGGTGACCTGTTATCAGTTTGGTCAAAATCGGATAAAATCCTAAGAAAATGTATGTAACACTTCCGGTTGTCAAATTGTGGCCAAAAACAATCCAGTTCGTACCCTGGTAATTCAAAACACGTAAACCAAATTTGATCATGATCCGTTGTACTGTTTGGACGCTATCGTGTTCACACATACATTTTCCTTCTAGGCTACTACTCGGAAAGTAAAAAGAAACAATTGTTATAAAAATATTATTAGGGTATGTACATAATACGTAAATAATATGAAAATATTAAATTGATTTTGTCATGTGTTTTGATAAACAGCGCACACACACACATACATACATACATACATACATACATACATACATACATACATACATACATACATACATACATACATACATACATACATACATACATACATACATACATACATACATACATACATACATACATACATACATACATACATACATACATACATACATACATACATACATACATACATACATACATACATACATACATACATACATACATACATACATACATACATACATACATACATACATACATACATACATACATACATACATACATACATTTTCATACATTTTCCAGAAATCATCGCAATCTATTCAGGGGACCTCAAAACGCGTATTTTCGCGGAAATCTCAAAACGCCACTTTCCGTCGATTACAATACTTTCCTTATAGGGTACCTAGTCGGAAAGTAAAAAATTGTATACCTATCTCACCGCGAGTAAGATATCAATGGAATTAGAAGTTTTTTCGTCGTATCATTAGGAACAATGTCAAGAACTCGTATACAATGGTCACTTGCATTATTCACCAAAATCTACACAAACAAAAAGGCTCTGTCCCATTTTAAGTAAACAGTACATTTCACCTACCTCTACAGCATTGGGGGTCACAGCATTACTTCCCCCTTGTGCACAAATGAGGAGTTCTGACCTGCAAAAAACACGAATGTGGGACAGCGCTGTAAATAAAACTTAAGCTCGGCCGGCGCTCATTTGCGCGGCGTTTGCCAGATGGAGACACTGTCATTGGGTCACCTGTGTGCGGCAACGTTTTTATTTTGTGGTCTGCCGCAGTCACGCGTCCTTTTGCTGTCCTTTTGCTGGGTAAACAGACGCGTCCCAGGAGCACGATGCCGTCGGCTCTCTCTCCTTAAGCCTTACTATATCAGGTATAATTTATCGTCCCTTCCAGGCGGTATACAAAGGACCGCTGAGTTTCACATCAAGTGTAATATACACATTTTCCAAAACGGGATGCTCCCACCAACATTCTGTCCGGATACCAGAACGTATACGTATTTTATGCCGCGGCCACACTACGCTGTTTCACTAGTCGCTGGGTGCTGTTGTTGCTAGCAGCGACAATAAGTGTCATTCGGTTTTAAATAGTTAAACGCTATACAAAATTTAATGAAAAGAAGTATTTGGTTTATTTGTATAATTTATAGTATGTGCTTTGAAGTTATGCAACCGTTCAATCACTCGCTAAATTCATGCCACATAACCGTTCGACAACTATATATCGAACGGTTCTCAAAACTACCAAATTCTGAAAGCATCAGCTATGTTGCTCGAAAAATGTCAAGCTGGTCTCAATATAACAAAATCAACCGTAGTAAATACATTCTTTATAGTATACCTTACACCACACTATGCAAATTATTAAACACTTTTCAAGAAGTTATTGTGGTTATTGAATGAATTTGTTTTTCTGATTATTCTACCTATATTACCTTTGAAGTTATGTTTAAGCACAGTTTGCTAAGCAAAGCTTTTTATACGGGATTTCACGTTGCCAAACTTCACAAACTCTGTAACTTTAAACAGCGAAGCATTGCAGAAAACTTCCATTTTTAACTTAGAGCATATATCATATTTATAGCTGCCCCGAACAACACCTTTGGGGGGCAATACGCAGTATATCGTACTGGGTTTCGCCGCTTAAAAGTTTTCGAGATAGGCGAAAGTAAGCTCTGGAAACTAGTCATTTTTTCACAGTGCAGTAAATCTGTCTCATTAATGATGTCGTTTATTAATAGCCTATTGAACTTGGGACTCGTTTATAATGATGAATAGCCTGCAAATGAATTGATATGAATGGATTGAGGTAGAAATAGTACGAGTATTTACTACACTTTCAAATAATATAACTTTATTTATAACATAAGATGCGAATGATTTGCTAACGCTGTTTCTTCTTTGTATTTCAGGTATGCGTAATATTCTACTTTCTGATTACTATGAGCTAACATAACCCTTGCTATAAAGTATGTAAGTATCTTAACTGGATAATAACACCAAGTCTGACATGGCTATCGAGCTATATTAATCTAATATAAATTGCTAATAAGAGAACAACAAATATTAAGTGTTTCCCTTGGTTTTATTTAAATTTAGTCTAAATGCTATTGCTTAACTACACACACACACATAGGTTTACGTACTTGCTTATATAGTTATAGCATATAATATATTGATTGAAGCCGAATTTCGACCAATAAGCCAGTACATGTTTCTCAATACATCATTCCTGGGTTATTGAGCGGCCTGGTAATCTCCAGTGCTGTTAAAATACTGGCAGTGAATGCCGCTAGCAAACGAGCGGTGTCCATCTGTGTCTCTCTAAGCTCTATGTCCACGAAACCTCAATTGGTAGCGTCTCCCATTCAAACCCTTCTCTATTCATCAAGGAAAAATAAACAAAAACTTACTACGTTCAATATTGAAAGATAACAAGACCCCTTTGATGGACCATCCAGCCCCAGAGTTCGGCGTTAGTCCAGCTTAGTGAGGTTAGGGGTCATTATCAGAGTCTAGAATTGACCGTGCAAACTTAGAAATAGCATTACAAATTTATACAAAATTAAATATTGGGCATTTAGGGTCGGACTTAAGTCTAATGAGTAGAACAGTTATGCCCAGCATAAGCTTATGCTAAGCATATATGAAGATAAACGTCTTACAAAACATTGTACATGTAGGTATAGTTATTCCAAGATTACTGTTTAAGTTGGCATGAGTTGGCAGCACTGGACTAAAAATTTGCATAAAAGTTAGTACATATGTATTTGTTTTCGGCAAATTGACGTTTATCGTTTGTGTGCTTTCTTTGCAAAATGCACGCCACATTTATTACATAGTGCAGTGGTTTCAACCAGAATTTGAAACCACTGCACTATGTAATAAATGTCGGTTATCAAAATGGAATGTTTGGATGTGTAGCTTTTTTCTGAATTTGTAGTTTATAAAATTGATAAAAATGTTAGTATGGGATTAAAGAAACATCTTCCGAAATTGATTCGTACTTGATAGGTACTAGAGATATTCGGTTCTTTTCGTATTCCGCCTATTCGGTTCCTTTTTTTAATATTCGGTATTCGGTCGAATACTGCGTACTATTCGTTCGAATTATGATGAAAAAATACGCACAATTACTCAAAAATATTACACAATATTAAGTACAAATTTACATATTAGTTTAATAGTTCAATACTTAAAATCGACAAGTGGTAAGTTGTGATGAATAAAAACAAATTTTTTAGCATTTGTTGATAGCAAACGATTCCGTTTTTCCTCTTAAATGATACCTATTTCTAAAAATAGCTTCTCACCATGCAGAGTGATGATAAAGTTTGAAACAAAATTCATAATTTTGTTATTTAATGTTTTCTAGAAAAACGCCCGGAGGCGTCAATTTAAACTTTTAAATAGCCACATTATGACGTAAAAATGTTATCTATGACATCACCTATTTCGGAGCGATGAGCTCATCATTGGTCTTTTTAAATAGCAACCCCAACATTTAGTCCAAATCTTCAAATTAATCTCTCCAGGAGCTACAGCAAAGAGATCGCGCTGAATCGGAGTAAATTAGTCTTGACATTTTGGTGGGCACTGTAGATACAACGTGTTTAGATTCGTATTGATCAATGCCAAATAGTTGACATTTGCCAGCTACATTTGTGTTTTTTTGTGTTCAATAATTTTTTTTTTTTCATTAAAATTAAGTATTTATTTGTTTTTTTTTTAAGGTTATGTAAGGTACCAATTTTTTTTCATCATCAGTAAGGAGTTCTATGGACAAACAGCAAAAAAATTGGGGTTTTCATTAAAAAAAAGAAATAAGGATTCGACGTCTTTGCTCAGAAATCGGTGACGTCATAGATACATTTTTTACGTCAAAAGATGGCTTTTTAAAAGCTAAAGTTGACGTCTTGTTATTCTTACATTAAATAACGAAATTGTGAATTTGTGAGATGATAGATAAATTCTGGCTATATTTGTCAGACTTGGATATTGGTTAGCATTTGCTGACCACCACTTGTAAGGGTCTGCCATCCGATCTAGGCAAACGGTTTTCAAATAAAACTCCATCTCGTTTACAATAACTGTCACGTGCAAACCCGGGGGATGTTAGCAATAAGTTTGTTTTTCAACAGATTTTAATAAATGATACATCATTTTAAAGCTCATAACGTCCTGATGCCCCGTGAGTTTTACCCGGTCGATCAAATTATAATTAGTGCCCTAAAAATAAGAATGAAAGTTGACTTTTTCGACAATTTGGTAAAGTTTTCGGCATCATATCTCGGCTATGACTTAACCGATCATAATGAGCAATACATTAATCGAAAGCACAAGCCTTCATGTACACCCCATAGTTTTGCCTGATCGATATTAAAAAAAAACTCATGGGGCATCAGATGTATCATTTATTAAAATCGGTTGAGAAACAAACTTATTGCTAACTTTTATTGCTAACTTCCCCTGGGTCATGTACAATAATAATTATTTTATTTTATTAAATTCTTTATGCTACAGTTTTTACGTAATATATATTATTTAGTCATTATGTCGAAAGACTGAAATTCATTAAAGCCTATGCTTAAAATTAAACTTACTAAATTTTGACTGTCCATAAAATGTTGGTTTTTCCCCATACTAGTTATCGCGTATATGTATTACTAGTATTGAATCGGTCACAGTATTGGATACTCATTCGCATTTTGATATTTGATACTCCTGTCAATACTTGATATTTGATACCCGTGTCGTTACTTGCTATTTTATACATGTTCTCATATTTAACATCACCTCGTTTCGATACCAGAATTAATACCATTGTAATAGTAAAAACTGGATCACTGAGTGTTATTCATATTAGTACATTGGTAACATTGAAAAGTACTTTTGCACATCTTTATTGCTTAACTGTGGATACGCATCCAAGCGTCCTGATTTAAAGTTGTTGGAAGGAAGCAGTTTATTCTCTTAAATGGGATTACGGGACATTTTCGGTGTGCCCTTACGTCCATGAACTAAACTCGGCGTTTCAATGAGTCTAAGCGTTTGCGTTTGAAATCCAGATGTTAATAATTGTTATCGGAGGTACGATCTGGAAACTGTCTGTTGGGTCGCAACAATGGAAAATATATGGAGCCGTAAAGTTTAACTGGTACTGGATGGGACAATGGAAAATTGCTTCAGAGTGCGCTGGTGAAATATGCCCCAGTGCCCGGCAAAGCTTTCCCAAGCACAAGGCATACAACAGAACCCCCAACCCCCACCTCCACCAGCACTCCCAACCCCACCCCACCGGGACACCGAAATAATAATATACACCGTGACACATTGACGCATTACTTCGCGAACTTCATTGTGAATTCCAATTCATCATTTGTATCTGCAGTTTCTGCACAAACTTTTCGCGAAAAGTACACTAAAAGAAAAATACGTCGAATAGTTGCGAATTTATTGATGCACGGTGACAGAGTTATGCTTCCCAGATTATTTCCCAGATGAGTGACGACCAAATGGACACATTAATCATGCTTAATCTAATGATATCATTGTCATAAAGTATTCTTAGTTATGCAAGCTCTACACCTTTTACAATATGATCACATTTTTTAAATAAATAATCTTTATTTGCGGTAGGATCCAAGGAGGATATAAAATTATATATACAGGGTGCAACAGGTTTGAGTGCGCAAATTTTGGGAAATAATAGGTTCTGGCTAGCTGATAGCAAAGTTCCTATATCAATTTTTTCTATTCTTCTTAATAACTGAAATATCGAAGGTTAAATTTAAGGACGATATTTTTTAGATTGGAGACTTCCGCGGTCCGATTCACTAAGTTCTAGATTTCCGGGAGAAAACCGCGTCAACGACGATAATTTATCGTCGTTGATGCGGTTTTCTAGAACTAAGGGACAATATTGTTTGAGTTTAAATAATTTTGGAGCA
Source organism: Aphodius granarius (assembly GCA_963971325.1). Taxonomy (NCBI): domain Eukaryota; kingdom Metazoa; phylum Arthropoda; class Insecta; order Coleoptera; family Scarabaeidae; genus Aphodius; species Aphodius granarius. The sequence continues at coordinate 24,939,907 of OZ020223.1, forward strand.
GTTATTGATAACCTGCATACCTCTGAACCAATCCCACAGCCAGCAGTAGATGGGGAAACCATGTTGACAAAAAAAGCTGTAAAATCTTTATGAAATACATTTCATATGTTATTTCTTATTTTCTTGCTATGTAACCTTTAAAGAAATTTTAGTTCCTTTATATCACACAAAGTTGACCATTGTAGTCCGTAACTTTTCCTTTGATATATCAGGTATTATTAAAGAATTGAATAATTTTTTATAACAATTTTATGTTCAGTAGCTCAAAATCTATTATCCTTCAATGTTTGTGCACTCAAACCTGTGTTGATCTTTACGGACAGAATTATCAAAAATGTACAAATAAAAAAGAAACACAAAAACATTACTAAAATCAATACTAAACAACGGCTGACCGACCAAATTTTCCCTAAATGAATAGAATGAATGGGCAAGCAGATATTCTTGACGCAGACTCCACTCCGGACGGTAGAGGATTGAACGTTTTCACTAGCATGTTTCATGTATTCCGGACCGCTTGAAAAGCCGAATGAATGCTCTTTTTATAAAAACATAAGAGCTTGAAAATGTACAGACCAGGAAGTGTCAATATGTTTTGCTATCTGAAGTAATCTCTACAAGACTGCCTATGTCTGAAATGAATGTTGTAGCATTTATCTCAAAAATCGATTTTAAATGCAAAATAACGAAATGACATGAGAAGATGACCCCACAGCACAATGCCATGCGAGATGATTGATTATACGTTTGCATAATAATGGCATTTTAACGCTTCTACTGACACGATGTCCCTTAATCTATACATGGAGTGACAAGCTCTATTTAACTTTTTGCCCGTGTAATTAATGTGCGTATCACAGCCCAGATTGTTCTGAAAGAACACTCCCAAAAACTTTGCTGCATCACTTAAGCGGGATCGACGCCGACGTACCCGATACTCTAACGAGTAATGACTGATTCGACAATCGCAATAAAAGGTGAAGTAGTGCGGTTTTGGAGTGGTTCAGCAACATTCCGTTGTTGATACACCAACTATATTTTGAACAGCCTCAGTCGCAAGCACAGACCTTTTACCAAATGTCCACTTTCCACCCATGTTAGAATGCGAAACAACAACACTCGTTAAAGAACTCTTATTGGGATTTGGAATTCCCTTAGTTCGACAAAATTTCAGGAGGTGGGTGTACTGCCTCCAACCTCGGTAATTGGCCAAAGTTGCGGAATTAGGCCGACGCCGACGTAAAATAATCGGGATTGAAAAAAACAACATAATGATGTTATTTTTTAATTTTTTAAATTGCTGACAACATCTTCTAAATTAGTAATTCTGTTTTCGAAAATGCTTGTTCTTGATTATTTATACGTCTATAATTTACTATATTATTCATTCTGTTTTGTATTTGAATCTTTACTGAAGATTCTTACAGGAAATTTAATTCTCAGAATTGGGAATGCTGTTGATTAGATTTCATTAATGTGAATAAAAACAGAATTCCCATTAACGAAATCACAAACGAAAACAGACCTCACAACAATGAAAACAGGTAGCCCCAGGTGTATACCGTATCCCATGTGCTTGTGGCAGTGTCTACATTGGTGAGACAAGCACACTGTCAGCGTTCGGGTTTCAGAACACGAACGTTGACAAGGCTGCGCCAGATCGCCAGTTCGGCTCTTGATGAGCTCAGACACAACACGGGTCACAATACTTTTCGACCAAACAAAAATCATCTCCTCGTAGAATCCGTAAAGCGATCGAAATATTCAAATATCCCTCCAATCTCAATAGAGATGACGGTTGGCATTTGCATCACAGCTGGAAATCAATTCTACGATCACCACATCCAATCACAGCTACCCCCAATCGCCCTCCCAACCAATAGTTGCTGTCTTACTGTTACGTCCTGGAGATGCCTCTTGCAACAGAGTGCAAAACGTTGACTACTTTATCGTCGTTGACGCGGTTTTCTCTCGGAAATCTAGAACTTAGTGATTCGGACCGCGGAAGTCTCCAATCTAAATATTGTCTTTTTAGTCAGTGCATTCATAGTTTAGTTGAAGAACAGAGTTTTGTCTATATTTTTTTAAGCTAAATCATTTGGTAAATCAAATTCAAAGCGAGTAGTCTTGTAAAATGTCCACATTTCGATCCACTTGTGAAGGAATAGTACACAAAACAATACATAAGACAACTTTAAAATATATTCCTCTGCTTTATAGCATATGGTTTTTGTACTTACAGGGAAACATCTGCATGATGTTTTCTGTCGTCTCCAACAACTGTTTTAACTAACATAGAACTGCACTAGCTTGAAGTTCCCTCCCAATGCAAACCAGTTCGTGTTCCTGTAATTTCCTTTCTTGTTTCCTCATTTTCATTGGATCTATCTCTCACTCTGTCAGACGTTCGCGTGGAAACTCGAAACTTTAGTCATGGGTGATAACACAGCCCTTTTCCCTGCCCGCTGTTCTTACATCGGAGACATCACTTGGACATTTCTCATTTTATCTCGGAGTTACGGGGAACGAGTTACTATAAGAGAAATAGTTCTGAAATCTGATAACTAACTAGACTAGAGTTGAAAACTATTCTTCTTTATGGCGTCTGGAACGACGGGTATAATTACGAAATTCACGCTTGAAGCGGGAAATGTGAAATGTGTTTCAGGTACGAAGACTATACCTTTTACAGTATGAATTCACACATTTTAAATATGATTTTGTATGAAGGAAAACTAAGCTCACACAAATGAAAACAACAACAATTCTAAGTATGTATGCCAATTTTCAGCCCGATACGTTGTTCCGTTTGAACGCCAATCGTGTTCACGGATATACACACTACAGACATACATACACACATACACATATACATACATGGGTCGTTGCCTAGAAACTGCAAAATATGGTATATCAGGGCTTCATTGTTCTGACGTACCTATAACCTCTAATGTTTGAAATATACGTTATAAACACTCGTTAACTTAGTTTTATTTGGTCACTTATTATCTGCTTCATAATTTTACAAAAAAATGCTGTTTTTTATATTTCAGGTGTAAATTATCATTCCCCTGGGATGTACCTCATGGATTTACAGTGCTTTTATATGTAAATTAAGCGTATTAATTACGCTTAAACAATTAACTTCAGATCTAACTACAAAATAAACTCTGTGTAAATCCCGCACTGCACCAATTAATTTAAAAAAAATTATTTATTTAGTCTAAACAAAATTGAGAAGTGTGTATTTAAAATCTTCACATCATTCCCCTGCAAGTATAAATGTTCAGTTAATGTCTGATAGATAACGGCAGATGTACGTTTAGTAGTTTGCAATACGCAGTATTATATGTCATTGGATGTTTTTCAAAACCAGTTTGTTCTCGACCATATTATTTCCAAACTACAGTATAAGTTGTGAAAGTGTTTGGTGCGGTCACATTAAAATTATCATTTCCCTGGTAAGTAATAATTGTAATAAAAACTACAATTTTGTTTTGCATTTAAAATAAATATTTAGGAATAATCTGTCTGCGTGTCTGTGTGTAACCGTTACAATGCCTCTTGGCGCGTTTAATTATAATTGAACATAACATCGCTTGTCGTCATTCCCCTGGTATCATTACCTTGGAATAACTATTACAGGGGAATAATATTCTTCTAGGGGAATGAGCAATATGAAACATAACGTCGAAAGTATATAGTATTTTTTAATTGGAGCAATTTTCCAACAGAACAAAAATGGACAAACCAAAAACGAAACACCGGGAGGTAAAATTAAAGAAGAAGCGAGAAGCAGAGAAGGAAAGATATAGGCAAATAATGGCTGATCCCGAAAAGAAAAAAATTATGAAAGAAAAAGAAAGATTGAAGTATCTAAGAAAAAAGGAAAAGAAAAGAAAAGCGGTTCTGCCAATCGCTGAAATGACCAAAAGACAACAGTGAGTGCAGCGAAAAAATTGGGAGGAAAAGTGCAAAACGATACAGAGAAAGGCAGAAAACTGAGATTCGAATCCAATAATTTATAAATAAAACACACCTCTGTGCTCAGATGTTGTAGATGCTGCTGAAATTCAGGTAGGCGAGATATATCGCATCTAATTTCTGTATTACAGTAATAATAGATAAAATTAATTACATTTTTTAGAGGCAACAAAATTTAACTCCGAGAACGATCGCAGCAAGAAGAAGGTTGCTTAAGAATAGAAAACAACGAAGCAGACTTTCAAGAAAAAAGGACGAACAAATTGAGCAACTAAAACGTAAAGTTCGTAAATATAAAACACGCTGTAACAGATTAACACAAAAACAATTCGAACTAACTAAAAGTAAGCCTTATTTTCTATAAGCAACCTGTCTCCTTCTTCTCGAGCTATAGATATTTTGGTGCAGGGAAAAGAAAATCCTGAAAAAAGTATATAAAAAAGTACTTTTTGCAGAAGCTTTAAAAGAACAACTAACTGAAAACTACCTGTCTTTACACTCCGACAAAGAAAAGCAAGCATTCAAGAAATTTGTGAGTGGTAAAATCTTAAAAATATATCGTGTTCAAAGTCAATGTTCGTCGTTCATTGCCATTGTCCTCAACGGATCAAACAGATAGTGTTTTATGTTATCAGAGAAAGAAAAATAAAGACAAACAGCTTTTATTATTAAAATGAAAAAGGTTAAAGAGTTTTTAGAGCTTGATATCAATAGTAGGGTTTGTCCTGATAAAAAGGATTATATCACAAGAAATAAGCAAAAAATGCAAAGGCGTTTTTTAAATGATAGCCTAAAAAAATTACACCAAAGTTTTATTAAAAGTCACACATATATCAGTTACCGATCCTTTTGTAGATTTAAACCTTTATATATACTACAAATGAAAGCTAATTTGGAAAACATTGTGTCCTCACTTTTTAAATTGGGTATAATTAAAGAAAGAACGTCATCTGATGTCGTAAAAAGCTTATGTTGTCTCGAAAAGACAGAGAATTGTCTATTTAAAACATGTGATGGATGCAAGGACTATAAAATTAGTTATGCTGATTTTGATAAAAATGCTGACGGGGCTTTTTTAAAATGGCAGTCTAAAAAATTTGTTTATAATGATTCAAAAACTAAAAAAGAAAAGACTATCAATAAAGTAGTTAAACAAACAAATACCTGCAACATTTCTGAAATAATAACTGAATTCCAAAATTGTGTTCTAAAGTACCTTGCCCATGAAGGGAATGTAATTCATCAATTTCGAGCTATACACGATTTGAAAAAAGCTCTTCAGCCTAATGAATGTTTAATACATATGGATTTTAGTGAAAACTATGCAGTTGAATAAGCAGAAGAAACTCAAGGTTTTCATTTTGGGGGATCTCGCCAGCAAATAATTCTTCATACAGTTGTAGTATATTTTAGTATTAGGAATGTGACAAAGAACAAATGTTTTTGTACACTATCGGAAACATTGCTGCACAGCCCTTCAGCAATATGGGCACATTTGTGTTCAATTTTGCATTACATTTCTAGTACGCTTAATGTTGATACGACAGTCCCGCAACTCAATATCGCAACAAAACAATGTTTCACATTCTTGCAGTTCATTTCAAAGTATTTTACCCAAAACTTGTGAGTTTCACTTACAATTATAGCGAAACAGGGCATGGCAAAAGTGCTCCGGATGGAATTGGAGAAGTCTGCAAACGAACAGCATATAGGATTGTAGGGCAAGGGAAAGATGTTTCCAGTATATATAAACTAGTTCAAGTGTTAAAAGAACATTGTAAAGGTATTTCTTTGTTTGTCATTTCTGATCAAGACATAGCAAAAGTAACAAGTATAATTGAACCTAACAATGCTATAAAACCATTTGTCGGCTCTATGCAAGTACACCAAGTTGTAGGCACATATGAGACAGGCATTCTGCGATTTCGAAAATTAAGTTTTAAATGTGGATTTAAAAATGTTTGTAGCCACTATGAAATGGGGACACTCTGTTATGGTAATGAGTCTAAGTCTAAGTGTTCCAACAAAAGCGTAAACATAACATCATCACCACCATCAACTTCAAATAATAACAAGCGACTGCATTACTCTGATGATGCAATTTCACCTTACGACGTAACAGAAAAAAACATAAAAATAGGAACATTCATCCTAACTAATTTTATTACAAATAAAAAAAAGCAGTATCGCTATGTTACTGTTTGTCAAAGTAATGTGGAAGAAGATGGAGAGGCTTCCGTTATGAGTTTAAGGGCTGTTGACAAAAAATGTGACACATTTTTGGCGGACGAAAAAGACATTTACTATATAAACTTTGACGACATTCTGGAAATATTGCCACAGCCTGCAATCTTTGAAAAGAATAAAAAACATTTTTTTAAGTTTTCAAAGTCTGTAAATGTTTTCGAACAAAAATAATATGTGTATTTTAGTTAGTAGGGTAGTACCTAAGTGATTCTGTGTTTTATGAGAAATTCTTATTTTTGTTTATTGTTAATATGTGTGCATTTTGTTCGAATATGTATTTGTTTGTTAAATAAAGGATGCGTTTTTATTTTCTTATTACATTGCTTACTATACTATTCAGTTTGAGTTATTATGTCATTTCCCTGGAAGTACCGTCATTCCCCTGTTGTCAATTTTTACTAATGTTGAATAAAATAAAAAATAATGACAAAAATGAAGTGACTCTTGCAAAAGTTTGTTTTTTGTTGGTAAACCCAGCTTTTCCACCACCATAAGTTTTTCGCACATTTCGAGGCATTCACCCACATACATTTTCCAGAAATCATTGAAATGGATTCAGGGACCCCAAAACGGGTATTTCCGCTGAAATTCCGATTTTTTTCGCGTCGATTACAATATTTTCCCTCTAGGATACTAGTCGGAAAGTAAAAATGAAATCTTTATTTATTACATCAAGTACTATGACTTACACACAAACCTCACTCTAAACCAATCAAAATGATATCCCTTAATGGTTGTGTACACTCAGACAAATTTTTATGAATCTTGAAAACATTTTATTTCATTCATACCTAAATTTATTCAGGTTAAATTTAATGTTTTTCTTTAATGCAATATTAAATATCTGGTGTGGCCCCCACCCAACTTTCCGACTACATTGACACACTGTTTATACATTTATAAACTCTCTAAATGTATAGACTATAAAGGGTGAAACACCAAAAACGAATTTCCGTGAGATTATAACAATATACGTACAAGGCACTTCTCGATACAAATAACTATAATATCATAATATACTGTCACGTATACATGTTTCCTACGAGATTTATTTCTCTACTGCTTGTTTATTTATTCTTTAATCGCTGGCGAGGCGATAATATTCAAACAATAACGTCTGGCCTAACGCGGTATGATGCCGTCAGTTCTCCATTACGTCACAAACGAATAGATAAAAACTCTTATAGAACCCAAACCGCTCATCCCATTGATCTGTAAATTAGTACACATATTTAAAATGACTGCAGGATGAGATGGTGTCAGTTTGGTCAAAATCGGATGAATCCGTAAGAAAACGCATGTAACATTTGCCACTTCCGGTTGTCAGATTGTCACCAAAAACAATCCAGTTCGTCCCCTGGTGATTCTAAATATGTATGCCAAATTTCAGCTCGATCCGTTGTTCCGTTTGGGCGCTATCGTGTTCACGGACATACCTACACACGTACACACATACACCCATACACACGAACACACATACATTTTCCAGAAATCATTGCAATCGATTCAGGGGACCTCAAAACGCATATTTCCGCTAAAATCTCAATTTTTTTTCCCATCGATTACAATACTTTCCTTCTAGGAGTCGGAAAGTAAAAACGTGTTCCAGCCTTCTGCTGTGGTTCTGCCTTTGTTTTACCATAAATTAGTATATCATTCACGTAAATTTCAACACCGTGGAAATTAGATATTGAACCAAAACGTTCTTGAAAAAATTCACTGGCAGTTTTATTCCAAACGGTAAACCCAAAAAAATAAAATCGCCATAAGGTGTACCAAATGCACAAAAATCTAAACTTATCGAGAGGAATACTCCAAAATCCGCGCCAAAAAAGCATCTAACGTTGAAAAATACTTAGCCCCGTGTAATTTCGTAACTATTTCATCAAATGTCAACATATTATATGGCTGTGGTTTAATTGCATCATCCCTAGGATCTAAACAATTCTCTTCGAATTATCTGATTTTCTAACTAATCAAAAGAATTGAGCCACTCGGTATTACAATTAATTCTCTAATTTTCTAGTTTAAATAATTTTTAATTTTTAAACTCTTCTTATAGGTTTAACCACAGGTTTAACATTTTTATCAACTTCGATGTGATAAGGCTCCCAAAGTTTACCAATAACAGAAAAAAATTATTTATAGTTATTTATTAATCTATATCAAATATTTTTCAAATGTATTTCTAAATTATATTTTCCTATATAGACAGTACATTTGTTTTCTTAAGTTTTTTGCGTATCAAATTTAAATTGTTTTACATTATTTAAAGAAATTGTGTTACCAAAGTCTGTATCTGTATCGTCTGCATCAATTTTAAATTTAATTTATTTTTTATTTTCAACTAGTAGATTGTGATATATTGTACTGATATAAAGTTATAAGTTATATGTGTTGCATACATATCCGACTAGGCATATGTGATTGTATTGATAGAGTGACCAACTAAATAAAGAACGTAGAATAAACCAGTTTTTTCACTGAAGATATGTCATGGCGCTGCAAACATAAAGCGAAAAGTTGATTAATTTAAAAATAATTGAAAGTGATCAAGAATGGATGAAAAATTCACCACTCCGATGTTGCTAAATGGTAATTTAGCGGAAAATTTGAGAAGATTCAAGCCGAAGTTCGAAATATATTCCATGGCGCCAGAGCTGCACAAAAAAGAGGAGAAGGTACAATGTGCTCAACTACTCTATTTAATGGGTGAAGAGGCAATTAATATTCATAATACCTTTACATTTACCGACGCAGAGAAGAATAAAATCGACGTCCTCAAAACAAAGTTTGAGGCATAAGAATTTAACCTTTGAGAGGTACCGTTTTTTCACTATGAGACAAGGTTCAGAATCCACCGAAAGATTTATTCAATCTCTAAAGGATCAAGCAAATAACTGTGCGTTCAATGACGAAGCTTTGAAAGAAGAACTGGTGAAAACGATGCTAATTGCTGGTGTGAAAAATGATGCCGTCCGAGAAAAGCTGCTGCAAAGTGACACAAAAAATACTCTGGAAGATGCGGTCGAATTGCCTTTTAACAGAAGCTGCCCGAAGTCAACTTGAAGAAAGGAGCTCATCATAATTGGGTCCAAAGGTGATAAAGACGAAGATAGACGCAATGAGAAGAAAGAAAACAAAATATGAACGATATTCGAAATCGTCGTATGGCCAAGATTCTCGAAAAGTCGAAATAATAAACTGTACTAGATGTGGTCGTTCGCACGAAATAAATAAATGTCCCGCATTCGGTAAGACTTGTAATATTTGTCAAAAATTTAATTATTTTGCCAAAGTGTGCAAAGGTAGATTTCTAGAAATTTTAAGAAAATTAATAATATTTATCAGTGTCAAAATAATTATGATTAACCTGCGGACTTTTTATGTAGAGATGAGTGATCGTCAATCGATATTGGTATTTTCTGGCAGCTTACAATTAAATATAATTAAAATTAATGATATAAATTTAGATTACGATAGAATAATAAATAAATATTAATCAATTTTTTCTGGTATTAGTAAACTTGGTGAGCCTTATCACATCGAAATTGATAAAAATGTTGAACCTTTCGTTAAACCTATCAGAAAAGTCTCCTTTGCTCTTCAAGAACAATTTAAAAATTATTTAAATGAACTAGAAAATTTAAAAATAATCACTAGAATTAATTATAATACCGACTGGCTAAATTCGTTTGTATTAGTTAGGAAAGCAGACAATTCAATCAGAATTTGTTTAGACCCTAGGGATTTGAATGATGCAATTAAACCACAGCCATATAAAATGTTGGCATTTGACGAAATAGTTTCGTTAAACGGGTGTAAGATTTTTCAACGTTAGATGCTAGAAGCGGATTTTGGAGTATTCTGCTGGATAGTGCAAGTTCAGAGTTGTACATTTCGCACACCTTATGGCGTTTTGAAATTTTTGCGTTTACCATTTGGAATAAAAACTGCTAATGAAATTTTTCAAGAACGTTTTGGTTCAATATTTAATATCCCCGGTGTTGAAATGTACGTGGTTGATATGGTCATTTATGGTAAAACAAAGGAAGAGCACGACAGAAGGCTGGGACATGTTTTGAATATTGTATTAAAGGAAAACATTATGAATGAATTAAAATATTTGGGTGAAAAAATTTCTGATAGGGCATTTCTTTGGATGATGATAAAATTAACGCTATATTGAATATGCCCGAGCCGAAAACAGTTAAAGAAGTTAAAAGATTTTTAGGATTAGTTACATTTAATTACCCGAGAGATTAGAATATATTTAGATTAAGTTTTATAATTGTATTAACATTCATTAGTTTGATAATGATTTTAACACTGATCAATATTTTCTTTAAATTGCTAAAAGTCTTTTGTCTACCTTTGCACATATTAACAAAATGATTCAATTTATGATAATGAAATATTACAACTCTTACCGAATGCGGGACATTTATTTATTTCGTGCGAACAGCGACATCTGGTACAGTTTTTTATTTCGACTTTTTGACAATTTTGGGCATTTGACAGTTTCAAATATCGTTCATCTTACGTCTTCTTTCTTCTTATTGCGTATATCTCTGTCTTTATCAGTTTGGACCCAGTGAGGATGGGCTCATTTCTGTTAAAACGCAACATTTGACTCTACCTTACCAAGCATTTTTTTTGTGTCACTTTGCAGCTTTTCTCGGTCAGGATCATCTTTTATACCAGCAGTTAGAACCGTTTTCGCCAATTCTTTCTCGTAATTGAAATCACAGTTATTTGCTAGATTCTTTCTCCTAATGGTGAAAAAAAAACGGTACCTCTCAAAGGTTAAATTTTTTTTTTCGGCACAAAACATGCTTAAAAGTTTGTTTTTAGGACATCGATGTTGTCCTTCTCTTCGTCGGAAAATGTAAAAGTGTTATGAATTTTAACTGCCTCTTCGTCCATTAAGCAGAGTAGTTGAGCACATTGCACCTTTCTCTCTTTGTGTACACTTCTGTCGCCATAGAATACATTTCAAATTTCTGCTTGAATGTTCTCAGTACATATCTCAGTACATGTCATCAGTACAATATATCACATCTCCCTTTTAAAACTAAAAAATAAAATCTTTATTTATTACATCAAGTAGAATGGCTTAAAGAAAATACAATATAACTCATATTACTTTTTTTTACTTTTACTTGTTTTCCTTAATGTAGAGAATCAATGCGTTACGTGCTTTTTAATGATATATCATTAAAGAAAATCGGGTGAAAAAGTTATGGATAACTTTTAACACCTGATCTAAAAAAAAAAACTATTATTACGCAGCAGTGCACACTCATGTTTTTCATGTCTGCACATAGTTTAATTTACCTACAATGTCAACGTTTGCAATGTAAATATTCCAGCCTGGTATAACGGAAAGTGTAAATATAGAAAATATAAGCAATTCGAGTTGTATTTAATTTTACACCTTCTTTCGCAAGCCGGAGCGTCATTCCCACAAACTGGCGGTTGGGGAATGCTCTCGACTCACTGTTAAATCAACTAAAATACACTCCCGAGACGAATTTAATTCTTACTGCCGGTTTCGAATGAAATTACAACTGCAAAATAAAAAAATACGAATAGAATGAGAACGAAATGAAAAAGTCCGTTCAGGTACATTCAATTTACAGGAAACTGGGCGCAAATAATCCTCAACGATTAAGGTTTGAATAAAATTTTCCTTTTCCGAATTGTATTGTGTTAAAGGCAAATAGTTAGCAGTGTTTGCAGTGCGGCACAAAGGTGGGTGAAATGTCGTGTACACGCTTAACTAGAGCGAAATTGCAGCTATAAATATATCAGGGAAATCCTCTTTTAGTGCTTCCCAATGTACACACAGCACAAGAAATTACTGGTGTCTAGTATGCGAATTACTGCTGTACTGAATTACCAATTGTCAGTAGGGATTACCTAAAGCTAAATAAACCACTATCTGTTGGATTAATACCATTTTTATGTATTTTGTTGTGTATAAAGTAACGGATAAGCTATACTGCTCTCTGAAAAGTCACGCGAGTTCATGACTCCTGTGTTTCAAATTTGGTCTTAACGTTACCTATACCATTGCCAGAAACGATGTCAGCCATTACCAATATGTGACAACCCTTACTTTTAGAAAAATTCCATAATGCGGTATTCTAGAGCGAAGAGAGGATTTTTGATCGCCAGGAAAGGTTTTTTCTCGTGAGTTAATCAATACTGTGATTCAAATTTGGCCTCAACGTTACCTATACCATTACCAGAAGCGGTATCACACTTATCACACTTACTTTCATGAAGCCTTGTTTCAAATTTGTTCTCAACGTTACCTATTCCATAACTAACACCAGTTTTCTTTAATTCTAGCTAAGCGAAGAAGTCGGTTATGTCCTCTACTCAGCGCTGGGTTCCTTCTATATTCCGTCGTGTATCATGGTCTTCGTTTACATCAGAATATACTATGCGGCGAAAGCGAGAGCGAGAAGAGGGATAAGAAAACCGCCTAGAAGGAATGCGCAGGACGCACAGACGAGTTTTTCAGCTTCCAAGGCGGGTGCAACGAAAAACGGTGCCGAAAACAGTGAAACCGTTGACAGAAATAGTAACACGTCTCCGAGAGACAGCCAGAGGCAAATCGCAACTATAGAATCACATCCAATACCGATGGCAATACCCACCGTCACGTGCGACCTGGCATCAGATATATCCACCAGTGATGCAGGGGAAGTTCTTACGGAGCCGCAGGAAACAAAGGACACCCTGAAGGTTGGAGTAAGTAGCTTTATTAAACTATTTATATTTTCTGCTTCGGTGATCGTAAACTGGTTCACTCGGTGTCTTTTTTTAGTGTATAAAGGTGCTTCTATTATAAACTCAGTGCCACGTGCTGCTCTGTACAGTGTTTTGAAGCTTCCCCCACTCCAGAATCAGCGTTCTATCAAACGTGTGTCATACAGTGTGGGGAAAAGTTTGGACTTACTGTACTCATATCACACATGTAGAAATGTGTTATGCTTTTATCACTGCTGATTTTTGTTGGTCTAATATACTCGTAGTTCCACAGTTGAATACCATAGGTTCACACAGGTTTTAGTATTTGCTTATATGATAGAAGCTTATTGTATGTTGGCAAAGCCGAATTTCTACCTATAAACCAGAACATGTTCTTACATTTAATGCCAAATTCCTCTCGTTTCTTTTTCGCATGTGCTTTCCCGCAAAGATTGGTGTTCAGCATCATGCCAAAATATTTGGCTGTCTTCGTGTAGGAGGTACGGTGGGTTTTGTTATATAACAGGGATGTATTCCATGCTCTTATTTCTGAAATTTATACAGACGAGTTTGCTTTCGTTCAGAGCAATTAGCCACTGTTGCCTGGAGACAACAATATCTTTGACAACAATCTGCAGTTTCATTGTTGCTCCTTCAACAGTTTCTTAAACTGCCACTATGACAGTATCATCAACAATTGTGGCAACGATGAGACATCAGGTTATGGGAAGTCGTATGTGTATAGAAGATATAGCAGTGCACCAAGCAAGCTGTTTAACTCGGAAGTATCTGATGGAAAAATATGATTGTATTATTATTTTGAGACTTTGCGAATACGGCCATCGTTTGCCAAATCAATATATATATATATATACGCAAATATTTATAAATAAAAAGGGCGGGTTCCCTATTTTCCAGGAGGTTGGCCAGCCACAAATGCACATAACCCTTCCTTGCCCAGTCCTGTGTCAATACGGTTTGCTCATCTACGTGTCACTACGCATGCTGTCCGTAACGGCAACCCTTCGTGCGTGTTTTTTTTTTCCACATAACGGCTCGGACGATAAATTTATTGTCCAAAGTTTGGCAATGGCCGTTGTTTCGATCGGTAATACTGGTTATCACTCACGTCTAGAAGAATCCCTGCATACGCCATTTCCCCCGAATAGGATTAGACAAATTTACATTTGATTCATGTTTTCGAGATAAAATAGACAAGTTCAAAAAACTGTATCGTAACGTATGCTATCGGAAAACGATACTCTACCGAAAAATAAATAAATAATGCATTCATGGGGCTTAATGCGGTTCATCTGTAGATAGGATAATGCGCGACAGCGGGTGGAAGGGGAGAATAATGATTCTCGATTACGTTCGCACACTTTTGTACATTAAAGTGGAAGAAATAGGGATAATCATAAGTTTAGGAACAACGTTGTATTTTTATCATTGATAAATGTTTCAACATTTGTAATATAATTTAATCATCTAACTTTCCGACAACTTCTTTGATACAATGAATTGTGTGACCTATATAATACCTGTAATAGAATGCTATTTTTACTTTTTGACTAGTATTCTATAAGGAAAGTATTGTAATCGACAGAAAAAAAAACATTTTTTAATTTCAGCGGAAATACGCGTTTTGGGGTTCCCTGAATTGCAGTAATTTCTAGAAAATGTGGGTATGTATGTGTGTATGTATGAACACGATAGCGCACAAACGGTACAATGGATCGGAGGACAAACTGGGATTGTTTTAGTCAGAACATGATAACCGGAAGTGGCAAATGTTACGTGCGTCTTCGGAGGGATTCACCCGATTGAGATAAATCTCATATCAACTCATCCTCCAGTGACTTTAAATATACAGCCTTCGTCTCTGTAAGCAAATTGTCAGATTTTGACAAACGCCAGTGCCACTGGGATGAAATTAAATGTCAGTATGACAAATGTCATTATATCAAAGAAACTGACGTTAGGTAGTGTCGTGAGTGGCTCTTGCTTCACAAAATTGTATACTTGCGTTCAGACACTTCTTTGCGCCAACCATTTAGTCGGAAATTTGGGTGAGGGCCACCCCAGATATTTTGTTTACTGATTAATATGCAATTAGTAATGCTGAAATTAAATAGATATCATGCAATTTATTACTTGTAATTATATTTTAAATGAGATGTATATGTATGTAGTGTGTTGCAGTTAGAAACCAACTGCAACACACTACATATATACTATTATTGTATCAATTACTTTTACACAACACAATATATTACAGTAAGTTTTTTTAGAACATAAAAGTGATTTCAAAGTTTGTATAACAAGCTTGTTACTTCGCTATTTACTACTGCATTAACATATAGACCAGAGCCTAAAGTTACGCAATGGAGCTTGATATAGTACTCCATTGCGACCTAGGAGACCTAGGAAATGTGGATAATTTTTGAAAGGCCGTTGTTGTACTTTGTAGATATAATAATTTTAGAAATGTGGTAAATAATATTGTTGGAGTAACTTAATTAAGAAAACAGGATATGGGACATATAATTGTCGTATGGAATGAATTAATTTGAACAAAATTAGGTAAGATTTTCTTTGCCACCTATCCATTAACATAACATAGTTACGGTTTCTAATAAAAGGTAGGGTTGAAAGCTACTGGGTAGGTTGGGTATTGTGCTGCAAGGTTCTATCTTCAACATTTATTTCTTGGTTGACAAAAGTCTTTACTGCAGTTATCAACCCGCTTGCTGGTTTAAATAAAATATTACCCACAGAGGATTTCAAGATAGGTGCAAATTGTGAACAAGTTGGGTTAGTATTACGTACACCTTCGTGGCGAATTCCGCAAAAAGGGGTGGTCCAAAAATCTCTTTAGTTGATCGTAGTTAATTGATCGGGTTAACCACATATATAATAATAATTAACCACAATTAAATCACAAGATCTTTTAATTCCTTTTTCATTCGCCAAAAACCGTACAGTACAGACATAAAATTGTTCAATACTACGGGTTTTGTCTTATCCAGAGCCTTTCGAGGGACACATTTCACGGTCCTTAGCATTTTAATACCATTATTCCACCTCGTCGCAAGTTAGGGTTAACTCTCTGAGTGTACACCGCAACACTCAAACTCAATTCGGCGTCATTGACAGAATTAAAGGTCATGTCAAACAACACTAGAGGATGAGCTGGTATCAGCTTAACGTCTGTCACTTCCCGTTGTTAGATTGTCATTGATAACTATCCAGTTCGTTCCCTGACAAATACAAATAAATATACCAAATTTCAGCCAGATCTGTTGTACCGTTTGGGCGCGAACTTATTCACAAGACATTCACACATTCCCCTAAATTCCTAGTCGTAAAGTATTGTATCTACTTCCCTAAGAACCATAATTTGTATCTAGAAATTGAGTTGGGATAGTATTGTACTAGTTATTTGTTTCCCCAATATGTATAGTTAAGTGAAATCAAGACTTTTCCGTCGCAGAATGTTCTGGTTTGCGGCACTTTCTGATGCGCTGATCCTTGCGCATAAAAGGACATCTATCCTTTTCATTTCTTTTTTCATTTTTGTTAATTTTTGTTGAACTCTTAGTCTATTGCTGCTTATTTCTTTCTTTGTATTTTTCTTCCTTTCTTCATGCTCTTACTACTTTTCCTTGTGTTGCAATCCCCGGCGCATCCGCCATTATTATACTTCAAAGTGTTTTGACTTTAACTGCTGTTGCCTTCTCTTTTTTTGGGAAGAAGGGGCCGCTTTAGCTAAATGGGCGTAAGGTAGTGTAAAGAAATCCCAGTAGACTATTATGAACTGCTTTTATAATAGTTGTCTACTATTAGAACAATTGGATTAGAACCAGACTTCTTTACAATACAATTGTTTATTGATAAATATTTGAGTTGGATAAGTTATCCACTAGTAGGTGCTCAAACAAATTGTTTATCATTATCATTACTTCTGTTATCTAACATAAAAAAAACTCAAAAATATGGTTATGTAGATACGAAAAGAACACCTTTGGAAGGCTGCGTTCTTTTTAATGAAGTACATCACGATCGTCTGAAGGTTAATATTTTGGTGAGATTTGGTGATCTTATTGTTCTAAAAGTATTACTGCCACATTAACCAACGAATAGAAGAGAATATTTTAGGTGTTTAGGATTAGGATTTTTTTTCCACACTGTATATTGAAAACCATGTTCTTAATTATAACATTCTATGTATTGAATGGGGAAAATGGCTTGGAATTAATATGTAATGTATTTACCATGACAAAACCATTCTCCCAACATAAATTGAACGTATCAGCTCCAACATAAAAACGTTTCATTTATTGTTGTACCAGATCTTATATTAAATTGAAAACTGTCAAGTATTATATCATGTTGATATCCTCGTATATTTTTATATATTTTCTATCTGACGGATCGGAGCCCTTCTTCAGGCGAATACAATCCTATTTCTGAAATCCGGCTTGCTGAAGGCTGGTTTTAATTGAATTGCCATCTTTATGTTTGGGGGAGCACAATGCCGTGCCTTTTTACTGCTCCAACGATGAAATCTAATGTTTGTTTTATTGTCGTACCGAGACGGCTAAAGGTGAGCCTCGATTCAGTGCCGATCTCGTAAAAAAATCTGAAGTCTGATCATACTTAACCGCCAGTTAGACAATAATTTTTATCGGAAAAGTTTTCATGGAATTTTACGTTTTTTTATTGAAAGACAGGTTTTATATAGCCGCAGATAGGATTGCATTGTGCTTGTAGATTCTATTATCATATTATGATCCGTATGTAATAATCATAACTTTATTTCCAAAGCCTTTCGTTGTTGTCAAGTAAATATTAGTAAATATCATTTTCTCATGTTTTGGGAATATCTTTTCCTGTATGTGTTTCCACTTGAACCATGCCTGATCATTCCTTTTTTGTTCCAGATATACTCCGCACCACGGGCGACTATATCTCAGTCAGCGTTCAGAGGGTCGACCCTTTCGGTAAACGGAGAACTCCAGCAGCAAGCTGCTGCCCTTGCAAGGGCTCGTCAGCCTTCCGTAGGCGTAGATATGGATATGGTTAGTGAATTTGACCCTAGTAGTTCGGACTCGGGGGTGATATCTCGTTGTGCCAACGTAAAACCGTTAAAACTTCGTTTCTGTAAACCAATTTTCGGCAAAAAGAACGGAAAGAACCGAGAAACACGGGACCAAGCTGGAAGCAGTCATGAACCTATTGCGGAGCAGGTTGTTCCGAGGATCCAAAAACCACGTGATCCAGAGAGAGAAAAGAAGAGAATCGCCAGGAAGAAGGAGAAACGGGCAACCCTTATCTTAGGATTGATCATGGGATCGTTTATTGCTTGCTGGTTGCCTTTTTTCTTTATGTACATACTTCGACTAGTTACGGATATACCGGATGTGCCGTTTGCGACAGCATTTTGGCTGGGATACATGAATTCCGCTCTGAATCCGGTCATCTATACGATTTTCAACAAGGATTTCCGAAGAGCGTTTAGAAGGATATTGTTTAAGTGATGTTTAGCTTATGTGTGCTGCTATGAGTGCGTCACTCGTCGGATACGGACAGCGCAGTACCGCAGCGCACCTAGTGCTTTGTACAGACACTAATCGACAATCGAAATACCTACTTAACTAACTATTCGTTTTTACTTTTACGATTTTCTGCGTAATTTTATTAGAAAAATATATATTGTACGTTGTGTAATCCGAATATAATGAGAAATATTGTTGCATGTTGACAATGCAATCTGCAAAAGACGCCTTGACATTTTTCATTGTATTTTATATACAGGTTTCCCAATAGTGACTCCTCGGATATTAGCGCAGTTATTAATGAAGGTGTTTGAAATTTGATTCTTTCTATGTGTTCACGACACTTGAATGCACGTTTTAAAAGTATTTTTACTTATGTTTTGTGGCGCAATTTTTGATTCCTTATCCAACGGTTGTGTAGTGAGCAAAACGCGTTGTGGTTTTAATTACATTGATACCTACAAAAGTATTAAAGCAGTGAACCAACATATCACAAAATTACTGTGAAAATTTGACTTGTCAAAACCTGTCAAAATTATTTTGTTGAAAGCTAGGATATTGAAGAGTAGGCATGTGCAACCATGTCAATAAAGGCATTGACGCACTCAACATAAAAAAATCCGCTGACAAACGCCGAGTAATTAACAGGTAGTGATGACAAACTTTCAGCGAACCGATGCTCACTATTGACAACTGTTTGCAACCGTTGAGTTTGCTGAACGCGTCCAATGATAAATTATTAATGGGAGTGTTCAGAAAACTCAACGGTTGTGTAGTCATCAAAACGCGTTGTGGTTATGAATACTATCCAGCAGTTGACTGCCGAACGACTCTGATAAGCAATGCTACCAACTAACCTACAAAAGCAGTGAACCAACATATCAAAAAATACTTGTTTTTGCTGACTTATTTATGCAACTGCTTGTTAATAACCTTGCACACTATGAACTTCTTTTCATCAATTCTTATACCAATTTAAAATATGTTTGAGCACAGATTGTATTTCTAACATTGGAGACTTCCTGTCAAAACTGTTTTCTTGAATGCTGTTAATAAATACACCACAATGACGTAATCTAAAAAAGATCCGCTGACAAACGTCGAGTAATCAACAGGTAACCATCACAAACGTTCAGCGAACCGCTGCGCTCAAGTATTGACAACTATTGACAACCGTTGAGTTCGCTGAACGCGCCCAATTTTAAAAAGTGCACCAAAACGTGTCGGGCACAGAAAAAAAAATAAGATTGTAAATATCTTTACTAATAACAGTGCTATCGTCTAACAATTGGACTCTAACTATTGACACACCTTGTATTATAATAATTAATAACAAACTGTTGAGCATTTCATATTTATCGTTGAAATCATTATGATTTTTTACTTAGAGATTAATTATATTAATTAATTAGGAGGAGATCTAAAGAAATCAAAATACAGTTTAAGGCAAAGATTGTAAGTAACTTAGTTATGATTAGGATAAAAAAAGATACATATGTCTTCAGATTTTTTCACTATACTACCTACATATTATATAGCCACGGAAACCTCTGACTATTTTGGTATTAGGTTATGATGAATATAGAGTATATAAAAGTCCATTGATGATATTCATTTAATTAAACACTTATAATATAAACACAATTAATCAAATTTAAGTTTTATAAAACATGCTGTGATATTCATTTCTAATTTGAACATTAAATTAAAAACAGTACAATTACATTTAATCAAAGTACGCCACATATCGTTTGGATACAACAGCAAACTTCAAAATTGAAATCAAACTGTAAATAATTATGGAAAAATAGTATACTATTAAGTAGACATTCTCATTTGCGATTTATCGCTTCAATTGCTTCGTGTAAATTTCACGCATAGAAAGTTTGTATGTTTCTTCTACGTTTAGAACTGTAAATATTGTAGATAACGATAGTGTTTATAAATTTTCAGAGGTTTCGTGGGAGCAAAAAAAAAAAACTAAAGGAGTGACTTATTGTTCTTATATATATATACTATATACTTTTAAACCAAAAAATTTAAAAAAATAAATGAGTATATATAAACAGATGAAAAATATGGAGCAATGACTACCACTGTGATAAACATAAGCGCTTTTATTACTTGAAATTTTAAGTATAGGTACTTTTATCTAGCGTCAAATATATGTACACGAAACATTCTAACCTTCTAATGACGTTGCGAAAATCCTACGTAACGAAAATAAAACTTTATCTCCTTGATGTTGATATATATATATATATATATATATATATATATATATATATATATATATATATATATATATATATATATATATATACCACATATTCTATTAGAAATGAAACTGATGTACATATATAAAAAAGTTATTAACCTTTATAATATCTGACTGGAGAGTGTGTTTTAGGGTTAGTTAGCAGAAAGAAACTAGACACCAAGTTATCTTAAATAATTATAATCGTATATGACCTCTGGAATCACACTATCGATTTGTCTTAATTCCATTTTTATGTTCAAAGTAATGCCTTTGAAAGCGATTCCAGTGGATGTCTTCCAAGAAACCTGATTACCAGGGGCACCAACGTAAAATCCTTAAAAGTTTCTATATGCAACGAAAATAAAATTGTAGTGCTAACTATCGGCGCTCCTTAAGAGTTTATTTTCTCCGTCGAGAATAGACCCTCGACGAGCGCCATCTTTCCGCGCCTATCGCAAATAGTTTGAATTTCGCACGAGCCCGCGAAATTCAAACCTGTTTCGCCACCATTAAGTCAAACAAATGCGAACAAAGTGTCTCTTTTACTATAGTACCCTTAATACATTAGCATACATAAGTAATGGTACTGGAAATGAATAAAATAAACTAAGGAAAAATTCATTGATTCCTAGAGATACCTAATTACTAAATATTTGAAGAGACACGATTTAGCTCTCTGAAAAAATATTGAAATAAACAAACACGAGACGTGTGTATGTGTGTTGTGAACTACATATAATTCTTTTGTGAATATTTGTTAATATATTACAAATTAATAACCTAAATTAAGTAATAATACTGGAATAATAAGTAAATAAAATATTATTAAACATATCTTGTGTGTTAATTACTTAATACCCAACACCTTTTGTTTTTAGTACGGAGTATAACTTTGGTTGTGTAACACGTTCTGCCTTCGACAAACATTGCCATTAAAACTTTTAATGTTACTCGTCTCTCTAAGAAAATGTTCACCGCAAGAAGTCAGGGAGCGTAATACGTCGTACCTTCGTCTAATATCGCTATCAAAACTCAGAAGTCACTCGATACCTTTTCATGTCACGTGTCTCTCTAAAAAAATTTTTTAAAAGCAAGAACTTAACGTAACAGAACGTGTTACGCATTCTACGTAACACGTTGAGCCTTCGTCTAACATCGCCATCATAACTTGGATACTTGGTCAGTGGTAAAGTCACTTTTCTTGGTAAGATGTTACACAGTATGAAACTTACCAATAAATTTCATCGCTGTCTGACACGAATTGTCTTCGAAAGGTGTTACACAGCTAAGCATTGAAAGGACGTATAATAGACTTGTGTGAAAAACACTGTATAATCTCATCAAGGGATGTTGTTTGCCTGCGTGTCTGTAATAATATATAGTTGGAAATGCGGAATTTACTATTGAACTGTTTGCTGGTGCTGTTGAAATTGAGACCTCTGGGAGAGAGCCAAAATCAATTAATCTCCCATCAACGATTAGGAAGATGAATGTGTTACAATTACAGGGAATTAATTAATCCTCTACCAGTTATCCTGTCGCTTCAGGTAACACCGCATCTGCGTTGCCCTGGACCTTGAACGTGTTAATCCATAATTGCCTTGCAACACCGCTGACTTCTTTGTGACACGAAACATAGAACCATACATATCTGTAATAATACGCATGAAAATATGTGATTTTATGCTTTTGTTGAAACCCAGAACAACATATTTTCTGTTACCAAATGATATATATATATATATATATATATATATATATATATATATATATATATATATATATATATATATATATATATATATATATATATATATATATATATATATATATATATATATATATATATATCTATATGATATATGCATTATCCAATAACATTATGAGGCCAAACCCAAACCGAAATATTGGTAATAAAAAACTTGCCATTAATTATAGATTGAGCAAAGCTAGAAGAATGGTACAATCTGCCATTGGTATATTGTCCTATGTAAGTTTCAATGCTTAGCTGTGTATCAGCTTTCGAAAACAGTGACTTTAGCACTCTCTAAATGATTTGTTGTCTTATCATGGTATGCAGCTAAATTTCGTGTCAGATAGCGACACATTTTACTAGAAAGTTGTGTATGCTAGCTGTGTAACATCTTCCGAAGACTGGTGATTTTAGCTCTTCTTCAATTATTTGTTTTGTTACCATGTTAGGCAGCTAACATTCGTGTCAGATAATGACGAATTTTATTGGTAAGTTTCAATGCTTAGCTGTGTACCTCCATCCGAAGACAAGTGACTTTAGCACTTCCTAAGTGATTTGTTTTGTTATCATGTTATTAGTTGTATAACTTACATACATGTCAAAGAGTGAAGAATTTTAGCAATGAAACTGATTAGTAAGTTTCATTGGTTAACTGTGTAACTAATTTCAAAAACAAGTGATTTTTATAACGTTTTTATTGTCAAATAATTTTTACAATCTAGTCATTGAAGACTAATGAGCAACTTAACTCTAACTTATCGTACTACCTTAACTAATTCTAATAGGCACCTATTGATGTCTCTTAGTTGATCCTGATGTACTGGAACACTGACTCTGCTTTTCTCACTAACATCGTTACACTAACTTAAAAGGCTTCTTTCTCTTGAGTCTTCTTACGGGACCAGTGTTGTCCAGGATCTGGATAGCGTCTACATTCGCGTGTTGATGAAGACTTTGTTCGTGACTTCGTGCAATTTTCTGGATTTAGCTGTCATTATCGTCATTTCTAATGTACCAATGAGCATTAATAATGTTTTTAGTACTTTGTTTTGGAATGTTTGGATAATTTTCATATTAGTTTTCTTGGTGCAGCCCCAGAGTTGAGCACCATACATGTATACTGGTTTCAGTGTTTACTGGTATAGCAGGATTTTGTTATGTACTGATAGGACAGGAGCCAATACATCTTTCTATAGCGGATTCCTAACTCTTCTCTTTTCTTTTTCACATGGGCTTTCAGCAAACCTTATTGGCAAGTGTCATGCCACTATATTTAGCTGTGTTTGCATACGGTAATATTTAGCCATTTATAGTTATCGAGATGTGCTCTATCCTTTTGTTACTAAAATCAACTATTGTATTGACTTAAGTTGGCTAACATTAATCCTTTTCTTTTTTGTCCAGTTCTTAAAATGTCCAAGAGCTGACTGAAGTTTTCTTGTTGATTCTTCATTGTTGTCGCCGACAGCAAGAAAGGCTGTGTCATCTGCAAAGGTTGCCACGAAGTTGTCTTCTAGTTCAGGAAAATCGCTTGTGTAGAGTAGGTAAATTACTGGTCCTAAAACACCACCTTGCGGTACGCACCCATTTATTTCTTTAAGGCCTGAGCATGCATTACCTTGTTTGACTCTAAAGTATCTATCATTTAAGTAGGATTCCTAGTATGTCTGCAAACTGTTTTGGAAGGATACTCTTTAATTTGTGTTTCAGTCCGTCATGCCAAACTTTATCAAAGCCCTGTGCCACATCTAGAAATGTTCCAGAATAGACCCTTTTTTTTCTTCTAATGCATTCTCGATAATGTTTGTTATATGGTGTACTTGGTCGATTGTCGAGTGCTTGTTCCGAAATCCAAACTGGTAGTCAGGAATAAGGCTTTGCTCTCAATTATCGGTTTTAGTCTATTCAATAATATTTTCTCAAAGACTTTTGATATTACGGGCGAAAGAGAGATTGGTCTGTAAGGTATGTACGTTAATCTAAATGCAGCGTTGATAAGGTTTGTGAGTTTTACTATGCCTTTTCTCGGTAGCTGCTTTAGGACCTCTCCAGTAATTAGATCGTAACCTGGTGACTATTTTGAGTAAATTTTACTGTGTCCACTTCTGATGGGGAAGTAAGCTTGATTTCCATGAATATATCTTCTCCTGGATTTGGTTGGAATATGTCTTCTAAATGCTCAGCAAATACTTGGCATTGTTGCCCGTTCTGGCCAACTTTCGTAGGATTTTCTGATAGGTGGTATCTGGGTCCGGAGCTTTTTGGTTGCCTTCCAGAGGGAGTAATTTCCTTTACGGTGATGTGATACCTCACTCAAGTAGTATTGACAGATTCATTATTTAGTTCTTTGATCGATCTTCACAATTGTTGTGTAAGATTGTTCAATCTGTTTTTATCCAAAGGTGATCTGGACTGGAACCATCTCCTTCTTGCTTTTCTTTAGTTTTAGCTCTTCGTAAATTATTTGTTTTGCTACCATGTTAGGCAGCTAACATTCTTTAATTTATTAGTAAGCTTCAATGATTAGCTGACATCTTTCGAAGATAAGTAACTTTAACACTTCCTAAATGATATGTTTTGTTACATCTTAGACAAATAACATTCATGTCATGTAGCGACGAAATTTATTGTTAACACTCCCTAAATGACTTCGATTGTTACCATTTTAGGCAGTTAATATTCGTGTCAAATAGCGACAAATTTATTAGTAAGTTTCAATGCTTAGATGTGTAATATCCTTCGAAGACAAGTAATTGTAACACTTCCTAATTGATTCGTTTTGTTATCATGTTAGGTAGCCAACTTTCGTGTCAGATAGCGACGAATTTATTAGTAAACTTCACAGCTCACCGGTGTAACATCTTTCGAACATAAGTGACTTTAACACTTCCCAAATGCTTTGTTCTGTTACCATGTTAGCCAGCCAACATTCGTATGTATGTATAAATAGCAACAAGATGTAATCCAGTAGAATTCAAACTCGGCTTTCCGTGTCTGGGCCACATCTGTTGGTTCAAGTTGTAAGCAGAGTAGCTACATAAAAGTGATTTTCCCCGTGATGATAATCCTCGAGCATAGACGGTTATTAGCAAGGGTCGCTGAGACGTGGGTCGTAAGAAATATTTACAAGCGCTAGACACATTAAATCCCAACAGTTTAGACGTTTCAGGCGGGGTTTCGCTCTCCGGTAATTTCTTGTGGATACCGACTCGCGACTGTCAGACAAATTGCGGACCATTGTTTTGGCCGGGTCTCATCGCGCTACCACTACCGCTGGAAAAAAATCAGGGAAAGTGCTTCTTTCTGCAGGATTTAGTTTTAATCTCGACCCTCTTTAAGTACTTATGGAGAAACAAAAAAATTATACAAATTTATTCGAAGAGTTGTTGTCGGCAAAGGAATTTTCTTTCGTGTTCATACTGGTAACCTTATTCACTTATGCTTGTCGTGCTGCTTTATGCCTGCCACACACTAGAAAGTAGAAACTAAAAAGTTGCTACTAAGGTATGTGTTTAGCCATTCATTATTACAAGAAGGAAAAAAGTGTTTGTGGGTTCATTCGCTTGTTAGTCATCGACTGTTTTATGGACAACTTTGTGAACCATGTTAAAGTTTGTCACAACATATTGTTTTAATTTAACATTATACAATGCCGGTTTTTTTTTCTATTTCGCTGATAAATAACTCTACGTCTAGAGACATTTTCGTTCAGTAAACGGCGTATAACCTTCTCTCTGCAACAACAACGCCAGAGCATGCGACACCAATAATTGTGCAACTAAATAATCGCCATACATATTCAAACATGTACGTTCCATTCTGACCAGCAAAACTTGAATCACCTTCAAAATATGCCCCACTTCATTACACTTAGCGTGTTTCATTTGATTTTTTAGTAGGTGCAACTAAATCGACAGTGCGCGGCAGGCTTTAACCGAGTCTTCTACTTATATATAATTGGAGCGTGAAAACTAGTTTTAGCAAATAATAAAATGCAGTTTCAGCTCCTGCAAACTGAATAACCATGTTGAAGTTACGGTAGCGTCCCTCTTTTAGATTTATCGCACCCCAGTGAAAACGGCAAGAAAATTTTCTCGCGCTACCTCGCGCCCGACTTGCGGTTGTCTCTAAGCAAATATACCTGCTGAAAATTTTATTACATCACCTGGCGTGCCGGCGGGATATAATTTTTCGATGTCATAAACATGTAAATTGCCTTGGCTGTATAAGGTCTGTTTAACGATCTTTTATTTGTTCATTATAAGGAACGTTAGAAATGAGATTTATGTAATTATTTTCGTAAGTTCTGCAATTTTTACGTTACCCTAGAAGGAAAGTATTGTAATCGAGGGATTTTTTTTTTATTTCAGTGGAAATACACTTTTGGGGTCCCCTGATCGATTGCAATGACTTGTATGTATGGACAATGTATGGATAATGTATGGACAATGTATGTATGTATGTGTGTGTCTATGCATGTATATCTGTGAATACGATAGCGTCCAAACGGTACAACGGATCGGACTGAAATTTTGCATACTTATTTAGAATTGTCCGGGGATGAACTGGATTGTTTTTGGCCACAATATGATAACCGGAAGTGGCAAATGTTATATGCATATTCTTCGGCATTTATCCGATTTTGGCCAAGTTAATATCAGCTCATCCTCCAGTGATTTTAAATAAGTATGCTAATTTACAGATCAATGGGATGAACGGTTTAGACGTATTAGCTTTTATAGAAGGAGCTTGACAGAATCCACAGCCTTCGTCACTGTGTTGCAAATTGTCAGATTTTGACTAACGTCAGTGCCACTGACATGACATCACATTAAATGTCAGTGTGACAAATGTTATTTTGTCACAAAGACTGACGTTAGGTTGGGTACAGATTGGCTTTGGCTTCACAAAATTGAATAATTGCAAAGATGTTCAGACCTTCTATTGTACCAACGGTGTAGTCGGAAAGTTGGGTGAGGGCCACCCCAGATATTTTATGACACTATTTGCAATTTTTAAACGGCGTGAAAAATAGCATTAGAGATCATAACTTTAACCGAATTATTTCACCATCACGTGAAGAAGAGTACCTCTTAACCTTGTTTTTTAAATGGTAGAATTTGGCTTAAGAATGAAGAAATGATTTTGATGACAAACACATGGAAATGTTTGATGTTGGCCTTGATATTTTTACCTTGATATAACATAACTGTTGTAAACAATAAAAAAGGACAAAGTACTCATTTTATTTTTATTTATACTTATTATAAATTTTCTATTCTATATCATCTATATCATACAGGTTACAGTGTGTCAAAAGTACCAACTTTTTTTTGGTACGTTTTGAAATCGATTTCAAAACCATAGCGTATACATGAGAGTTCCAATTCGGTTTTGAAAGAGTTGTCAAAGTCGCTGCTGTGGTGGCGCTGCACATGATAAAATCAACGAAATAGGTTACCTAAAACTTTCTGTCAAACATTTTGATCACATAATGGCGTAAAACAAAAAATGTTGCAACAATCCCACATATTAGTGTTTTGATATAATCGTTTTTAGTTTTCAAATCTTTTTCAGAACGATATGTAAACTTGGTAAATACCTAATTGAATGTGCAATATGCCAAGACAGGAAACGCATTTCGGGATTGAGGACTTTAAGCCAACCAGGCAGGCCATTTGATGCAAATTCGTTTCGGGTGTGTGGCCGGGTTGGTGGTTGTTTGTATGCATTTGCGAATGCGGCGTCGGTCTCGTAGATGCGCGCGGCGGGTACGCGACGTACTAGGCGGCAGGAATTTACTAGATATTCGAAATATAATGAAGTGTCCATTATTGATGCAAATTTCGACCGAATATTCCAGTCACAGCTGCCTCTTTAATTTCCATAAACACCGAGCCAACACTTGTGCCGTTCATATGGACTCGCACTGAGCGAATACAATGCGGCAAAAAAGTCTGGAACGCCTAAAATGTCTTAAAACATAGTTTCAAAAACTCTCCTAAAAATGTTTCCATCTGAAATAGCCAGAATTGTAATCCGTATGATGTGTGACGGAGATATGAAAACACAATCATCACAATCATTACAACATCTTCATCATGGTAATTCAATACGAAATCAACTTTGCGCACTTAAAATATGTAATTTCATTGGTCATAATTATTGTTATTAAACGAATAGTAATAATAATAATTAATAAAGTGAGTTTGCCATGCTACTAAATGTTGTAAAAAACAAACTTCACTACTATATTGATTTGACGTTTCTAGAATAACTCCGGTGTTTCTGTAAAAAAAAGAAAAATAGAACGTTAGTTGGAAGAAAAGGGTTACGTAACACAATTTTGAAGTTTTATGAATTTCTAAAACTTTCGCTTCGCAGTGGGCTGGAGCTAAAAGCGCTAGAAATTGATGAGATTTTTTTCCGGAGATTTAATGGCACCCCGAATATTCGTGCTGGTAATTATAATCATTCCTTTTTGGTAAAAAGCACTTTGAGCAAAAACCGCGCTCAAGGCAAAAATCGCATTACACTAATACGTTTTTAATAATTGTACTCGACTCACTGTAGGTACTCCCCAGAGATTGTACAATTAAGTTGTTCGTGGTCATAGTACGTCTATAATCTTTAGTCTATCATTAACGGTGACGCAAACAATTTTATTAGTCTCATTCTAGATAATTTTATTGTGTTTTAAGCGAGAACTCGTGCTCGTCGTCGATATTGCAACTGGAAAACAATAAAAAACGGTGTTAACTAAATACAAATATATACGATTTTTGCTGGTGAGTCCGCGAAATGCCCTCTTCATGCTAATGCGATTATTCTATTAAAATATGCAAATTTACAAGATAAAGGTTGAGCATTTCGAGCGCCTTGTCTGCTTATTTCGCATTCAGAACGATATGTAATTATTGCGAGAGGCAGAGATGGGATGAGATATAAAAAGTTTTGTCGGTCGCTTTGTTATTTATATATACCAGTGGTGATCTAATAAACCAACAGCGGAATTGTCAAAAGTCTAATTCTGAGATTTGCGTCATAATAGCAAGTTATGTGAAGAATTGCAAATAGATGTTTAATCTTAATAAAAAGTGCACATAATTTTGGCGATGGCTGTTTTTTAAACCGTTGAAAACTGTACAAAAAGTAATTATTATACTATCATACTAGTACCTACATCATTCATATATCACAGTTTGCTGTCTTTTAATTAGCCTAAACTTCCTTACCGTTGCGTGTTTTTGAAGAGTAAAAGGGGCTACAATTTTTTTGTCAGTGACTGCGCAAAATCAACATATTTTTTATGTATATGGAAAATGAGCATATGCGATATAAAATATACCATTCCATTTAAAATAACAAAGTTATGCTTTTCTACTTCCGGTAGATCGAAAGTGGCGACCATCTTGAAAATGTTTTAGATTAAAACATCGCTATGAACAACCTCTACAGTGCATTTCAAAAAAGTAGGAGTACTAGAACCCAAAAACTTCTAACGAACCAATTGACAGCTACAAACGTTTGTATATTACCTAGACAAACCACTACTGTAATACTAACCTCTATATCTTTGGCAATTCTTATCCAGTTGTCAACTGACATATTACTGGAATACAGTAATGTTATATTCTTCAATTGTATATAGCAATGAATATTTGTTGTGAATCGAGCTGAAGAAAATAAGTACTACGGTAAATTGTACAGTAAGGTATATCTAAATATGTATACATAGGGCATCATTAAGGACCTGTCATCTGGAAATCCGTCAAAATACTTAAGTAAAGCTGCTTCATCATATAGTTCTGGGTATGACTTAATTTTCTTAATACACAGATTGGAGGCTGGGACGTATGCTAAAACATAAAACATAACTAGGTTTCTAAGATAAGAAATACGTTTATACAGAACAGTGTTACAGAAGTGTTAATCAGTGATCTGAGGGAAACTATAAAAATACTAAATAAGCACATAACACTATTAGGAAAAGTTCGAATAGTATAAGAATATACAAAACAAATTACAAAAAAAAGACACCCAAAACTGCCTTCAAACAAGGAGAACATAACTGAAACTAAAGAGACGAGAAACAAAGATGAAACACAAAAGCAAATCCCCAATGAAGAACATCATTCAAAACAAATCCAAATTATGGCACAGTATATAAATCTGGCAAAACCACACACTCCAGATAACCTTCCGGAAACAAAAGATACATCACAACCCACCAGAACTGTAACAAAAAACAAAAACCAACATCATGGGGCCAGTACGGCAGCTTTGACCGAAGTTACAAACAAACGACAAAGAAATAAATAAAACGGACAGAGAAAGACGCTATAACACGTCAAAAACTATGGTTTTTTATTGGTCGCACATATACAGGTACAACATGTGAGGTGATCTCAGTGTTCAGACTATCTAAAAGGAGAACTCTGAAATAAACTCTGAAATAATCTGTACAAGAGTTGATACAAAAGGTCCTACCCATGTTTTAAACTCGTAGTTGACATTCAGTTTAAGGGAGTTGTTAGCTGTTAAAAGGTTTAACTTCTATCCTGCACAGGGGATGCTTTTTTTGCAATGGATCAGAGAACCACAAAATACCAACATAATATGTTATCCAACGATGTCCTACTAATTTATTTGGCATAAACTAACGGCACTGCCACTGTGCCCTCTTTTCAGTCTTCTCCCTAGGTTCTAGTTGTCCAGTAGCTGCAAGGCCTCTACGTTGACGTGATGATGTAGGCGAGATTCATGCTTAGTAGCAAATCTTTTTATCTCATCGATGACGTTTGAGACACCAAGATCGCGGTGCAGGTCCCTGTTCCTCATGTACCAAGGGGCGTTGGCAATGTACCTTGACATTTTATTTTGGAAAGATTGGATGCCTTGAATATTTGTCTTTTTGGCACAACCCCAGAGTTGGATGCCGTACAGCCAAATAGGTTTTAGCATTTGTGTGTAAATTTGTACTTTATTGCTTATTGACAACTGAGAATTTCTACAGTTCTCTATATTTGAGGCCTAGCTCGACTCTTTTCTTCTTGACAAGTTCTTTCCATCTTAGTCTCATGTCTAGGGTCATACCCAAATACTTCGCAGTATTTGCATACGTAACTATGGTGTTGTTTTTTATGATGAGAGGTATATCCTCTATCCTTTTGTTGGTGAAGTTGATATGGACTGATTTTGATTCATTCAGTTTAGTCTTCCATCTTTTGGTCCACAGGCTTTCTTGTGGATTCTACAACTACACCGCCAAGAGCTTTGATATGATTGGTAGCAGTGATATTGGCCGATAAGATGTGGCTTCGTTCAGTTGTAAGAGGTTTGACCTGTTGTCTGTTTTTATTGGTAGCATAGCAAACAGAGCGGTCAAAAATGTAATTTAATTTATCTCAAATTCAAAACGAAGGACGCGAGAACTTTCTTTCAAACCTTGAGGGTTTGGTGTCGCTAGATTTTTAGAAGCCAAAAATATTCGTTAATGAATAACAAG
The DNA here is from genome assembly GCA_963971325.1 of Aphodius granarius. NCBI lineage: Eukaryota > Metazoa > Arthropoda > Insecta > Coleoptera > Scarabaeidae > Aphodius > Aphodius granarius. The sequence goes on from OZ020223.1 coordinate 24,971,979, forward strand.
ATAAATTACCTCAGGGTGATTAAAAGTCAAATTCTAACAAAAACAAAGATATTTACAAAATGAACAAAAAGATTAAAAACCCTTCAGATCGAGTGTACAACAATCACTGAAACTCTTGACATAATGAAAATAGTTGGAGAGAAAACGGATGACAGAGACATAATTAAACCATAAAAATTACCTAAACTGTTATTGGCAAATTTACATCAGCAGAGATGGCTACACTTGGCACACACAGAGAAACAAAACACAAGGGCCTAAAGCCCAAACAAATTGAACTACGTCATTCGACTTCTAAACCACGACCTCGACTGATATTCTAAAATATACTTCAAAACTAGGAAGGCCTTCTCCCACCAAATACAGAACCAAAAACATTTTCACATCTGTGTCCGGACCACACAAAGTTAGGAAGCATCTCAACTTCCAGAAAAAAAAAACTCTATTCACAATTCACAAGCAAACTCAAAACCCGATCAGGTCAAAACGTTTCCTGAACAAATAACTTGTGTTACCCTCTGTGAGCCATCTGTTTATTATATTATATACAACCGTTTATTCTACTCAAACCCAAAGCAAAAGACAAAACCCCACGTATGACACGGTGGCTTGCCTGGTTTTGGTATCATAAAAACTTCAGCCACTTTCCAAACTCCGGGGACATATTTTAATCTGAATATGCATTTATTAGGTATGTATGCATTATAATACCTTTCCTTTTGGTAACTGTTTTAGGACTTCACCTGTGATGAGATCGTATCCAAGTGCCTTTTTTGGATTTAAGTTTGTTTTGATTTCATTCGCAACTTCCTTTGGTGTAACAAGCGGGACATATATTTGCAACCAACCCCGGAGGGAATGTTTGACACATTCATGGAAATACTCCTATTCCATTACAACAAGTGCATCCCCATAAATATGAAAAAGCACACCCAAATAGAAAGAGCCGAACCATTCCACCAACTCTCCCGCGCTGTCCAACATAAAGGAACCTTTGGACCTCATCGGGGAAACCATCGCCATATACCCCAATGACTTGGAACTGTACAAAATACACACAAAACTTTTTACCTAACTGTTTGTAGTGAAATATACAAACAAATGAACAGCAAAACGGTGAAGCAGTAGACAAGCCTAAAGTTATCTGGAAGAAAGTTACAAACTACTAGGCACGGTACTGTGTTTAATTTGTAGACTACTTATGATACATGTTAACTCAGACCAAATCATAAAGCGACAACCGTCAACATAACGAAAGCTTTGCTTGAGCTCAACATAATATTTTATCTTAAACAATACGAAGGCCAAATATGGTAGATAAACACACCATACACAGTGATATTTTTATAAACCCTTACTTCTAGTATACATTACTAGTCGTACATAACATCAACATTTACTTACATATATAAATCAAACCCACGCGATGTATATTCTGGTAAAAACCAAATATCGGTTCAACATTAGCATATATGTATATTTAGATCTGATGCTTTTATTCTCGATATTTTCATTGGTTTTCCCCGACCTTCCTGCCAAGGTGAATGCCTACTATGCAACAATTTGTCTCTACTGAGGACACTACGTCCATCATCTGATTTTTTTAGCGGAAAATTAAAATTCTGCTGGTACTAAGTACACTGGAGTTTGAACGTATTTCATTAGGTTGGACTTTTGTTAATTTTTTCGCGTGCTCAGAATACATTTACGGAGAAGCGGTGCAAACAGACGAAATAAAATATTCGTGTAAACTGAATAAATTAAATAAAACATAAAACGAAATTGAATAACTTAAGTTTGAATGTATTTGAGTCCGATGAGTGTTTTATACTGTTGGAGTACAATAAACGTTTCATTCATTACCCGGCGGGGCCCGCGATATAATCAGATAATGAATTACTGTTTTTGCGTCCCAAGTTGGGCGTAAATCTGATTACCTTTTTCGATATAATTTCGCATCGGAGAATTAACAAATTTATGGCTTGATAACGCTGTTGCTTGCGAAATTTCACATTGGAATAAGGGGTTACTGTATGGCCAAACTAGTTAAATCTCTAAGAAAATTCGTGTAACGTTTCCACTTTCGGTTGTCGGATTGTCACCAGAAACCCCCCCCCCCAATCCAGGTAATTCTAAAAACGTAATTATTTCCGCAGAAAGTCGCGTTTTCAAGAATCTATAGCAAAGGTTTCTGCGAAATGTATGTATGTGTGGGGTATGTGCTTATGTATGTTTGTGAATACCATAGCCCCCAAACGGTACAACGGATCGGGCTGAAATTTGGTACACGCATTTTAACTTGCTAGGGGACGAACTGGATTGTTCTTGGTCATAATTTGACAACCCAAAATGGCAAATATTACATAAGTTTTCATAGGAATTCATCCAATTTTTACCAAATTGACCAACTCATCCTCCAGTGACATTAAGTACGTACACTAATATACAGATCATTGGGGTGAGCAGTTTAGGCACTATAGTCATTTATAGAAGCAGTTTGACAGAATCCACAGAAACCTAACGCACAAAATTTGTTCTAAAATACTGTCTCTGACAAAGATTTCTTTAACAATTGATCTTCAGGATTTACCGATTCGTTTTTATAGTCAATTATTTTTCATAGTCAATGAAAATGTCAACTATAAATTTGATTTAGCAACATAATTATCTTTATATTTCAAGTAATACGTCCAGTAATACACGCAAGTGGTGTTAATTTTTATTACATATTGACAACAGTTAGCGTCGTTCTTAGAAAATTACGAAACAAAATAATGAGGTAACTTAACAAATATGTCTAATAACAAATCTATATAGCAATTACCACTACTTCGTATACATGCGTTTCTAATTTTTCACATATGTATTTTTCCATAATACATAGGGATCATCTGTAATAAGACAATGATGAACGTGTTACAAAATATCGTACAATGAGACGAGGTTCATAAAAGAATTAAAAAAGATTTTCTATCTCAAAGTTGTATGTCATCAATGATGATAATTTTACTCGCACTTACAAAAAATCGATATTTCTGTTTTCGTGTTCAAACGTTTTGTATCCGTATGCCAAAGAAAATGGTGAAGAGTTTAAACAATGAGAATAAGTTAATTAAGCAATATGAATGTTTAATTCATAAAACCAGTTGTCTTGCATCACAAAACATGCAGAATAAATAAAGCAACCGCACCATAAATATGTCTTCTACGTTCCATTCATAGAATAATCTGAACGACCGGTACAACATCATAAAGGACTGTCTCAACAATAACATTATTGCTAATTGCCTTAATTGCCCACCGATTAAAAGTTTAACTTGTTTATGTATGTATTTTCATACAATTTTTCGAATCGTGACCATGAAGCGATGTTATCCGTTATAGCGGTTATAGTATTTTATTATATCGGTGCTTTTCACTGAAAAGTGAATATTTTATGGAAATCCACGCGACCTACATTGATTATGCGCTGTCCTATTTAATTTCAAAAGTTTATCTAGAGTTGCGTGTAAACATATTCGATATTAACAATAATATAAATTTTCTGTGTGTACCTAAAATAAATATGTCCTGTAAATATGCATTACACCAATTTCTAGAAACTAATCTATCGAAAATAAATCGACGGAATGATAAAACAGAATTGCGGCAGGCATAATTCCGAATCAGTGTCGGGACGTTCAGTAAAGCCGACATTATCAAATGACAACTTATTGACAAAAATCGTGCTTCGCTAGAGAGATATCAATCTCTGACAGCGAAATCATTAGACTGACGTTTACCCAATAAAGCAAATGTTCTATAGTTCGGATGATAACCCTGAAAATTACACAACTTTCCGACACATTGAAATGTCTAAACACTTTTGCAATTATTCAATTTCGTCCAACATCCACTCTGGACCCTAACCTATCGTCAGTCATAGAATAACATTTAATGTCTGTCAGAGGCTATGGATTCTGTCAGACTGCTTCTATAGACACTGATAGCTCCTCAACCGCTCATCTCATTGATCTGTATATTTGTATACCGGGGAGAAGTTAGCCATAAAAGTTGGCAACAAAAAAAATTTCAACCGATTTGAATGAACTATACCTTTTTAGAAAGCCCATAACGTACTGAATGTATGGTATGGCAACTGGATGAAATCATAATTACTACCTAAAAAATTAAAAAGAATGTCAATATTGTCCCAAATTTCTTCATTTTACAAATCTCATATCTCCGTTAGTACTGAACGAATCTTAACGTATATAGCAGCAAAAGAAAGCACAAACCTTGCTTAAATTGTCATGGTTATGGCAACTTCAAATCAAAACAATTACTGGTAGAAACATTGTCCGTTTCACGCTCGACAATTTCCGCAGGGCTGCGAACAAACAAGCTGCATTAGTCAGATTTTCACCTGATTATAACAATATATGTATATACCAAACGAAAGAAGAAGATTTTTCCTACCTATGCCATAACTATGGCAACTAAAACAACGCTTGTGCTTTATGTTGCAGCTACATATTCAAAGATTTGACAAGAGCTAACGAAGATCTGTAAGATAGGAATTACTGGAGAAATAGTGACTCTCTTTTTCACTTTTTACTTTCCCACTAGTACCCCAGAAGGAAAGTATTTTAATCGACGGAAAATGGCGTTTCGAGATTTCCGCAGAAATACGCGTTTTGAGGTCTCCTGAATCGATTGCGATGATTTCTGGAAAATGTATGTGTGTATGTGGGTATGTGTGTATGTGTGTATGTGGGTATGTGGGTATGTGTGTATGTGTGTATGTGTGTATGTGTGTATGTGTGTATGTGTGTATGTGTGTATGTGTGTATGTGTGTATGTGTGTATGTGTGTATGTCTGTATGTGTGTATGTGTGTATGTGTGTATGTGTGTATGTGTGTATGTGTGTATGTGTGTATGTGTGTATGTGTGTATGTGTGTATGTGTGTATGTGTGTATGTGTGTATGTGTGTATGTGTGTATGTGTGTATGTGTGTATGTGTGTATGTGTGTATGTGTGTATGTGTGTATGTGTGTATGTGTGTATGTGTGTATGTGTGTATGTGTGTATGTGTGTATGTGTGTATGTGTGTATGTGTGTATGTGTGTATGTGTGTATGTGTGTATGTGTGTATGTGTGTATGTGTGTATGTGTGTATGTGTGTATGTGTGTATGTGTGTATGTGTGTATGTGTGTATGTGTGTATGTGTGTATGTGTGTATGTGTGTATGTGTGTATGTGTGTATGTGTGTATGTGTGTATGTGTGTATGTGTGTATGTGTGTATGTGTGTATGTGTGTATGTGTGTATGTGTGTATGTGTGTATGTGTGTATGTGTGTATGTGTGTATGTGTGTATGTGTGTATGTGTGTATGTGTGTATGTGTGTATGTGTGTATGTGTGTATGTGTGTATGTGTGTATGTGTGTATGTGTGTATGTGTGTATGTGTGTATGTGTGTATGTGTGTGTGTGTATATGTGTGTATGTGTGTATGTGTGTATGTGTGTATGTGTGTATGTGTGTATGTGTGTATGTGTGTATGTGTGTATGTGTGTATGTGTGTATGTGTGTATGTGTGTATGTGTGTATGTGTGTATGTGTGTATGTGTGTATGTGTGTATGTCTGTATGTGTGTATGTGTGTATGTGTGTATGTGTGTATGTGTGTATGTGTATGTGTGTATGTGTGTGTGTGTATATGTGTGTATGTGTGTGTGTGTATATGTGTGTATGTGTGTATGTGTGTATGTGTGTATGTGTGTATGTGTGTATGTGTGTATGTGTGTATGTGTGTATGTGTGTATGTGTGTATGTGTGTATGTGTGTATGTGTGTATGTGTGTATGTGTGTGTGTGTATATGAGTGTATGTGTGTATGTGTGTATGTGTGTGTGTATATGTGTGTATGTGTGTATGTGTGTATGTGTGTATGTGTGTATGTGTGTATGTGTGTGTGTGTATATGTGTGTATGTGTGTATGTGTGTATGTGTGTATGTGTGTATGTGTGTATGTGTGTATGTGTGTATGTGTGTATGTGTGTGTGTGTGTGTGTGTGTGTGTGTGTGTGTGTGTGTGTATGTGTGTATGTGTGTATGTGTGTATGTGTGTATGTGTGTATGTGTGTATGTGTGTATGTGTGTATGTGTGTATGTGTGTATGTGTGTATGTGTGTATGTGTGTATGTGTGTATGTGTGTATGTGTGTATGTGTGTATGTGTGTATGTGTGTATGTGTGTATGTGTGTATGTATGTGTGTATGTGTGTATGTATGTGTGTCTGTGTGTATGTGTGTATGTGTGTATGTGTGTATGTGTGTATGTGTGTATGTGTGTATGTGTGTATGTGTGTATGTGTGTATGTGTGTATGTGTGTATGTGTGTATGTGTGTATGTGTGTATGTGTGTATGTGTGTATGTGTGTATGTGTGTATGTGTGTATGTGTGTATGTGTGTATGTGTGTATGTGTGTATGTGTGTATGTGTGTATGTGTGTATGTGTGTATGTGTGTGTGTGTGTGTGTGTGTGTGTGTGTATGTGTGTATGTGTGTATGTGTGTATGTGTGTATGTGTGTATGTGTGTATGTGTGTATGTGTGTATGTGTGTATGTGTGTATGTGTGTATGTGTGTATGTGTGTATGTGTGTATGTGTGTATGTGTGTATGTGTGTATGTGTGTATGTGTGTATGTGTGTATGTGTGTATGTGTGTATGTGTGTATGTGTGTATGTGTGTATGTGTGTATGTGTGTATGTGTGTATGTGTGTATGTGTGTATGTGTGTATGTGTGTATGTGTGTATGTGTGTATGTGTGTATGTGTGTATGTGTGTGTGTGTGTGTGTGTGTGTGTGTGTGTGTGTGTATGTGTGTATGTGTGTATGTGTGTATGTGTGTATGTGTGTATGTGTGTATGTGTGTATGTGTGTATGTGTGTATGTGTGTATGTGTGTATGTGTGTATGTGTGTATGTGTGTATGTGTGTATGTGTGTATGTGTGTATGTGTGTATGTGTGTATGTGTGTATGTGTGTATGTGTGTATGTGTGTATGTGTGTATGTGTGTATGTGTGTATGTGTGTATGTGTGTATGTGTGTATGTGTGTATGTGTGTGTGTGTGTGTGTGTGTGTGTGTGTGTGTGTGTGTGTGTGTGTGTGTGTGTGTGTGTGTGTGTGTATGTGTGTATGTGTGTATGTGTGTATGTGTGTATGTGTGTATGTGTGTATGTGTGTATGTGTGTATGTGTGTATGTGTGTATGTGTGTATGTGTGTATGTGTGTATGTGTGTATGTGTGTATGTGTGTATGTGTGTATGTGTGTATGTGTGTATGTGTGTATGTGTGTATGTGTGTATGTGTGTATGTGTGTATGTGTGTATGTGTGTATGTGTGTATGTGTGTATGTGTGTATGTGTGTATGTGTGTATGTGTGTATGTGTGTATGTGTGTATGTGTGTATGTGTGTATGTGTGTATGTGTGTATGTGTGTATGTGTGTATGTGTGTATGTGTGTATGTGTGTATGTGTGTATGGGTGTATGTGTGTATGTGTGTATGTGTGTATGTGTGTATGTGTGTATGTGTGTATGTGTGTATGTGTGTATGTGTGTATGTGTGTATGTGTGTATGTGTGTATGTGTGTATGTGTGTATGTGTGTATGTGTGTATGTGTGTATGTGTGTATGTGTGTATGTGTGTATGTGTGTATGTGTGTATGTGTGTATGTGTGTATGTGTGTATGTGTGTATGTGTGTATGTGTGTATGTGTGTATGTGTGTATGTGTGTATGTGTGTATGTGTGTATGTGTGTATGTGTGTATGTGTGTATGTGTGTATGTGTGTATGTGTGTATGTGTGTATGTGTGTATGTGTGTGTGTGTGTGTGTGTGTGTGTGTGTGTGTGTGTGTGTGTGTGTGTGTGTGTGTGTGTGTGTGTGTGTATGTGTGTATGTGTGTATGTGTGTATGTGTGTATGTGTGTATGTGTGTATGTGTGTATGTGTGTATGTGTGTATGTGTGTATGTGTGTATGTGTGTATGTGTGTATGTGTGTATGTGTGTATGTGTGTATGTGTGTATGTGTGTATGTGTGTATGTGTGTATGTGTGTATGTGTGTATGTGTGTATGTGTGTATGTGTGTATGTGTGTATGTGTGTATGTGTGTATGTGTGTATGTGTGTATGTGTGTATGTGTGTATGTGTGTATGTGTGTATGTGTGTATGTGTGTATGTGTGTATGTGTGTATGTGTGTATGTGTGTATGTGTGTATGTGTGTATGTGTGTATGTGTGTATGTGTGTATGTGTGTATGTGTGTATGTGTGTATGTGTGTGTGTGTATGTGTGTGTGTGTGTGTATGTGTGTATGTGTGTATGTGTGTATGTGTGTATGTGTGTATGTGTGTATGTGTGTATGTGTGTATGTGTGTATGTGTGTATGTGTGTATGTGTGTATGTGTGTATGTGTGTATGTGTGTATGTGTGTATGTGTGTATGTGTGTATGTGTGTATGTGTGTATGTGTGTATGTGTGTATGTGTGTATGTGTGTATGTGTGTATGTGTGTATGTGTGTATGTGTGTATGTGTGTATGTGTGTATGTGTGTATGTGTGTATGTGTGTATGTGTGTATGTGTGTATGTGTGTATGTGTGTATGTGTGTATGTGTGTATGTGTGTATGTGTGTATGTGTGTATGTGTGTATGTGTGTATGTGTGTATGTGTGTATGTGTGTATGTGTGTATGTGTGTATGTGTGTATGTGTGTATGTGTGTATGTGTGTATGTGTGTATGTGTGTATGTGTGTATGTGTGTATGTGTGTATGTGTGTATGTGTGTATGTGTGTATGTGTGTATGTGTGTATGTGTGTATGTGTGTATGTGTGTATGTGTGTATGTGTGTATGTGTGTATGTGTGTATGTGTGTATGTGTGTATGTGTGTATGTGTGTATGTGTGTATGTGTGTATGTGTGTATGTGTGTATGTGTGTATGTGTGTATGTGTGTATGTGTGTATGTGTGTATGTGTGTATGTGTGTATGTGTGTATGTGTGTGTGTGTATATGTGTGTATGTGTGTATGTGTGTATGTGTGTATGTGTGTATGTGTGTATGTGTGTATGTGTGTATGTGTGTATGTGTGTATGTGTGTATGTGTGTATGTGTGTATGTGTGTATGTGTGTATGTGTGTATGTGTGTATGTGTGTATGTGTGTATGTGTGTATGTCTGTATGTGTGTATGTGTGTATGTGTGTATGTGTGTATGTCTGTATGTGTGTATGTGTGTATGTGTGTATGTGTGTATGTGTGTATGTGTGTATGTGTGTATGTGTGTATGTGTGTATGTGTGTATGTGTGTATGTGTGTATGTGTGTATGTGTGTATGTGTGTATGTGTGTATGTGTGTATGTGTGTATGTGTGTATGTTGTATGTGTGTATGTGTGTATGTGTGTATGTGTGTATGTGTGTGTGTATATGTGTGTATGTGTGTGTGTGTATATGTGTGTATGTGTGT